>CM019151.1:185789581-185815675 GCA_009733165.1 Naja naja
TATGTTACAGAGCCCCTGATTATGACATCAGAACATGTAAACAAGCTAAATTCACTACTAACATGGGCAACATCCTGCCCACATACTTTTATCTTTCTTGGTGACTTCAATCTACCTCATATTAACTGGACCCTAAATGAATGTAAAACTGAACCCATACATGCAACCTTCTACAATGCTGTAACAAATCTAGGACTGGAACAACTAGTAACCAACAACACTAGACTTAACAACTGCCTCGATCTCATCTTCTGCAATAGTTTGAACTCAATTTAAATACAAATTAAAGAACCCTTTCCAACAGTGACCACATGATTGACTTTTGTCTCAACATATGTCCAACAAAAATCACACACGACAGATCCCCAATTATAACTTCAAAAGGCAACTATGATCTTATAGACAACAATCTCTCATCACTTGATTGGCAATCTCTATTCACTGGATGCAATAATGTTGAAGACCATTACAACATATTTTTACTTGAAGTCAAAAGAGTCATCAAACCAGATTACCCATAACAATAAGGAAGCTTCAATCCAAAAAGATCACTTTGGCGGAAAACAAATCTGGTCACGTTGCCAACTTCAAAAGCAGATACAAAAATTTATGCCACCAGATAAAGACTGAATGCACCAATTGTCACATTAAACAAGAGGAAAACCTTCACGCACCAATTCCACCCGCACTTTCTACAATTTTGTAAACAACAAACTAAAAGACTCAAGATCCATCCCACCCTGAAAGGACCTAATGGTACAGACTGCAATGATGACACCATTAAAGCCAACCTCTTTAACACATTCTTTGGCTCAGTATTTGTAAACAGCAATGGATCATGCCCAGTATTTCCTAGTCGAACCACAGACAACTACAATGATCTAATACATATCGATTTTACAGAAGACAATGTTGAAAAAGCACTACACAATCTAAAACCATCTCTATCTACTGGACCGATGGAATATGTGCCTACTTTTAAAAAGCTATCCACTGCCATAGCCGAACCTCTAAGCATAATCTTTGAAAAATCTTTCAGGACCAGCTCCTTGCCAAACCTATGCTCACAAGCCACGGTCATCCCCATCTTCAAAAGGGAGACCCCAGTCTAGTTGAAAATTACAGACCAATCTCTTTATGCTGCATCACCTGTAAAGTCATGGAATCAATTATTAACCAATCCATTATCCTCCACTTAGAGACAAACAACCTACTCTCTAAAAACAATTTGGTTTCAGAAAAACTATCCTGTAATCTGCAACTCTTACACTGCAAAACATATGGACTACACAACTCAATCAGGGCAAAGCAATAGATGCAATCTACATTGACTTCTGTAAAGCCTTCAATTCAGTGGTACACGACAAACTAGTACTAAAACTAAAATCTTATGGTATCTCTGGACACCTGAATAACTGGATAGAAGCATTCCTGTCAAACAGACAACAAATGGTCAAAATTGGGAGCGTCTTATCAAATTGTGTACCTGTCAACAGTGGTATCCCCAAGGCAGTGTTCTAGGACCAACTCTCTTCATACTCTACATAAATGACCTCTGTGATCATATTAAGAGCAACTGTGTTCTCCTCACTGATGATGTAAAGCTATTCAACACCACAGACAATACTGCTACCCTTCAAAAAGACCTCAACTATGTATCAGAATGGTCAAACAAATGGCAACTTCAAATCTCAACAAATAAATGCTCTGTCTTACATATTGGCAAAAAATCAGAAAATAAAATACAAGCTGAATAGTCAAGACCTTGTTGATGATCCAAACTCGTCAAGGACCTTGGAGTACTCATCTCTAATGATCTAAGGCTAGAGCCCACTGTAACTACACAGCCAAAAAGCATTAAAGTTGTTAACCTAATCCTACGTAGCTTTTTCTCTGGTAATATCACACTACTAACTAGGGCATACAAAACATTTGCTAGACCAATACTCGAATACAGCTCATCAGTCTGGAACCCACATCACGTGTCTGATATTAACACAGTTGAGAAAGTCCAGAAATATTTCACAAGAAGAGTTCTACACTCCTCTACTCGTTGCAGAATACCTTATGCCACCAGACTTGAAATTCTAGACCTACAAAACCTAGAACTACACCGTCTTCGGTCCGATCTAAGTATAGTATATAAAATCATACATTGCAATGTCCTACTGGTCAATGAATACTTCAGTTTCAACCATAATAATACAATAGATACAAACTCAAGGTTAACTGCACCTAACTTGATTGCAGGAAATACGACTTCAGCAACAGAGTGGTCAATGTCTGGAATACTCTACCTGACTCTGTGGTTTCTTCCCAAACCCCAAAACTTTAACCTTAGACTTTCTACTATTGACCTCACCCCTTTCCTAAAAGGTCTGTAGGGGGCATGCATAAGCACACCAAGGTGCCTACCGTCCCTGTCCTATTGTTTCTTTTATTTTCCTTATATGTATTTATTTCATGTATTCATAACTATGTTTATCCTTATACTTATTATCTTGTAAGCGATTGACAAATCCAATAAATAAATAAATAAATAAATAAATACTTTCTAAAGGCTATGTAAGCTGCTTCTCCTTGTGGAAAATAATGCTACCAAGCACCATTTATGCTTTCCAGGAAGCCCAGTAGTAAAAAGCTGTGTTTCTCTGGTTTTTTGATATATGGCAGATTTGTGAATATACTGTCATTCATTCATTCATTCATTCATTCATTCATTCATTCATAGATAGATATAGATACACACACACACACACACACACACAGAGGAACCTCGGATCGAATGCTTCTGTTCACCACCAAATTGGGTGGCAAATAAAATCAGCCATTAACAGGCATCTAGAGATAAGCAACATCTTCACACCATTCAAAACAGATGAACAAAGGCTAAAAAGGAAATAAAAAGACCAACATGCCTCCTTACCAACAATCAACAACCAGATAAGGTATTAACGCCAGAATTAATACCAGACCAACAATCAAGCAGCAAATAATACACCAATCAAGGAACACCCAACTCACACAAATCATCAAATAGCCTAACCAAGGAACTACTGAAAACACTCCCATCAACCCAGAAAGAGTAAGCCACATCTATAGAGAGGTCAAGCCCCGCTCCCTTCTAACACTGATGATGTTACCTAGTTGGGTCATGAAATGTTTGCAAGAAAACAACCAAGCTCAGAGCACCAAGGATCCTATATTCCTTCCCCTTCTACCGTGTTTCCCCGAAAATAAGACACTGTCTTATATTTTTTTTGGCTCCCAAAAACACACTAGGTCTTATTTTCGGGGTAGGTCTTATATATTTATGGTGCCAAATAGTGGGTGTGAGTGTGTGTGGGGGGTGTTTCGCGGGTGCACGGTTGCTCCCTGAAAAGTCTTCCTGGAACTGGAGATTTACACTAGGTCTTATTTTCGGGGTAGGTCTTATTTTCGGGGAAACACGGTAGCACTGATGATATTACTTAGTTGGGTAATAAAACATCTGCATGAAAGCAACAAAACTCAGAGAGCTACAAGAATCCCACAGCCCTGCTTCTTCTCCTCCTTTCTCCTTTCTGTATTGCCTTCTTTCTTCTCTTCTTCGTCCTCCTCCTCTTTGTAAACCCATCTCCCTTCTAACACTGATGATGTTACCTAGTTGGGTAAGGAAACATCTGCATGTAAACCACTAATTTCAGACAGCACCCAGGACCCCAAAGTTAACGGGAACAACTCCCCAAACCTGATGAACTATTCAGCCCATCACGTAACCAGGTCAAGGAAAGCTCAGCACCTGCCTTGGCGTGTAATGCACATCATGTGAAACCAGTCTCCCCCTCCACACTCTTGAGCCTTGCACAATCTCAAAGCTTGGTCTCATTCAAGAACCAATAGAAACTATGTGACACACACACACCGTGTTCTTGTGGGTCTGTAAAGCCCAAATACTCAACACCAGCCAGGCGACCCAAAGGTGCTTTTTCAAGAGGCAACTGGACTTTCTGCTTTTTCTTTGAAGTTGTTTCGCTTCTGATCCAAGAAGCTCCATCAGTTCTGACTGGATGGCGGGGAATGGAAGGATTTGTATTCCTTGCAAGACAGCTGGTCATTTAAATCCTTTTAGAGAGTCGTTGAGGCCACTTGGAGGTTCTTCTATGTCCTCAGGGTCACCTTAGTGGTGAAAATGGGCGTGGAGCCTTCTTGGACAACACAGACTCACCCTCAGAACCTGCGCCTGTGTTCAACAGTGAAGAGACTGAAGGAGGAAACATCCTGCAGAAAGCACAGCTCCACAACACAGTCCTTTCAGCAGTTCCAAGAAGGCTCCACACCCCTTTGCGCCACTCAGGTGACCCTGAGGATGGAGATAAACCTCCAAGTGGCCTCAACGACCCTCTAAAAGGATGCAAATGATCAGCTGCCTGCAAGAAGTATAAATCCTTCCATTCCCCACCATCCAGTCCGAGCTGAAGAAGCTTCTTGGAGTAGAAGCGTAATGTCTTCAAAGAAAAATGAATAGAAGAGAAATAGAGAATAGAACAGAATATAGTAAAATAGAATGGAACGGAATAGAACAAAGAAATAGAAGAGAGAATACAGGTAAACTTATGACCGCAATTGAGCCCAACATTTATGTTGTTAGGTGAGAATTTATTAAGTGAGTTTTGTCCCATTTTGACATTTCTTGCCACAGTTAAGTGAATCACTGCGATTGATAAGAGTAATCTGGTTGGTAAGTGAATCTGGTTTCCCCATTGACTTGGCTTGTCAGAAGGTCGCAAAAGGAGACCACGTGACCCTGGGACGCTGCCACCGTCACAAATATGAACCAGTTGCCAAGCGTCCGGATTTTGATCACGTGACCATGGGCAATGCTGCAAAGGTTGTAACTATGAAAAACGGTCATATCACTTGTTTCAGTGCCGTTGTAACTTTGAACAGTCACTAAATGAACTGTTTTAAATCAAGGGATAGAGACAGGATAGAATAGAGAATAGAAAATAGAATACAGAATAGAACAGAAAATAGAATAGACAATAGAATATAGAGAACAGAATAGAGTTTTTACTGTCACTTTAAATGTACACTAATCAAAATAAAATTTTATTGCATTCAGCTCTCAAAGGATAATCATTACACATATACCCATACATATACTCTGACACAGAGAAACCTCACAATCTAGGTCGAATGTGTATGTGTGTGTAGACAGATTAGACTGATACATTGATAGATACATTGATGGATGGATGTTGTCAATGTTCCAATACTGGAAGTTTTTAAGAAGAGACTGGACAGGTATAGGGTTTCCTGCCTGAGCTGGGGGTTGGACTAGAAAACCTCCAAGGTGCCTTCCAGCTCTATTCTGCCAGATTACATTTAGATAGATAGCTAATAGATAGTTGAGAGAGATGATATCGACACAGACATGTGATAGAGATGATAGATAATTAGATACAGAGAGGCAGGCAGATGCCCAAAAGAAAACAAAAGAAACCCTGCGAGTTTCCGAAGTCCAGTTGCCTCTTGAGCAAAGCAGCCGGACAGCTGAGAATCTCCACAGACGGCCACCGCGGGAGCGACCGAGAGGGGGACGTGCAACGAAGGGAGCGGCGGCGGCGGCTGCAGCCGGTCCCGCCGCCCCAGAATAAAAGCCTCCCTTCGGGCCCTGCCTGACTCAGCGGAAACGATCCCGGCCTTCTCTCCGGCCGGCCGCGGCCTCGCTTACCGGCTGAGGTGATCATGGCGCCGTAGTGGGGCGGGCCGGGCCGGCTCAGTGCTCCCGGAACGGAGAAAAGGCGAAACGAGCACGGAGCCTTCCTCAAACAGTGCCCGCTTCCAAGTCCGTGACCAAGCGCATTCGCCGCTTCCGGAGCAACGCCGGAAGTGACGCTTGGCAACCCGCGACGGCGACCGGGCCTTCGCTCAAGGGCGCCGTTTCTTAGCAACCGGCCGGCGAGGGAGCCGGCGGGCGGGCGAAGGGAGAAAAAGGAGTGCGGGGTGGCCTTCGCAAACGCCTGCTTGGAAAATTGATGGCATTTGGGGCTGGAGAGGAGGGGAAAGATGGGAAGGAAGCGAAGCAGGCTAAAGAAGAAAGAAGAGAAGGGGTGGTTTACGAGAAGGCGACGCCGAGGGTGATAAAAAACGTCGATCAAGCTATACCTGTTGAGTGCCTGCTTGCCTTGAGACTGAGAATCGCACAGGAGGCCGCTCCCAAAATGGCTGACTTGGGTCTTGGGAGGCGAATTTCTGCTTTGTTAACTAGAGGCAACTGACGTCATACATAGCACATTTCTGGGTTAATAGGTTAACCTGGGCCTGAATTCATTTGGTTTGGGAATTTAGAGACTACAATATAAACCAGAGTTTTTTCCCAACTTTGGAGACTTTTTTTAAAGGCGTGTCGACTTCAGATCCCAGAATTCCCCAGCCAGCATGGGGGGGGGGATTTGAATTCCCAGAATTCCCTTTGTGGAGCAGAAGTCAAGAGTTGTTCACCAGTTAACCAAATCCTTATTATTTATTTATTTATTTATTTATTTGATTTGTCAGTTGCTTACAAGATAATAAGTATAAGGGTAAACATAGTTATGAATGCATGAAATGCATACATATAAGAGAAATAAAAGAAATAGTAGACTAAGGTTAAAGTTTTGGGGCTTGAGGAAGAAACCACAGAGTCAGGTAGAGTATTCCAGACATTGACCACTCTTGCTGAAGTCGTATTTCCTGCAATCAAGTTTGGTGTGGTTAACCTTGAGTTTGTATCTGTTGTGTGCTCTTGTATTGTTATGGCTGAAGCTGAAGTATTCATTGACCAGAAGGACATTGCAATGTATGGTTTTGTATACTATACTTAGATCGGACCGAAGGCGGCATAGTTCTAGGTTTTCTAGGTCTAGAATTTCAAGTCTGCTGGCATAAGGTATTCTGCAACGAGTAGAGCGAGTGTAGAACTCTTCTTGTGAAGTATTTCTGGACTTTCTCAACAGTGTTAATATCAAGATACGTAATGCGGGTTCCAGACTGATGAGCTGTATTCAAGTATTGGTCTAGCAAATGTTTTGTATGCCCTAGTTAGTAGTGTGATATTACCAGAGAAAAAGCTACGTAGGATTAGGTTAACAACTTTTAATGCCTTTTGGCTATGTAGTTACAGTGGGCTCTAGCACTTAGATCATTAGAGATGAGTATTCCAAGGTCCTTGATCCTTGATGCTGCAATGAAACTGATGCATGATCTCATGCGTGGCATCATGGGTATGGCCAGTCTAGAGAAAAGAAGAGCTAGGAGTGACATGATAGAAGTCTTCCAGTATTTGGGGTGGCTACCAAAAAGAATGGAGGCCTTTGAACTCTAGTGCGAGATAAAACTTGTGGTGTAACCAGAACCATCTGGAACTGAACACACTCAAAACTGTAGAAATGGTGGTAGACT
Source organism: Naja naja (assembly GCA_009733165.1). Lineage (NCBI taxonomy): Eukaryota > Metazoa > Chordata > Lepidosauria > Squamata > Elapidae > Naja > Naja naja. Next base: position 185,797,007 of record CM019151.1, read on the forward strand.
TTAGAAGAAACCCTCCCATACTACCACCTCTTACAATACTAGACAACACAGTATCAACAGTAGAGACCTTCAAATTTCTAGGTTCTACTATATCACATGACCTAAAATGGACACCTAACATCAAAAAGTTATCAAAAAAGCACAACAAAGCATGTTCTTTCTGCGCCAACTCAGAAAGCTCAAACTGCCCAAGGAGCTGCTGATCCAGTTCTACAGAGGAATGACTGAGTCTGTCATCTGCACCTCCATAACTCTCTGGTTCTGCAACCCAACAAGACAGACACAGACTCCAGAGGGTAATCAGGACTGCAGAAAAAACAATGGCTACCAATCTGCCTTCCATGGAGGACCTGCATAGTGCATGAGTCAAAAAGAGGGCTGTGAAAATATTTACAGACCTGTCACATCCCGGACATAAACTGCTTCAACTCCTTCCCTCAAAATGATGCTAGAGCACTGCACACCAGAACTACTAGACACAAGGACAGTTTCCCCCTGAATGCTATCACTCTGCTAAAGAAATAATTCCCTCAACACTATCCAACTATTTACAAAGTCTGCACTACTGTTAATCTTATCACTCCTTATCGCCCATCCCCTCCCACTTGTGACTGTATGGCTGTAACTTTGTCGCTTGTATCCTTATGATTTATATTGACTGTTTCCTAGTATGATTTGATTGCTTATTGTACCCTATGACTATTATTAAGTTGTATCTTCTGATTCTTGGCTCTTGATGAATGTATCTTTTCTTTTATGTATACTGAGAGCATTTGCACCAAGACAAATTCCTTGTGTGTCCAATTACACTTGGCCAATAAAGAATTCTAAGACTCCTACGAGTCCCTTGGACTGCAAGGCAACCAAACTGGTCAATCCTAGAGGAGATCCACCCTGACTGCTCTTTAGAAGACCAGATCCTGAAGGTGAAACTCAAAGACTGGCCACCTCATGAGAAGGAAGGACTCGCTGGAGAAGAGCCTAATGCTGGGAAAGATTGAGGGCAATAGGGGATGGCAGAGAAGGAGGTGGCTGGATGGAGTCCCTGAAGCAGTCGGCATGAACTTAAATGGACCCCAGAATATGGTAGAGGACAGGAAGGCCTGGAGGAACGTTGTCCATGGGGTCGCAATGGGTCTGACACGACTTCACAACTAACAACAACAACAACACAAAGAAGAGGGGGTCCACCTATTATCCAAAGCACCAGAAGGCAGGACAAGAATCAACAGATGGAAATTAATCAAGGAGAAAAACCACCTGGAATTAAGGAGAAATTTCCTGACAGTTAGGACAATCAGTAGAACTGCTTGCCTTCAGAAGTTGCAGATGCTTCAACACTGGAGGTTTTTAACAGACTGGACAGCCTGGGCAGACCAAAATTTGGTCTCAAATTTTATAGGGTCTCCTATAAAATTGAGCAGGAGGGTGGACTAGAAGACCTCCAAGGTCCCTTCCACCTCTATTCTGAATTCCAATCTCCGTTGCACACAGCCTGTTTCTCCAACTGGTGAAGGTCCAGTTTTGCAATCTGTTTTCCCTGCTTTGTTTGCTTTTCCTTTAGCAAAAAAAATCACTGGAGTCTGATTAGCATTTTGCAATATCTTTATGTTGTAACCTATTTATTTACAAAGATACAGGTTTATTCATCCTATCTGTGCAGTGCATCATGAAATTAGGCAACCTGGTGACAGTTTGCAAGCGAGTCAAATACCGCAGAGACTAATCAGTCCCTTAAAATTCTCCGTTTGCTCCCTGGGAAACTCTCTCAGGAGCGCAGGAAAATCCCTTTTGTTTATGGTTGTCATTTAACAAGAGGCTCCATTTCCTTTGAGATAAGGGAGCTTGCTAGCAAAATCACAGAAGCATGCCAAACTCAGTCTCCAGGGTACAAAGTTTCTCAATTAAGTCACGATTTGCAGCAATTCAAAATAAATGTGCAGCTAGCCCTTGACTTAACAATCAGAATTGAGCCCAAAATTTCCACTGCTAAACGAGAAGAGTTGTAAGTGAATTTTGCCAACTTTCGTGACCTTTCTTGCCACAGTTGTTAAGTGAAGCACTGCAGTTATTCGACTAGTAACAAGGTTGTTAAGTTCACAAAATGAATCCAAGGAAATTAGTTGCCAAAACGTCCAAATTTTGATCATGTGAACATGGGAATGCTGCAATGGTCATCAGGATGAAACCTGATCGTAAGTCACTTTTTACAATGCTGTTGTAACTTCGAACGTTGCTAAATCAGTGGTTGTAAGTCAAGGATTACCTTGCTTCCTTGTCCAGTACTCGATGACAAAAGATCCTGTTTCTAGGAATTAGGAAGGCAAAGTGGCTACAAACCCAGTCAAAGGCCTTGCAACCAATTTTAATGGCCAGAAAGGTTTATAGAGGCTTATCGGATAACTGAGTCATTAGCCATGCAGTTCCATCTTACAAGCAAGGACAAATTGTTTATTGAAAACCAACGACAGTTATAACATTCAGAATTCACCTATCTCTTTATTTTATGACTATAACATTTTTGCTTATCACTATTGTTGTATGTATATTGAGAGCTTATGTACCAGAAACAAATTCCTTGTGTATCTAATCACATTTGGCCAATAAAGAATTCTATATTTCTATATATAATTCACACCTGTTCTTAGGCTTTCTTTGAAAGAGGATTAGCTCTAAACAGTCATTGCACAAGCAAAGCACCTATGCCACAAATGGCTGTTTATTCCAGATTTTCAAAAGGCACAGCATTAAAATGCATTAAAATAAGTTCTACAGCAGAAGGCACAAAGTCGTCTTAAGAGAAAGGGAAAGAGGGCATATTCTGTTTATGAATCTTGACAAGTGGATTAAAATAACCTTATGGCTTGCATGAAACCTTTTGATCCACAAGCTTATCTTTTGATTTGTACGTTTCAAAAGCTTGTGTTTTGTGCTGATACAACTCCCCCGCAGTTTATTTATAAACGAATTTAAACTTGGTAGGTGAATCTGGTCAAACATTTGCAAAAGGTATTGGGAAGCAGCTTCAGTTAAAGAAATCCCATTGCCGAAGGATATATCCGCTATAATCTGTCCCGAACACCGATTTAAATTGGTAAAAGAATTATGGGGTAACTTTTGTTTGTCCTTATCTTCCTGTAATTCCTGTAGCTGGATTTGCACAACCTCAAAAACTGAAACCACCTTTTTGTCTGGCTTCTTAGGCAAGCCCACTTGTGCAAACTGGATTGAGTAAACAATAGTTAACTTAATCATTAGTAAATAAATTATAAGCATTTTAAAACTTTGCCCTCGTATCTCCAAGAAGCAATGCATGGGATACTTGAAACAATTAAATTAATGAAATGCACTGGATTCTCAATTGTTTTTTTTCAATCGTTGACTGCGTGACTATTCTTATAAACATTTTCCCCCACACAAACTGGGGTCTCTCAAATAAACTAGATTACAATCTTACTATCCCGAGTCAGGCTGAATATACAAGTCAGACACCTGCATGGCTTCCTTCCTTCCTTCCTTCCTTCCTTCCTTCCTTCCTTCCTTCCTTCCTTCCTTCCTTTCTTTTCCTTTTTTTCTGTTTCTTTTCTTTCTTTTTTCTCTTTCTTTTTTACTCTTTTTTCTTTCTCCTTCTCTCTCTCTCTCCCCTCCTCCCTCTCCCCCCTCTATAAGATGGTCCTTTGAATATTTTTAGACAAATAGAAAATTGTTTCCGAATGTAACATAAGTAACCCTATGCATCTGCTTCCTATATTATAAGATATGGGAGATTAGGACCTTACAATCTCACCTATATTTTTTTATAAAGATTCATAAAGATTCAGGCTACAAAATACAGCATTTGGGAAAGCTTTCTGTAGGAGAGGGACAAATGAATAAACATTTATTTTATTGAAAAAACGTGTGTAAAAACGCATAACCATAACATTTGCCTTCGTTCATGAAATGCATAACTCTTTTATTTTGATGAAAAAATATATATTGCAAGTTTTAACTATGCCTATGATGCAGTGTTGCTCAACCTAACCCTAACCCTGGCTGCTGTCAAATGTTTGGACTTCAATTCCTAGAATTTCCCTAGCGAGCAAGGACGGGCTAGGGAATCCTGGGAACTGAAGCCATTTGTAAGGGGCCAGGGTTGAGAAACACTGATATAGTAAATTTCCAAAACATAGCAAGGGACAGCATAGCCACAAGACCGTGTAACTGCACATGTGTATCTCCATTAACAACGTAGTAGAATTTCTTTGCCACCAGAAACCATATTCAGGAAGAGAATAAAGTGGATTTTTTTTTCTCTCAAAACATGAGCAATTGTTTCTCTTTTCCGTCCAAGCATCAAGATTTCCAACCCTGCGGACAGGGATGCCAGAATGAAGGAGACCAGTTAAATAAGAAAGAGACGGTTGGATCTGGCAAGAATGATGATTGCGTTGCCGTTTCTGTTGTATAGTCTCCATCACAACTTGGGAAACAACGGTGCTTCTCTGAATTGTGAGCCTCAAGAGGCTTTTACAAAGAAAATACGCACCTTGATGCGCCTAAGAGTAGAAACAAATGCTTTTTTAGTTCCCCACGAAACAAGGATGCTGAAAGGAAACAAACCAGCATCTTTTCTTGCCTCTGGAACAAACTATCATTAAAAAAAAAAACAGGCCAGCTTCTAGCGGCTTCCTTCACAGAGCTTGTAAGGCTATCCCAGATTTGGAACTTATTTTTTTTACTCCTCGAAAGATAGGATACGAAGAACGTGGAATCCATCAGAGAGACAACAAACCACAGCCTATTAAGTGTCCAATGCCTCTGAGGCCTCTTGAAACCTCCCGTTGGGTGCAATGTTGGTCAACGCCATGGCGCCTTCTAAGTCTTGTATGGCATCTACATTGGAAAAAAAGAGCAGGGTAGGATCAGGCATTAAAATGGCATGCTCAGTTTTACATATATTCATTATCTAGAATAGTGTTTCTCCATCTTGGCCACTTTAAGATGGGTGGACTTCAACTCCCAGAATTCCCCATGGCCGGCTGGGGAATTCTGGGAGTTGAAGTCCACCCATCTTAAAATGGCTAAGGGTGAAAAATATTGACATAGAAGGCCTCCCGAATTCATTGGGGAAAAAACTTACAAGATGAGCAGCCACATAAATTTGATTAATACATAAAAATAAATACGAGATTTCTGCTGGTCCAACACGCCTTTTAACTAAGCCTCGGATCAAATCGATCAAACATTTATTGTCAATGCACAGCAGGTGTACAATGAAATTGAAAATAAGAATTAAAAAAAAAAAACCTTGATTCCGCATCCAGGTGAAGTGTGCGGTGGGAATGCAGGCAATGCTTTTGCACCGCTCACGAATTGTAGGCCTCTTTACCTTCATTTAACTTTGCATCCGTCTGAAAATCCTCGCTACTTCTGCCCCACGGAATACACGACAATAAGGCAGGCAGTTTTTGCTTTGGAGGTTCTGCCCCATCTGTAAAAGGGGAAAAGGTCAAATTAGTGACCCAACTAGGTATCATCATCAGTGCTAGAAGGAGTGTGGGTTTGTGGAGATGATGATGATGATGATGATGAGGAGGAGGAGGAGGAGGAGGAGGAGAGGAAGAGGAAGAGGAGAATGGTGCTCTCTGACTTTGGTGGTTTTCTTGTAGACGTTTCATTGCCCAACTAGGTAACATTATCAGTGCTACAAGGGAGGGGGTTTCCTGTCTACAAGCAAGCTCCTTTCACATAAAGAGAAAGCAAACCCCACCCCACCCCAGCACTGATGATGTGACCTAGTTTAGGTAATGAAATGCCTGCAAGAAAACAAGCAACCTCAGAGAGCACCAAGGACCCCTCATAAGGTATGTGAAGGTATAGATATTTAAGAGCTGACCAGCAGCAATAAAGCTGATGCAATGTAAAGCTGATGCAATCAGGATGAATCAGCACAGAATGGGTATTGCCCTTTTAAGACGAAGAATGGATCCACGGGTTTTTTTTTTACCTCTTTAAGAAGTATCTATATAAAGGCAAACATTAGTGGGCATATTTCTCTCTCCTTATGTCCAGTCTCCATTGCAGAGTTCTTGGTGTGGAGTTAAGAAGATTGATTGATTGCTTGTCAGGTATTTTGCCTACCATGTATATTTATTTATTTAAATAAATAAAGAGCCTTGGTGGTGCAGGCTGTTAAACACCTAGCACTTAGCTCCAGCTGCCTGCATTTAGTGCAGGCTCGAATCCCACCAGGCTCAAGGTTGACTCAGCCTTCCATCCTCTCGGGGTAGGTAAACTGAGGACCCAAGATTGTTGGGGGCAATAAGCCGACTTTGTAAAAATGCCGCTTAGTAATAAGCAGGCATATACAGTGGAATGAAGGCTATTGCTGAGCACATTGGGCTGCGCTCCAAAAATGGTAAGCCGCCCTGAGTCTCCGGAGAAGGGCGGCATATAAATATGAATAAAAATAAATAAAAATAAAATTTATGAGATTTATATCCCGTCCTATCTCCCTAAGGACTCAGGGCTGCTTACAGTGCTAAAAAACAATACAATATAAACATTAAAAATTAATTAAACCGGAAAATCTCATAAATCAATTAAAAATTTAAAACAACCACTAAAAAACCCAACCCCACCTTTCAGTCCAGGTAGGCTAGTTGGAACAGCCAAGTTTTTAGGCCACGGCGGAAGGATTGGAGGTCAGGGGCCACCGGAGCTCCAGGGGTAGTTGGTTCCAAAGGGTGGGTGCCCCCACAGAGAAGGCCCTACCCCGGGAGCCGCCAGCCAGCATTGCCTGGCCTACGGCACCCCGAGCAGGCCCTGCCAGTGGGAGCGCATGGGTCATCGGGAAGCTGTTATCAGCAGTAGGGTTTCCTGCAGATACCCCGGTCCAATGCCATGGAGGGCTTTATAGGTTAACACCAGCACCTTGAATATTTCTGTATATGTCTTGTATATAAACCACTGTCGACATCTAAGTCTTTGTGTGCTGTGTTCTGCTTCTGGGTTGTCTCGCTGCAAATGCTCTGACAGGAGTCCTTTTATTTTACAGCTGTAATGGAGCCCCAAATGTCAGTCACAGGTCATGACAATTGTGACTCAGCTGATTTTCTGACTTTCTGGGTAGCAATTGTTAAACAAACGCCATGATGGTTAAAGCAACCCCAACTATGGAATTTTTTTTTTGCCGTTTTCCTGCCAAAAAAATGTTGTAAATTGTGGGAAGCCCCTGCCTCCTAGAAGAATGAAATATTTGGAGGAATATTTAAAAAGGCAGAATATTATATTTTCCCAACGGAGAAATGGAGAAACATGCTCTTAAAGACAGAAAGCAGCCCCCAAGTCTTTCTTAATAGCCCATAACAGACGCCAGCACTTAAGGAGATAAAGAGCTTATTAAAAGAGGAAGACAAGTGTCCAGATGGCTCCATTCATAAGCAGAGCAAATATCCATTTCACAAACCCTTAGAGCAAAGTTGGACAGCTAACAAAAGCCAAGTTAATAGGATTTTAACAAGCAGCCCCTCACCCAAAATCTAGTACAGGACAAAAAAAAAATCCCATCAGCCACAATGGGAATTGCCCAACACCCTCTTTAGAAACACAAAGCCCATATTGCACACATCCCAAACTTCCAAAACACAGAACCCTAGAAGAACCCTTTCCTCTCACTCAGCTAGTTGTTCAGCTGACCCAGAACCACACGCTGTTTTGTGTGTGTGGTTGTGTTCAGTATTAAACCATCTTTCCAATCAGCCTCCCTGTTGTTCCCAGCATCTCTCTCCCAGCTTGGAACTGAACCAGATGGATATTCCTTCCAACAATCCCCTAATGGAGACTTTCCCTTTCCTTGCAAGTAGCATTAAAAAAAAAGTTTAAACCTGCATCCTGAATGTTAATCCGGCCACCTCCAGAGTGCAAGAAGAGCAACCAGGATGATGAGGGGACTGGAGGTAAAACATACAATGAATGGTTGCAGGAACTGGGCCTGGCTAGTCTAGGGGAAGAGAAGGACCAGGGGAGACAGGATAGCATCTTCCAATAGTTGAGGGGCTGCCCCAGAGAGGAGGAGGGGGCCAAGCTATTCTCCAAAGCAAAAGAAAGAAAAAAGATGAGAGAAAGAAAAGAAAAAGGAGGGAGGGAGGGAGGGGGAGAGAGGGGGAGAGAGAAAGAAAGAGGAAAGAAAGAAAGAAAGAAAGAAAAAGAGACATCTGAGCAAACCATGGTTGGACAGAAGACATGTCTAGTTTAAGGAAAAGAAGGATGGGGTGACATGATAGCATCTTCCAATATCTCAGGGCTTGCCACAAAGAAGAGATGTCAAAAAGATGTTGAGACTCTAGAAAAAGTGCAGAGAAGAGGAACCAGGATGATTAGGGGACTGGAGACTAAAACATACGATGAACGGTTGCAGGAACTGGGCCTGGCTAGTCTAGGGAAGAGAAGGACCAGGGGAGGCAGGATAGCAGCCTTCCAATAGTTGAGGGGCTGCCACAGAGAGGAGGAAGGGGTCCAGCTATTCTCCAAGGCACCTGAAGGCCAGACAAGGAATAATGGGTGGAAACTGAACAAGGAGAGATTCAACCTGGAAATAAGGAGAAACTTTCTGACAGGGAGAACAATCAATCCATGGAACAGAAGTTGCCCTCAGAAGTTGTGGGAGCTTCATCCCTGGAGGCTTTCAAGAAGAGATTGGACTGCCATCTGTCAGAAATGGTGTAGGGTCTCCCGCTTGGGCAGGGGGTTGGACTACATGACCTCCAAGGTCCCTTCCAACTCTGTTAATCTGTATCTTCTGTATCTGTATGCTAGTCCAGGTCAGGAAACAAACTCCCGTTAAAGACAGCCACCTATCTGAAATAGTACAGCTGTCTCCTCCTTGAGGGGGGGAGGGTTGGACTAGACGACCTCCAAGGTCCCTTCCAACTCTACTGTATCTGGATCTCCTTTCTCACCTAAGAACGCACCTATCTTTCTGGAGGTCAAGGCATTTCGCTCCCCCCCCCGTCCAAAAATGGTGTCTTCTCCCACCCACCCGCGGGGCTCCCAGCGCTACCGCGACCTTCGCGAAGGTCATTTGCAAGAGGACGCCCGCGGGCGCCGCCATCTCCCGTCTCCCCCCCAGGGCCCCGTGCGCACCTGCTCGCAGCTTCAAGGCGGCTCGCAGCGCTCGGCAAGCGGCTTCCCGGGCCGCCCGGCCGTCCCCCGGCCGGTAAGCGACCGCTTGCAAGGTGTCCGGCAGCCCGGCATCGCGGCGGCGGCGGCGGCGGCGGCGGGGGGAGGAGAAGACCCTCCGGAGCAGCTCTTCCAGCTGCAGCCGCGCCGCTTCCGATGCCTCGGGGTTCTGGGGCGGCTGCAGCAGCAGCACCACGCCGACCACGGCGGGCGGCGGGGCGGCGGGCAGCTGGGCGCGCAGGTCGCGTAGGATCTCGCGCAGGCGGCGCATCTCCCGCGGCTGCTCCAGCGAGGCGGGCCGGAAGAGCGCGAAGAGCAGCGCGCAGCCCCGCCACGGATGCCGGCCGCCGCAGCCGCTGCGCACCCGAGCCCGCCGCCGCCTCCCCGCTGCAACGGCCTCGGTCTCGGTCTCCCCCTCCTCTTCCTCCTCCTCCGGCGGCGGCTCGGCGAAGAGATCGCGGGCGAAGGTCTGCAGCTCGGCCGGGCGCGCCTCGCCCGCCAGCCGCAGCGGCTGCCGCCCGCCCGCCCGCTCCAGCAACGCCCGCAGGTCCCGCAGCGCCTCCGGCTCCATGGCCCGCCGGTGCTGCCCCTCTTGGCCCGCCGCCGCCCGGCGCTTTTCTACCCCGCCGTGCCAGGCGCCGCCTCCGGAGGGTGGGGGAGAAGGAACCCGGCTGGCCCGGTCGGAGTCCCGGCGATCGCCGCTGCTGCAGCCGGGAGGGACGCCGCGAGAGGCCCCTTCGTTAGAGCAGGGGGTTGGACTAGATGACCTCCGAGGTCCCTTCCAGCTCTCTTCTGGTTGCTTTTTTAAACAGAGCATTTTAACTCCTTATCGTCCACCCCCTCCCCCTCGTGACTGTGGGACTGTAACTTCGTCGCTTGTATCCTTATGATTTATATGGACTTTTTCCTAGTATGATTTGATTGCTTGTTAGTAACCTGTGACTATCATTAAGTGTCATACCTGATGATTCTTAACTCTCGACGAATGTATTTCTTTTTCTTTTATGTACACTGAGAGCATTTGCACCAAGACAAATTCCTTGTGTGTCCAACCACACTTGGCCAATAAAGAATTCTATTTCTGTTCTATTCTATTCTCTTTTCTATTCTATTATTATTGTACCCTATGACTATCATTAAGTGTTGTACCTGATGATTCTTGACGAATGAATCTTTTATGGACACTGAGAGTTTATGCACCAGACAAATTCCTTATGTGTCCAACCACACTTGGCCAATAAAGAATTCTATTCTATTCTATTCCCTTATTCTATTCTATTGTTCTAGTCTATTCTATTCTATTCTTCATCCCAATATTCTATTCTATTCTATTATTTCTATTCTATTCTTCATCCAATATTTATTCTAGTCTTCATCCAATTTCTATTCTATTCTATTCTTTATCCCAATATTCTATTCTATTCTTCATCCAATTTCTATTCTATTCTTCACCCAATATTTATTCTATTCTATTCTTCATCCAATATTTATTCTATTCTTCATCCAATTTCTATTCTATTCTTCATCCAATATTTATTCTATTCTGTTCTTCATCCAATATTTATTATATTCTAGTCTTCATCCAATTTCTATTCTATTCTTCATCCCAATATTCTATTCTATTCTTCATCCTAATATTCTATTCTATTCTTCATCCAATTTTTATTCTATTTTATTCTTCATCCAATATTTATTCTATTCTAGTCTTCATCAAATTTCTATTCTATTCTTCACCCAATTTTTATTCTATTCTATTCATCCAATTTTTATTCTATTCTATTCTTCATCCAATATTTATTATATTCTATTCTTCATCCAATTTCTATTCTAGTCTTCATCCCAATATTCTATTCTATTCTTCATCCTAATATTCTATTCTATTCTTCATCCAATTTTTATTCTATTCTATTCTTCATCCAATATTTATTCTATTCTAGTCTTCATCCAATTTCTATTCTAGTCTTCACCCAATATTTATTCTATTCTATTCTTCATCCAATATTTATTCTATTCTTCATCCAATATTTATTCTATTCTTCATCCAATTTCTATTCTATTCTTCATCCAATATTTATTCTATTCCATTCTTCATCCAATATTTATTATATTCTAGTCTTCATCCAATTTCTATTCTATTCTATTCTTCATCCCAATATTCTATTCTATTCTTCATCCTAATATTCTATTCTATTCTTCATCCAATTTCTATTCTATTGTATTCTTCATCCAATATTTATTCTATTCCTATTCTATCAGAATAACAGAGTTGGAAGGGACCTTGGAGATCATCTAGACCAACCATTTTTTGAGTCCTACTGAACCATCCCTTAAACATGAGCCAGCCGTGTGTAGCAGCTGCCAAAAAAGCCCATACGATCCTGGGTTGCATAAACAGAGGCCTAGAATCAAGATCAGGTGACAGATTAGTACCGCTTTGTAAAGCCTTAGTAAAGCCACACCTGGAATACTTGCATCCAGTTTTGGACACCACGTTACAAAAATGATGTTGAGACTTTGAAGAAAAGCAGTGCTGACAAGAGCAATTAAGAGGATTAAAGGCCTGGAGGATAAAACATATGAAGAACTCCCTGTCCCATCCAACTCTGGCTCAAAAACAGAAACTAGGAGATAGACCTTGGAGTCCCAGTGGACGATCCCATAAACACGAGCCAGCCGTGTGCAGCAGCAGCCAAAAACGCTAATGCAATCCTGGGCTGCATAAAGAGAGGCACAGAATCAAAATCACATGAAGTATTAGTACCATAAAGCCTTAGCAAAGCCACACCTGGAATACTTGCACCCAGTTAGCAAAGCCACACCTGGAATACTTGCACCCAGTTTGGATCCCCATATTACAAAAAAGATGTTGAGACTTTGGGAAAAAAAGTGCAAAGAAGAGCAACTAAGATGATTAAAGGCCTAGAGGATAAAACATGCAAAGAACGGTTGTAGGATTTGGGTTTGGTCAGTCTAGAGAAAATAAAGACAAGGGGGGACATAATAACAGTATACCAGTATTTGAGGGGCTGCCACATAGAAGAGGGAGTCAAGCTATTGTCCAAAGTTCCCAAAGGCAGGACAAGAAGCAACGGATGGAAAATAATCCAGGAGAGAAGCAACTTAGAACTAAGGAGGAATTTCCTGACAGTGAAGACAACCAGTGGAACAAAAGTTGCCTCCACAAATCATGGGCGCTCCGTCACTGGAGGTGTTCAGCAAGAGACTAGACAGCCACTTATCTGAAATAGTGTAGGTTTCCCTGCTTAAGCAGGGGGCTGGACTAGAAGACCTCCAAGGTCCCTTCCAGCTCTATTCTAAGACGCTGGAAGGGAGCCCATCATCCTGAGCGGCAAGGGCTGGTAGAATCCCGGATCCCCAGGGAGGGCGACGGGTTGGGAAAGGTTCTGTGCCCTTGCTTGCTTGCAAAAGTGGGGTGCACGTCCATTGAGAAGGCTGGCATCAGATCCGTGTATCTGCCATTCTTCATGGAAGAAGAAGGCGGGGGTTGGTGTAAGAAATCCTTTTTGATGTAACCTGGATATATTAAACCTTATATTGAATTTGGATAACCCATGATATACTATGGAGGGACAGAAACCAGATGCCCGGAAACCTGTCACCTCTGAAAGAGACAGCCACAGGATGAAGAGACCATTAAAAACTCCTGCTGGGAGATGTTTCCTGGGAACCTCAAAAACGATCCTTCTCAGAAGAGGGTGGGGAATAAACATGCTGGCTCTTTGTTTTACTAAATACACATCAAGAGAAGGGGAGCGGTCTTAAACTCCTTTATCTATCCCTGCATGCCTGAGGCACGTTAGACGCTGCTTTTAATCCCTACCTGAATTGTCTCATCTCAATAAAGGATTCCTTTTGATACATTTGGTTTTCAGACGTTCATTCTTGTGGATTGAATGGGAAAAGTTCTGTAGACTGACAGCTGGGCACACACGTACAAAAGCACACTGGCAAGCAATGTGGCATTCCCATCTTGTCTATGCCTGGGATTTCCTGGTGGTCTCTCGTCCATGCACTAAGCACACTGAACTGCTGTGCGCAGGGAAGCTCAGCCAATCCTGCCACGCGGTCTTTGTGTACTGGGGGTTATGCCACTCCCGGGGTGCAGCGTGTGTGCACACATGCGCGCACTCACAAAGTAGTGCTCTGGAAGGGACATGGCTTCCCTGAGTTTAACCACATAGAAAGGGCTGTAAAGCACTGTAAAGCGATATATAAGTCTTAAGTGCTATTGCTATTGTCTGTCCCCAGGATTTCCTAGTGGTCTCCTGTCCAAGCACTAAACATGCTGAACTTCTGTGCACAAGAAACTCAGCCAACCCTGTCATGCAATCCCCTCTGGGGTTAATGCCATTCCCAGGGTTCAGCAGGTATAGATGCGTGTGTTGTGGCCTGCCAGCAGAGCTGGTAGCACACTTGGACAGTGAGGAGGTTGGGGAGGAACATGGGCCAGTCCTGGAGTTTGAGGAAGGCTCTGACGAGGGCTCTGCATCAGAGGCAGAGATGGGTTCAGGGCCGTCCGACAGTTATCAGCTGTCTTCGGAGTCGGAGATCAGTGGGGAAGAAGAACAGCTGGAGCCTGTTCCCAGTGTGCTCATGCACAGAACTGCCAGGAGAAGGGAACTGTTAAGGAACAAGGGTTGATTTGGGAGTAAAGCCATAGATGGGCGGTGAATGGCCCTCCGTGAGGGAATAAAGAGGAGCAAAAGGAGAGTGGGGTTTGCAGGAGACAATTAGTTCAATTCATTAGGATGAAGATCTGTTCCATGCCAAGTAATTTCTGCTACAGCATGGCGTTTCAAAGATATCGACCTGGCAACTCTCCCAGCCTCTTCCGTCTAGTTGTGAAACCTCACGAAAGACTGTTGGCTGGGACTTTGCTGGAGAGGAATTCACTTTAACCTAAATAAAAGGGGTTTTATTGGGACGAGGAGTCGGCTTCGTGATCTTGGGAAGCCCGGCTCAAAACAGCGTGCACAAAGCCACATGCAAAGCGAAGCTCGCACCCTAAGACAAAATCTCCACGTGTTGTGACCCAAACCTTGTTCCAAGTAAACAAACACCAAACAAGAGATAAAAGCAAAACCTTTTAATGCCTCTCTGCGAATTCTGTTCATTGACGGTTAAAAGGCTATGAAAACTAATTGTCTGTGATAAGAAGGAGCCTTGCCAAGGTTGTGCAAGACTGCCAAAAGCACTAGATTAATTTGCCAAGAAATATTCCAAACAAAAAGTCTCCGAACACAAACCAAGGTAGTCCGAACTTCCACAAGGCTTGGAGTGCAAGAACTTCTTTGCTTCCTGCAAAGAATCCCGGTCTCTTAGGCTGGATTTTATCCCGTGAAGGTGGGACCATTATATTGCAGCCTGACTCCCGAGTCACCCGTGCTGCTGCAGCTGCTCTTTCCTTCAAGCAGCCCTGCAGGCACACGCACTGGGCACAGGCTCCTCGGGGGCCTCTTCCTTACTGCTGCCAGCCTCCACAACCTCCGAAGACAGCACCCCACTCGCTGATGGTCCTGGCCCCATCCCTGCATCACACGCAGGCCCCTCATCTGAGTCCTCGCTCTCCGAGACCTCAGCCGTCCTCACCTGTTACCGTTGAACCATAACACTACGTGAGGGGTGTGTACATTACACAACCGGGCATTACCCAACCCTCAAACTTGGGTTTACAGAGGGGAGCTTGGAAATCTTTGCCACTGGAAATCCAGGAACTTGTTTCGGGGAAGGACGTGCAACAGTGGAGTGAGACAGAGGGCCTAGCAAATGGCACCACAACGGCCTCTATTATTTTTCCTCTTCCACCCCTGTTTGTAGTTCCCGGCAAAACCTTTTTGCAAAACAAGGCTGTGAGCTGGTATGTTGCCTAAGCAAATACGGCCTTTAGCACTTCCTTCTCAAAGATTCCTGCTCAGAAAGGTTTCCTTCCCTGTTCATAAAATCTAACCTGCCCTTCTTTGTCTCTGCTGCCCAAAAGAGAATGGGGACGATTAAAGTTGCAACCTGATCCACATCGCCTTTAAAGTAAAACCTAGTGCAGTGATGGCGAACCTTTTAATTTAATTTAATATTGGGATTTCTATGCCGTCCCTATCTCCCGAAGGACTCAGGGCGGCTCACAACAATAAAAAACATACAGTACGAACATTAAAAAAACTATTAAACAAACATTAAAAAAACTATTAAACAAATATACTGATTAAAACTAATAAACCACCACTAAAAGGCCCTCCCCCGCATCAGTCCAGGTCAGCAAGCTGGAAGAGCCATGTTTTCAGGCCACGACGGAAGGATCGAAGGTCAGGAGCCACCCGAAGCTCTAGGGGCAACTGATTCCACAGGGTGGGTGCTGGCACAGAGAAGGCCCTACCCCTAGGGGTCGCCAGCCGACACTGTCTGGCTGACGGCACCCCCAGGAGGCCCTGTCTGTGGGAGCGCACGGGGCGCTGGGCAGTCATTGCTGGCAGTAGATATTCCCAAATACTCCTAAGCCATGTGGGGCTTTATAGGTGATTACCAGCACCTTGAATCTCACCTGGAGGGTAGCAGTAACCAGTGCAGCTCACGCAGGAGGTGTATAACATGGGAGTATCGGGATACTCCCATCACAACCAGCGCGGCCGCATTCTGCACCAGTTGAAGCCTCCGCGTGGTCCTCAAGGGCAGCCCCATGTAAAGAACATTGCAGTAGTCCAAACAGGAGGTAACAAGCGCATGAGTAACCGTCGTAACCGTCACGCATTTGGTCCAGATAGGCGCAACTGGCGCCAGGCGAACCTGGGCAAATGCCCCCTGGCCACGGCTCCCACCTGATCCTCCAAACTGAGCCGTGCATCCAGGAGGACGCCCAAGTTGAACACCCCATTTACGGGGAACACCTCTCCCCATAACTAAGGATGGAATATCCTGGATCATCCAAGATGCCGGTATGTACAGCCACTTGGTCTTGGCGGGTTGAGCGAAGCCTGTTCCTCCCCATCCAGATCCATTACTGCTTCCAGGCACCGGGACATCACGTCAAGGGCATCACTGGGTTGGTTTGGGGTAGAGATGTAGAGCTGGGTATCATCAGCGTACTGAAGATACCTCACCCCAAAACCACGGATGATCTGGCGGTTTCATATAGATGTTGAACAGGAGGGGACAGGACCGACCCCTGGGGCACCCACAATGGAGGGCCTCGGGGCGATCTCTGCCCCCTTGCCAACACCAACTTTTCAGCACCTAAGTGCCAAATCTGAACCATGCATGCATATGCATGTCTGCGTGCGAGCCCTGGAAAACCAAAGACAAGCTGGCGGTGCTTGCATGCCTATTTTGGGGGCAGTTTGGGCCCTTTTCAGGCCATTTTGGTGTGAAAATGGCCTGAAAATGGCAAAAACAATCTAAAATGGCCCAGAAAATGGCCTTTTTGGGGGCATTGTCAGGCTATTTTCTGGGCTATTTTTCTGGGCTGTTTCATTGCCATTTTGGGCTGTTTTCATGACATTTTCACACCAGAAGCAGCTCTGAAAATGGCCCAAAACATGGCGGAAAACGATATTTTGGCCATTTTAAGGCCATTTTTGGTTTCTGGGCCATTTTCAGGACATTTCTGAGTTGCTTACAGGCCATTTTGCACAAAATGGCCCAAAAAACCAGAAAAGGGCCCCAAAGTGGCCTGAAAAACAGCTTGTTTTGGGGCGTTTTTGGGCTGTTTCCGATGCTCCAGCACCAGCAAGACAGCTGGCCAGCACCAGAAACCAGAAAGCAGCTGGCGATGGTGTGCGTGCCCACTGAGAGGTCTCTGTGTGCCACAGGTTTGCCATCATGGACCTAGTGAAATGAAGACTCATCCTGGAATCATGGCCACAAACATCTGCTTTCCGCCAAATGTTAGCCTGGCCCACAGCCCTGCAATTAGGGTGAGGTGTCAGATCCACCCAGTCAGATTCCTTAGGATCTCTCCTATGAACGAGATCCGGTGGGGAAGCCTGGCTGAAATTACCTTACCTTTTCCTGCCTCGCTTCCTTTAGTTCTGATCAAAATGCATCAAAGATGCAGACATGTTGACATCCCAGATCAAGCGCTGCAAAGGAATATATATTCTGCAATGTTGACTTTGCTTGCGTCCAAAAGCAGGACCGTGGATTTTATTTTGTAGGAAGTTAGCACCTCTCTCCTAGGAAAATGAAACATCACAAAATATTCCCCAGAGAGTATATTTTTAATTTGATTGGAATAATTGTTTTAAATATTTTTAAAAAATTTATTGTTGGTCTAGCTTAAATTCTAGTTTAATTTTTGTACTGTATGTTTTTATTTTTTTATTTTATTTTATTTTTTAAATTACATTTATATGCCGCCCTTCCTTCCATTGTATATGTGCTTATTACTAAGCGGCATTTTTACAAAGTCAGCTTATTGCCCCCAACAATCTTGGGTCCTCAATTTACCTACCCGAGGAGGAAGGCTGAGTCAACCTTGAGCCTGGTGGGATTCGAGCCTGCACTAATTGCCCTGTAAACAGCCCTGAGTCCCGTGGGAGAAGGTATATAAAATTTATAAATAAATAAATAAATAAAAGGCAGAATATTTCCCCTAAAAAGAACAGAAACTCACCTCAAGTAGAAACCCAGCCCCCCCACACCTCTCCTAATGGACCATTACTCTGGCCTAGGCCAGCCTATTTTACATAACAAAGATCTCCTCCTGGTAGAGCTATAGGAATTGCCCAGGCCCTTTCATTATATCATCATCCAGCAAGGCAAAGCAAGCCTGGGACTCAGGACAGCCTACAGAGTTGCCCTGCAAGGCCCATGGGAGTCTGACAACCAATCAGAACACAAGCTCAAATTCAAATCCCATCAGAGGGTATATAAAGGACTCTCAGCATCTCAGCCCTTCCTTCTTTTCCTTCGTCTTGAAGCATGTGATAATTCTTTTTCACTTTGGAGCTCCAAGCCCTGTGGTCCTGTCACCATTAAACCATCTTTCAAAGAGCCTCCATGTTTCCACTGTCTTTCTCCCCACTTGGAACTGAACCCAGAAGGATCATTCTTCCAACAATTTTTTAAAAATATTGTGTGTAAATGTTGCTTTCATGGCTTAACACAAAACAGCCTTGACAACTTGAAGACCTGTGGACTTCCAACTCTCAGAATTCCCCAGCCAGCCGTGTCTTGTTTCTTTTTTCTCTTAACCTCCTAAAGTGGGGAGATTGCAGAGAAAGGAATTACAAGAGCATAAACTATGCTGGCTGGGGATTCAAGGATTAGGTCCACAAGTCTTAAAAGCTGCCCAAGGTTGGACATCCTAATGTATTCAGTTAGTTATACCTTCTTCTCGTTCAAAAAGAATAGCTAAACCAGGGATGTCTCCAAAGGTCAAAAAGTCAAGATGGCTGCACAATGGTCTTTGGCCTGTTTTTACACTGCAGTTGAGGGCCAAAGTATCAAAGGGTGCAACCAGGGCGCATAAAGAGGTTGCTATCCTGGCTCTCTCCC
>CM019151.1:185816675-185903448 GCA_009733165.1 Naja naja
GACGAATGTATTTCTTTTTCTTTTATGTACACGAGAGCATTTGCACCAAGACAAAGTCCTTGTGTGTCAACCCACACTGGCCAATAAGAATTCTATTTCTATTTCTATTCTATTCTTCTTTTCTATTCTATTATTATTGTAACTCTATGACTATCATTAAGTGTTGTACCTGATGATTCTTGACGAATGAATCTTTTATGGACACTGAGAGTTTATGCACCGGACAATTCCTTATGTGTCCAAACAAACTTGGCCAATAAAGAATTCTATTCTATTCTATTCCTATTCTATTCTATTGTTTAGTCTATTCTATTCTATTCTTCATCACCCAATATTCTATTCATTCTATATTTCTATTCTTTCTTCATCCAATTTCTCTCTTCTATTCTTCATCCAATATTTATTCTAGTCTTCATCCAATTCTATTCTATTCTATTCTTTATCCAATATTCTATTCTATTCTTCATCCAATTTCATTTCTATTCTTCAACCAATATTTATTCTATTCTATTCTTCATCAATATTTATTCTATTCTTCATCCACTTTCTATTCTATTCTTCATCCAATATTTATTCTATTCTGTTCTTCATACATATTTATTATATTTAGTCTTCATCCAATTTATTTCTAGTCTTCATCCCAATATTCTATTCTATTCTTCATCCTAATATTCTATTCTATTCTTCATCCAATTTTATTCTATTTTATTCTTCATCCAATATTTATTCTATTCTAGTCTTCATCAAATTTCTATTCTATTCTTCACCCAATTTTATTCTATTCTATTCATCCAATTTTATCTATTCTATTCTTCATCCAATATTTATTATATTCTATTCTTCATCCAATTCTATTCTTAGTCTTCATCCCAATATTCTATTCTATTTTCATCCTAATATTCTATTCTATTCTTCATCCAATTTTATTCTATTCTATTCTTCATCCAATATTTATTCTATTCTAGTCTTCATCCAATTTCTATTCTAGTCTTCACCCAATATTTATTTATTCTATTCTTCATCCAATATTATTCTATTCTTCATCCAATATTTATTCTATTCTTCATCCAATTTCTATTCTATTCTTCATCCAATATTTATTCTATTCCATTCTTCAACATATTTATTATATTCTAGTCTTCATCCAATTTCTATTCTATTCTATTCTTCATCCCAATATTCTATTCTATTCTTCATCCTAATATTCTATTCTATTCTTCATCCAATTTCTATTCTATTGTATTCTTCATCCAATATTTATTCTATTCCTATTCTATCAGAATAACAGAGTTGGAAGGGACCTTGGAGATCATCTAGACCAACCATTTTTTGAGTCCTACTGAACCATCCCTTAAACATGAGCCAGCCGTGTGTAGCAGCTGCCAAAAAAGCCCATACGATCCTGGGTTGCATAAACAGAGGCCTAGAATCAAGATCAGGTGACAGATTAGTACACTTTGTAAAGCCTTAGTAAAGCCACACCTGGAATACTTGCATCCAGTTTGGACACCACGTTACAAAAAAATGAGATTTGAAGAAAAGCAGTGCTTACAAGAGCAATTAAGAGGATGAAAGGCCTGGAGGATAAAACATATGAAGAACTCCCTGTCCCATCCAACTCTGGCTCAAAAACAGAAACTAGGAGATAGACCTTGGAGTCCCAGTGGACGATCCCATAAACACGAGCCAGCCGTGTGCAGCAGCAGCCAAAAACGCTAATGCAATCCTGGGCTGCATAAAGAGAGGCACAGAATCAAAATCACATGAAGTATTAGTACCGCTTTATAAAGCCTTAGCAAAGCCA
This sequence comes from Naja naja, assembly GCA_009733165.1. Taxonomy (NCBI): domain Eukaryota; kingdom Metazoa; phylum Chordata; class Lepidosauria; order Squamata; family Elapidae; genus Naja; species Naja naja. The sequence goes on from CM019151.1 coordinate 185,818,480, forward strand.
CACCTGGAATACTTGCACCCAGTTTGGATCCCCATATTACAAAAAAGATGTTGAGACTTTGGGAAAAAAAGTACAAAGAAGAGCAACTAAGATGATTAAAGGCCAGAGGATAAAACATGCAAGAACGGTTGTAGGATTTGGGTGGTCAGTCTAGAGAAAATAAAGACAAGGGGGACCTAATAACAGTATACCAGTATTTGAGGGGCTGCCACATAGAAGAGGGGTCACTATTGTCCAAAGTTCCAAAGGCAGGACAAGAAGCAACGGATGGAAAAATAATCCAGGAGAGAAGCAACTAGAACTAAGGAGGAATGTCCTGACAGTAAGAAAACCAGTGGAACAAAAAGTTGCCCCACAAATCAGGGGCTCCGTCACTGGAGGTGTTCAGCAGAGACTAGACAGCCACTTATCTGAAATAGTGTAGGTTTCCCTGCTTAAGCAGGGGGCTGGACTAGAAGACCTCCAAGGCCCCTTCCAGCTCTATTCTAAGACGCTGGAAGGGAGCCCATCATCCTGAGCGGCAAGGGCTGGTAGAATCCCGGATCCCCAGGGAGGGCGACGGGTTGGGAAAGGTTCTGTGCCCTTGCTTGCTTGCAAAAGTGGGGTGCACGTCCATTGAGAAGGCTGGCGTCAGATCCATGTATCTGCCATTCTTCATGGAAGAAGAAGGCGGGGGGGGGGAGTTGGTGTAAGAAATCCTTTTTGATGTAACCTGGATATATTAAATCTTATATTGAATTTGGATAACCCATGATATACTATGGAGGGACAGAAACCAGATGCCCGGAAACCTGTCACCTCTGAAAGAGACAGCCACAGGATGAAGAGACCATTAAAAACTCCTGCTGGGAGATGTTTCCTGGGAACCTCAAAACGATCCTTCTCAGAAGAGGGTGGGGAATAAACATGCTGGCTCTGTGTTTACTAAATACACATCAAGAGAAGGGGAGCGGTCTTAAACTCCTTTATCTATCCCTGCATGCCTGAGGCACGTTAGACGCTGCTTTTAATCCCTACCTGAATTGTCTCATCTCAATAAAGGATTCCTTTTGATACATTTGGTTTTCAGAAGTTCATTCTTGTGGATTGAATGGGAAAAGTTCTGTAGACTGACAGCTGGGCACACACGTACAAAAGCACACTGGCAAGCAATGTGGCATTCCCATCTTGTCTATGCCTGGGATTTCCTGGTGGTCTCTCGTCCATGCACTAAGCACACTGAACTGCTGTGCACAGGGAAGCTCAGCCAATCCTGCCACGCGGTCTTTGTGTACTGAGGGTTACGCCACTCCCGGGGTACAGCGTGTGTGCACACATGCGTGCACTCACAAAGTAGTGCTCTGGAAGGGACATGGCTTCCCTGAGTTTAACCACATAGAAAGGGCTGTAAAGCACTGTAAAGCGATATATAAGTCTTAAGTGCTATTGCTATTGTCTGTCCCCAGGATTTCCTAGTGGTCTCCTGTCCAAGCACTAAACATGCTGAACTTCTTTGCACAAGAAACTCAGCCAACCCTGTCATGCGATCGCCTCTGGGGTTAATGCCATTCCCAGGTATAGATGCGTGTGTTGTGGCCCGCCAGCAGAACTGGTGGCACACTTGGACAGTGAGGAGGTTGGGGAGGAACATGGGCCAGTCCTGGAGTTTGAGGAAGGCTCTGACGAGGGCTCTGCATCGGAGGCAGAGATGGGTTCAGGGCCGTCCAACAGTTATCAGCTGTCTTCGGAGTCGGAGATCAGTGGGGAAGAAGAACAGCTGGAGCCTGTTCCCAGTGTGCTCATGCACAGAACTGCCAGGAGAAGGGAACTGTTAAGGAACAAGGGTTGATTTGGGAGTAAAGCCATAGATGGGTGGTGAATGGCCCCTCCCGTAGGGAATAAAGAGGAGCAAAAGGAGAGTGGGGTTTGCAGGAGACAATTAGTTCAATTCATTAGGATGAAGTTCCATGCCAAGTAATTTCTGCTACAGCATGGCGTTTCAAAGATATCGACCTGGCAACTCTCCCAGCCTCTTCCGTCTAGTTGTGAAACCTCACGAAAGACTGTTGGCTGGGACTTTGCTGGAGAGGAATTCACTTTAACCTAAATAAAAGGGGTTTATTGGGACGAGGAGCGGCTTCGTGATCTTGGGAAGCCCGGGTCAAAACAGCGTGCACAAAGCCACATGCAAAGCGAAGCTCGCACCCTAAGACAAAACCTCCACGTGTTGTGACCCAAACCTTGTTCCAAGTAAACAAACACCAAACAAGAGATAAAAGCAAAACCTTTTAATGCCTCTCCGCGAATTCTGTTCATTGACGGTTAAAAGGCTATGAAAACTAATTGTCTGTGATAAGAAGGAGCCTTCCCAAGGTTGTGCAAGACTGCCAAAAGCAGTAGATTAAGTTGCCAAGAAATATTCCAAACAAAAAGTCTCCAAACACAAACCAAGAACTTCCACAAGGCTTGGAGTGCAAGAACTTCTTTGCTTCCTGCAAAGAATCCCGGTCTCTTAGGCTGGATTTTATCCCATGAAGGTGGGACCATTATATTGCAGCCTGACTCCCGAGTCACCATGCTGCTGCAGCTGCTCTTTCCTTCAGCAGCCCTGCAGGCCAAGCACTGGGCACAGGCTCCCGGGGCCTCTTCCTACTGCTGCCAGCCTCCACAACCTCCGAAGGCAGCACCCCACTGCTGATGGTCCTGGCCCCATCCTGCATCACACGCAGGCCCCTCACCTGAGTCCTCGCTCTCCAAGACCTCAGCCGTCCTCACCTGTTACCGTTGAACCATAACACTACGTGAGGGGTGTGTACATTACACAACCGGGCATTACCCAACCCTCAAACTTGGGTTTACAGAGGGAGCTTGGAAATCTTTGCCACTGGAAATCCAGGAACTTGTTTGGGGAAGGACGTGCAACAGTGGAGTGAGACAGAGGCTAGCAAATGGCACCACAACGGGCCTATTATTTTTCCTCTTCCACCCCTGTTTGTAGTTCCCGGCAAAACCTTTTTGCAAAACAAGGATGTGGGCTGGTATGTTGCCTAAGCAAATACGGCCTTAGCACCTTCTCAAAGATTCCTGCTCAGAAAGGTTCCTTCCCTGTTCATAAAATCTAACCTGCCCTTCTTTGTCTCTGCTGCCCAAAAGAGAATGGGGACGATTAAAGTTGCAACCTGATCCACATCGCCTTTAAAGTAAAACCTAGTGCAGTGATGGCGAACCTTTTAATTTAATTTTATTTTATTTTGGGATTTCTATGCCGTCCCTATCTCCCGAAGGACTCAGGGCGGCTCACAACAATAAAAAACATACAGTATGAACATTAAAAAAACTATTAAACAAACATCCCAATATACTGATTAAAACTAACAAACCACCACTAAAAGGCCCTCCCCCCCCACATCAGTCCAGGTCAGCAAGCTGGAAGAGCCATGTTTTCAGGCCACGACGGAAGGATCGAAGGTCAGGAGCCACCCGAAGCTCTAGGGGCAACTGATTCCACAGGGTGGGTGCTGGCACAGATAAGGCCCTACCCCTAGGGGTCGCCAGCCGACACTGGCCGACGGAACCCCCAGGAGGCCCTGTCTGTGGGAGCGCACGGGACGCTGGGCAGTCATTGCTGGCAGTAGATATTCCCGCAAATACTCCGGCCCTAAGCCATGTAGGGCTTGAATCTCACCTGGAGGGCAACAGTAACCAGTGCAGCTCACGCAGGAGGTGTATAATATGGGAGTATCGGGATACTCCCATCACAACCCGCGCAGCCGCATTCTGCAGCAGTTGAAGCCTCCGCGTGGTCCTCAAGGGCAGCCCCATGTAAAGAGCATTGCAGTAGTCCAAACAGGAGGTAACAAGCGCATGAGTAACCGTACGTAACCGTACGCATTTCGGTCCAGATAGGCGCGCAACTGGCGCACCAGGCGAACCTGGGCAAATGCCCCCCTGGCCACGGCTCCCACCTGATCCTCCAAACTGAGCCGTGCATCCAGGAGGACGCCCAAGTTGAACACGCCATTTACGGGGGGGGGGTAACACCTCTCCCCCCATAACTAAGGATGGAATATCCTGGATCATCCAAGATGCCGGTATGTACAGCCACTTGGTCTTGGCCGGGTTGAGCCGAAGCCTGTTCCTCCCCATCCAGATCCATACTGACTGCTTCCAGGCACCGGGACATCACGTCGAGGGTATCACTGGGTTGGTTTGGGGTGGAGATGTAGAGCTGGGTATCATCAGCGTACTGATGATACCCCACCCCAAAACCACGGATGATCTCGCCCAGCGGTTTCATATAGATGTTGAACAGGAGGGGAGACAGGACAGACCCCTGGGGCACCCCACAATGGAGGGGCCTCGGGGCCGATCTCTGCCCCCTTGCCAACACCAACTTTTCAGCACCTAAGTGCCCAAATCTGAACCACGCATGCATGCATGTGCATGTGCGCGTGCCGGAGCCCTGGAAAACCAAAGACAAGCTGGCCGGTGCTTGCATGCCTATTTTGGGGGCAGTTTTAGGGCCCTTTTTCAGGCCATTTTTGGTGTGAAAAATGGCCTGAAAATGGCCCAAAAACAGTCTAAAAATGGCCCAGAAAATGGCCTGTTTTGGGGGCATTGTCAGGCTATTTTCTGGGCTATTTTTCTGGGCTGTTTCATTGCCATTTTTGGGCTGTTTTCATGACATTTTTCACACCAGAAGCAGCTCTGAAAATGGCCCAAAACATGGCCGGAAAACGGTATTTTTGGCCATTTTAAGGCCATTTTTGGCCCGTTTTCTGGGCCATTTTCAGGACATTTCTGAGTTGCTTACAGGCCATTTTTGCCCCAAAATGGCCCAAAAACCAGCCTGAAAAGGGCCCCAAAGTGGCCTGAAAAACAGCTTGTTTTGGGGCCGTTTTTTGGGCTGTTTCCGATGCTCCAGCACCAGCAAAGACAGCTGGCCAGCACCAGAAACCAGAAAGCAGCTGGCGATGGTGTGCGTGCCCACTGAGAGGTCTCTGTGTGCCACAGGTTTGCCATCATGGACCTAGTGAAATGAAGACTCATCCTGGAATCATGGCCACAAACATCTGCTTTCCGCAACCAAATGTTGCGCCTGGCCACACAGCCCTGCAATTAGGGTGAGGTGTCAGATCCACCCAGTCAGATTCCTTAGGATCTCTCCTATGTGAACAAGATCCGGGGGGTGGGGGAAGCCTGGCTGAGAAATTACCTTTTCCTGCCTCGCTTCCTTTCGGTTCTGATCCAAAATGCATCAAAGATGCAGACATGTTGACATCCCAGATCAGCGCTACAAAGGAATATATATTCTGCAATCGGCTGACTCGCCGTCCAAAAGGACCGTGGATTTTATTTTGTAGGAAGTTAGCACCCACGCCTCTCCTAGGAAAATGAAACATCCTAGGAAATATTCCCCACGAGAAGTATATTTTTAATTTGATTGGAATAATTGTTTTAAATATTTTTAAAAAATTTATTGTTAGTCGGGCTTAAATTCTAGTTTAATTTTTGTACTGTATGTTTTTATTTTTTTATTTTATTTTATTTTTTAAATTACATTTATATGCCGCCCTTCTCCGAAGACTCAGGGCGGCTTACAATTTTTTGGGATACAACCCAATGCGCTCAGCAATAGCCTTCCTTCCATTGTATATGCCTGCTTATTACTAAGCGGCATTTTTACAAAGTCAGCTTATTGCCCCCAACAATCTTGGGTCCTCAATTTACCTACCCCGAGAGGATGGAAGGCTGAGTCAACCTTGAGCCTGGTGGGATTCGAGCCTGCACTAATTGCCCTGTAAACCGCCCTGAGTCCCGTGGGAGAAGGGCGGTATATAAAACTAATTTATAAATAAAATAAATAAATAAAAAGGCAGAATATTTCCCCTAAAAAGAACAGAAACTCACCTCAGAAGTAGAAACCCAGCCCCCCCTCACACCTCTCCTAATGGACCATTACTCTGGCCTAGGCCAGCCTATTTTACATAACAAAGATCTCCTCCTGGTAGAGCTATAGGAATTGCCCAAAGCCCTTTCATTATATCATCATCCAGCAAGGCTCAACCAAGCCTGGGACTCAGGACAGCCTACAGAGTTGCCCCTGCATGGCCCCATGGGAGTCTGACAACCAATCAGAACACAAGCTCAAATTCAAATCCCATCAGAGGGTATATAAAGGACTCTCAGCATCTCAGCCCTTCCTTCTTTTCCTTCGTCTTGAAGCATGTGATAATTCTTTTTCACTTTGGAGCTCCAAGCCCTGTGGTCCTGTCCACCATTAAACCATCTTTCCAAAGAGCCTCCATGTTTCCACTGTCTTTCTCCCCACTTGGAACTGGACCCAGAAGGATCATTCTTCCAACAATTTTTTTAAAATATTGTGTGTAAACGTTGCGTTGCATCATGGCTTAACACAAAACAGCCTTGACAACTTGAAGACCTGTGGACTTCCAACTCTCAGAATTCCCCAGCCAGCCGTGTCTTGTTTCTTTTTTTCCCTTAACCTCCTAAAGTGGGGAGATTGCAGAGAAAGGAATTACAAGAGCATAAACTATGCTGGCTGGGGGATTCCAGGAGTTAAGGTCCACAAGTCTTAAAAGCTGCCCAAGGTTGGACATCCTAATGTATTCAGTTAGTTATACCTTCTTCTCGTTCAAAAAAGAATAGCTAAACCAGGGATGTCTCCAAAAAGGTCAAAAAAGTCAAGATGGCTGCACAATGGTCTTTGGCCTGTTTTTACACTGCAGTTGAGGGCCTAAGTATCAGAAAGAGGGGTGCAACCAGGGTGCATAAGAGAGGTTGCTTTCCTGGCTCTCTCCCAATAGTACTGAGTAGGGGGCTGCTCTTAAAAACTCCCATTTTTTAAATCTTTAACACCAACCTTGACCCCAACCACCTGTCCTTCCAACAGGCTGATAACCGAATGGCTCAGGTGAACGTAACCGCCAAGGTCCACCATTAATCTATTTACCTTTCTTTATTGATTAACTGCCCAAAGCTCAACTACTCAGCAGCCTCAATTTCTTCTCCCATGAGCCAAAAGCATTTTGGGCTGTGTGGCAGGTACCTAGATGATGGGCTTTGGTTTGGTTTGGCCTTCTCTGTGTTCCTGGCTAATTGTAAATTTACAGTGCAGCACAATAAGGAAAACTGCGACTTAATATGGGGCCAGAGTGAGAATTGCATATTTCCTTGCCAATATCTGAATAATCCCAGATGTTACAAGGAGACTAAGCTAGAAACCACAGGGAGTTAGTTAATCTCCTGGCTAATAAGCAGAATAATATTCTCTTTCTACCTGCCCATAACACCAACTCTGTGGATTGGGCTGAGAAAGAATGATTGGCCCAAAGTTACCCAGCTGGCTTTCATGCCTAAGGCAGGACTAGAACTTCCAGTCTCCTGGTGATTAGCTCAAAGTCACCCAGCCAGCTTTTATGTCTAAGGCAGGACTAGAACTCAATGTCGCCTGGTGATGGACTCAAAGTCACCCAGCCAGTTTTTGTGCCTAAGTTTGCTAACATCAAATTCTACAACTGCATCCATGGGGGAAAAAACAATGCAGACAATCCCTAACATGAAACAAGTATTACCTGCAAACTACCCATATTAATATGAATGGGGTAAAATAATTCAGAGTGAAAAAATGAAGAAACTGGAAAAGAGGAGAAAAAAAGGCTGAACCAGAAAGAGGCACGGTGTGGGGAAAGACTTCAGGGTTGATCATACAAATTCCCCTGGGTTTATTTGTTTCTCTCTCCCCCTCCCCCCCCTCCCTCCCTCCCCCTCCCTCCCTGAATGTACTATGTACTATGTACTATGTATGTATCTGTCTATCATCTATCATCTGTGTCTGTGTGTCTATCTATCATCTATCATCTGTATGTGTCTGTCTATCCATCTATATCATGTCTGTCTGTCTGTCTGTCTGTCTGTCTGTCTGTCTGTCTATCTATCTATCTATCTCATAATCTCTCCCCCCCATCTATCTAGGGATAGATAGATTCATTCATACATACATACATACATACATACATACATACATACATTTCAAGTTCATATATTTAGATATATATGAATTTCTAGTTGAAATTTATTTATTTATTTATTTATTATTTGGACTTGTATGCTGCCCCATCTCCGAAGACTCAGGGCGGCTCACAACTAAAACAGTAACAATAACAATAACAATAATAATAATAATAATTATTATTATTATTTATTTAGACTTGTATTATAAATAATTAAAAGAGAATTAAACCAGTCACAAGCCCAATAATAGTTAACAAAGTTAAAATTTAAAATAATTTAAGAACCATCCCCCCAGGGAGGGGTCACAGCCCGGATTGGTCGAACAACCAGGTCTTCAAATCGTGGCCGAAGGTGCGAAGGATGGCTACTTGAAGTTTCTGCAGGTCACACAGAGGAGATGCAAATGCCATCCAAGCCTCAATAGTGCAAAGGTCAGATGATTGCAACACACAGGGTGTGTTTGGAAATTGCAACTGCCTTGTCGGGCAAAAAGGATTAGGATCATATGTTAAGTTAGAAATACATACAGATTTATTCAAGTGTATACACAGGAGTCTAGTCAACCAACAGGGCTAAATTGGTGCCAGATAAGGCTCAACAGAATTCAAGCAATTGTTTGTAGCAACCCAAGGACTCTAAGCTGATGACACATTTAGCTCTGCCCCCAGTCTACCTGTTTTCCTCTACATGCCTTCAGCAACAGGACATGACATCCGGACCGCTTTAACTAGTAAGCCAAGCATGGCCAGACCAGATTAGTACTTGAATGGGAAATGGGGACTAGATCAGTGGTGGCTAACCTTTTTGGGATCCTGTGCCAAAAACTGTGTGCGCGCTGGCATGCGTGCGCTTGCGTGCCAGCGCCCAGAAGGCAATGCGCCCCCCCACGCCCCCTGCGCATGGGTGTGCAATACCCCCCATGCGCCTCACAGCTGATTTTCGGTTGGTTTGAGGCCTTTTTTGGCCTCCCAGTAAGCACACTGCAGGCTTTGCAGGCCAAATAATAGGTCCATTTCATCACTTCCAGTATTACAGGAAGTGATGAAACGGGCCTATTATTTGGCCTGCAGAGGCTTTTTTCAAGCCTCTGGGAGGCCGAAAAAGGCCTCAAACCAGCCGAAAATCAGCTGTGAGGCGCGCGCATGCACAGTGAGGTTTGCCTGCGGTTTGCGTGCCGGCACAAATGGCTCTGCGTGCCACCTGTGCCATAGGTTCGCCATCACGGATTATTATTTATTATTATTATTGGGATTTATATGCCACCCTATCTCCCGAAGGACTCAGGGCGGCTCACAACAGTAAAAAACATACAATACAAAAATTTAAAAAACATTAAAACCAGCAACAGCCAATATACACTAATAAAACAATAAAAAAACCCCGCTCAGTCCAGGCTGGCCTGTTGAAATAGCCATGTCTTCAGGTCGCAACGGAAGGATCGAAGGTCAGGGGCCATCCGCAGCTCCAAGGGCAGGTGATTCCACAAGGTGGGTGCGCCCACAGAGAAGGCTCTCCCCCTGGGGGGTCACCAGCTGACACTGTCTGGCCGATGGCACCCCCAGGAGGCCGTCTGTGGGAGCACACGGGATGCTGGGCAGCTGTTACTGGCAGTAGATGTTCCCGCAAATACCCCGGCCCTAAGCCATGTAGGGCTTTATAGGTGATTACCAGCACCTTGAAACTCACCCGGAGGGCAGATAGTCTTGCCAATAGCTTTCACTTAAAAACTGCACGATTCACCAAACTGCAGTGATTCGTTTGAACAACTAAGGCAAAAAAAGTTGCAAAATGGGGCAAAACTCACTTTTAACAACCGCCTTGCTTAGCGACATAAATGTTGGGCTTAATCATGATCATAGAGGACTACCTGTACAGCAAAGGGCAGGTTAATGCTTAATGTTAAGTCTTTGAAATAAGCCTCCTGCGACGTGGGTCAGGTTCCGTGGCAGCAGCCACAGGAACAACCCCGCCACCCCGGTGGCAGGCTGCAAAGCTAAAAAAAAAAAAAAAACTTTGAGAGGGCTGGATGGCTCAGAACTATGCAACATAAATAAAAAATAAGGAACCTCCCACCCACTCACCCCCTTCATTTATTCAGCTGGGAAGGCGGTTTGCAAAGCATCAAATATTTTCGCCAACAGCAACAGAGAAAGGGTGAGCATTTCCTGTGGCTGTTTTCCCTTTGATTTTTTTTTTCCTCAATGGACGTGCAAAGATGTCTCTCTCCAGGGGGATGGGAGGTAGGGGCTGGGGAGGGAGTATTCTGAAGTTCCAGAAATAGCCCTGTACAAATAGGGGGTCAGGAAGCAGAAGAGTGCAGCTTTATTTCAATGGTCATTCTGCTTAACGAAGGCTGTAGTATTGGAAGCCTGGCTTATTAAGGCAGGGATAGCCAAGCCCAGGCAATGGGCAACAGAATAGAATAGAATATTGGAACAAAGAATAGAATAGAATAATGGAATAGAATAAATATTGGAACAAAGAATAGAATAAATATTGGAACAAAGAATAGAATAATGGAATAGAATAGAATAAATATTGGAACAAAGAATAGAATAATGGAATGGAATAGAATAGAATAAATATTGGAACAAAGAATAGAATAATGGAATAGAATATTGGAACAAAGAATAGAATAAATATTGGAACAAAGAATAGAATAATGGAATAGAATAGAATATTGGAACAAGGAATAGAATATTGGAACAAAGAATAGAATAAAATAAATATTGGAACAAAGAATAGAATAATGGAATAGAATAGAATAAATATTGGAACAAAGAATAGAATAATGGAATGGAATAGAATAGAATAAATATTGGAACAAAGAATAGAATAATGGAATAGAATATTGGAACAAAGAATAGAATAAATATTGGAACAAAGAATAGAATAATGGAATAGAATAGAATATTGGAACAAGGAATAGAATATTGGAACAAAGAATAGAATAAAATAAATATTGGAACAAAGAATAGAATAAAATAAATATTGGAACAAAGAATAGAATAATGGAATAGAATATTGGAACAAAGAATAGAATAAATATTGGAACAAAGAATAGAATAATGGAATAGAATAGAATATTGGAACAATGAATAGAATAAATATTGGAACAAAGAATAGAACAGAATATTGGAACAGAATAAATATTGGAACAAAGAATGGAATAATGGAATAGAATAGAATAAATATTGGAACAATGAATAGAATAAATATTGGAACAAAGAATAGAACAGAATATTGGAACAGAATAAATATTGGAACAAAGAATGGAATAATGGAATAGAATAGAATTCTTTATTGGCCAAGTGTGATCAGACACAAGGAATTTCTCTTTGGTGCATAAGCTCTGTGTACGTAAGAAAAAATAACACGTTCATCAAGAATCACAAGATACGCTTAGTGATAGACACAGGTTACTAATAAGCCATCAAATCATACTAGGAAAATAAATAAAACGATATAAATTGTAAAGATACAAGCAACATGGTTATAGTCGTAAGTGGGAAGAGATAGGTACTAGGAAGGATGAGAAGAATAGTAATACAGTCTTAGTAAGTAGTTTGACAGCGTTATGGGAAATTGTTTAGCAGAGTGATGGTGTTGGGGATAAACTGTCCTTGTGTCTAGTTGTTCTGGTGTGCAGTGCTCTGTATAGCGTCATTTTAAGGGAAGGAGTTGATCAGTTTATGTCCAGGATGTGAGGGGTGTGTAGATATTTTCACAGCCCTCTTTTTGGCTCGTGCAGGATACAGGTCCTCCATGGAAGGCAGGTTGGTAGTAACTGTTTTTTTCTGCCATCCTAATTACTCTCTGGAGTCTGTCTGCAGAACCAAACAAGACAGTTATAGAGGTGCAGATGATGGACTCAATAATTCCTCTGTAGAACTGGATCAGCGGCTCCTTTTGGGCAGTTTGAGCTGAGTTGGTGCAGAAAGAACATTCTTTCTTTCAATCACCAGGAGACGGTGAGTTCTAGTCCCGCTTTAGGCATGAAAGCCAAGCTGGGTGACTTTGAGCCAGTCCCTCTCCTCAACCTAACGCACCTCACAGGGTTGTCGTTCTGGGGAAAGTAGGAGGAAGCAGTATTAGCAACGTTCACCACCTTGAGTGATTTGTAAAAATAATAAAGGCAGGGTATAAGTAAGTAAAACTCTAATCCACACAGCTAAATAGTTTTTCTGCATGGGGGTGCCTCCAGGTTGAAACAGGATAGCACTTGGGGTCCTTCCCAATCTTACAGCTCTAAGGATTCTACATGAGCAAAGAGCAGTTTATAAAGCTTAAGTAAGCTGAAGAATTAGATTACTGCACATCCACGAACAGGTAGTCCTCAATTTACAACTGGCTGCTTAGTGAATGTTAGCAGTTACGATGGGACACTTACGACGCAGATTCAAAGTTCTGACACCTGATCCTACCAAAGGCAGAGGATTTGGGGAATTCGGCCATCAGCCCACGTTCCTGGCTGTTTGCAGCATCCCAGTCACGCCAGAAACCTTTACATGGGTTTGCTTAATGACTGCCACAAAAAATAGTTGTAAAAACCAGGTCTTAATGACCAGCATGATTCATGGCTGCAATTCTAGACTCAATTACAGTCATAAATCAAGGACTACCTTATTATGGAAAACTGTAACCACTGTCTGAGTACATGCAGTACTCTAGCAGGGTTGCAATTAATGTGGAACACGGCTTTATTTTCATTGTTTCGGTTAGCAATAAAGAACCTTCTGCTGCCCATTGAAAGGACCAATTATTTGTGATGTCTTAAGCTGCCACCGACTGAAAGTAAAAGGCAAGACAAGACAAAGTCTACAAAAGTGAAATATACTTTCAATTTTATTTGCAGCGTACATTTAGACTCTGGATGGATACAGCATCTGTGAAAAGAAAAGAAAAATGCTTACCAGACATAGACAGAAGCAGAATCCTCCTGTAACCATTTTTCTGCCTTTCCTACTACCTCCCCTTCCCATTTCACCAACCCAACTGTGACTCTGCAGCCCCAGGAAAGGTGTCAAACTCAAGGCCTGTGGGGACTGGATGTGGCCCACGGGGTGCTTAGATGTGGCAAAACATCGGCCCACGGTGCCTCTGCTAGTGAAAATGGAGCTGGTGTGTGTGTGTGTGTGTGTGTGTGTGTGTGTGCATTTTCACTGGCAGAGGGCTATCAAAACAAACTAAAAACATAATAAAAGGAGAAATGTTTCAGCATCCATGGACAGGAAAGGAGAAAGGGAAAGAGGAAAGACAGAGAAAAAGATGGGAAGATAGCAAGGAAGGGAAAATAAGGAAAGAGGGAAAGAAGAAAGGAGAATGAAGAGGGAAGGAAAAAGAAGAGAAGGAAGAGAAGGAAGGAAGGAAGGAGATGGGAAAGAGAAGGATGAAAGGATACATGGATGGAAGGAGAAGGAAGGAAGGAAGGAAGGAAGGAAGGAAGGAAGGAAGAAAAGGAGAGAGGGAGGGAGGAAGGAAGGATGGGAAAGAGAAGGATGAAAGGATGCATGGATGGAAGGAGAAGAAAGGAAGGAAGGAAGGAAGGAAGGAAGGAAGGAAGGAAGGAAGGAAGGGAAGGAGGGAGGAAAGAAGGAATGAAGAAGATGGGAAAGAGAAGGATGAAAGAAGGATGCATGGATGGAAGGAGAAGGAAGGAAGGAAGGAAGGAAGGAAGGAAGGAAGGAAGGAAGGAAGGAAGGAAAGAAAGAATGGATGGGAGGAAGAAGGAAGGAAGGAGGAAGGAAGGAGATGGGAAAAGAGAAGGATGGAAAGGAGAAAATGGATGGAAGGGAAGGAAGGAAAGGGAAGAAGGAAGGGAGGAAGGAAGGAAGGAAGGAAGGAAGGAGAGGGAGGAGGAAGAAGGAAGGAGGGAAGGGAAGAGAAGGATCTTAAAGAAGGAAGGATGGAGGAAGGAGAAGGAAGAAGGAAGAAGGAAGGAAAGGAGGGAGGAAAGAAGAGGAAGGAGACGGGGAAAGGAAGGATTGAAAGAAGGATGCAATGGATGGAAGGAGGAAGGAAGGAAGGAAGGAAGGAAGGAAGGAAGGAAGGAAGGAAGGAAAGAAAGGAGGGAGGAAAGAAGGAAGGAAGGAAGGAGATGGGAAAGAGAAAGGATGAAGAGGATGCAGGGGATGGATGGAAGGGGAAGGAAGGAAGGAAGGAAGGAAGGAAGGAAGGAAGGAAGGAAGGAAGGAAGGAAGGAAGGAAGGAAGAGGGAGGAAAGAAGGAAGGAAGGAGAAGGGAAAGAGAAGGATGAAAGAAGGATGCATGGATGGAAGGAGAAGGAAGGAAGGAAGGAAGGAAGGAAAGGAGGGAGGAAAGAAGGAAGGAAGGAGATGGGAAAGAGAAGGATGAAAGAAGGATGCATGGATGGAAAAGGAAGGAAGGAAGGAAGGAAGGGTTCAGTGTCATGCACACCCTGGCCAAGCCTCTGGTCACACCCACCATGCAACACACTGGCCACGCCCCACACTCCCCCCCCCCCCGGGTCCTCCAAGGTCAAACACAACCCTGATGCAGCCCTGAATGGAACAGAGTTTGACACCCCTGTTTTAGTCAAACAGAGGGTGCAGAAAAGCTAACTCGCTGCTCCTTTGCACCGAATTTAAAATAATAAAAATAAAAATCAGATTCATGATATTTGCAGGGTTTTTTTTTTTTTAAAGAACCCTCAAGGCAGATTTCAAAGCCCCCCACCCCACCCCCCGAAGGTGCTTTCATCCTCACCACTCGGATCCGGTGTCCAATGGCTTTGGCGGGCAGGTTGGAGCGGAATTTGGCTCGCACCATGCCGCTGTTTCCGTGGGCACGGGTCACCTTCCCCCAGATGACCCTGGTCCTGTTGGGCTTCCCCCCAGGAGTCACCGTGTTGCTGGCAAAACGAGAGAGACATTCCTGTTAAAAACCCTGGCGATTCCTGGCTCAGCAAATAGACAGGACCAGGTGCTCTGACAAGGCCATCCTTGATTTACAGCCATAATGGAACCTGTCAGTCTCCATCATCATCATCATCATCATAGCCACTGTCTATCCATCCACTGCACGATGAAGGCCTCTTCTGCAGGTTTCCAACCAATAAGGTCTGGAGCCTTCTTTGGCCAATTGGGCCCATGTTACGTCACCAATCCATCTTCTTTTAGGCCTCAAGAGTACAGAAATTCAGCCTCTGCCTCAACTCTGCTTTTGCACCAAGGACTGCATCAATAGAAGATCCAAAGGTGCTTTTATTCAAGAGAATCAGAATCAAGAGTAGAACTGGAAGGGACCGTGGAGGTCTTCTAGTCCAGCCCGCTGCTCAAGCAGGAGACCCTAGACCAGCGATGGCAAAACATTTTCAGCACTGAGGGCCCAAAGCGCTCACGCGCGCCTCCTGAAAATGCAACGTGCGCCCTGTCAAGCTGGAAATTGAACTATGTGTAGCCATTTTAGTTAGGCTTAGTATATATTCTTTTTCTTACTTTCTCTTTGGCAGTCATGGGGGAAGGGTTTTGGGTTTGCCACATTCCCAAGGTGGGAGGAGTGGAGATAGTGAGGGTTGTTGAGGCTAGGTGGTTCTCCTTCCCGTGGGAACGAAAGCTGACCCTGCTGAGACCTGGAGGTGGAGATTGATGACACCAGGCAAACGCTGATTTACTTCTATTGGGGAATGTGACTTTTGGGCGTCTGTTTCTAATGTCCAATATTATGTGGGGTAATTCTGGGTTTGGTCAGATCCGGAATGACAACAGACTTGGCCAATTGGATGCTTCCCTACATAAAAGAAATGGTCTTGGAAGATGGACTTTGCTCTTTCACTTTTTAAGTGGATTTCATCACTTGGAAACCTGACACGCACATCCCTCGTGCATACGCCCACATCCCCGCGCTCCGCATGCACCCTATTCCCGCACATGTGTGGCAGAGACCCAAAGACCAGCTGGCTGGCAGGAGGCACGCATGCGCACGTGCGGCAGAGCTGAGCTGGGGCAATGGCTCACGTGCCCTGAGAGAGGGCTCTGCGTGCCACCTGTGGCATACGTGCAATATGTTCCCCATCACGGCCCTATACAATTTCAGACAAGTGGCTGTCCAGTCTCTTGTTAAAGACCTCCATTGATGGGAGTATCCACAACTTCTGGTGGCAAGCAGTTCCACTGGTTAATAGCCCTCCCTGTTAGGAAGTTTCTTCTTAACTCCAGCTTGCTTCCTTCCTGGATCAGTTTCCATCCATTTTTTCCTTGTCCTGCCTTCAGGGGCTTTGGAGAATAATCTGACCCCCTTCTTCCTTGGGGCAGCTCCTCAGATACCAGAAGACTGCCATCATTCATTCATTCATTCATTCATTCATTCATTCATTCATTCATTTATTCGACTTATATGCCGCCCCCTCTCCCAAAGGACTCGGGGCGGCTCACAGATTAAAAGAAATACAACAATAAATTACCTAAAAAGCATATTAAACAAACTAAGCTGAATTAACATTAAAACCCCCCAAAATTAAAATAAAAAAAGCCCAAGGAGTCAGCATAGCGCAGATTGTAAAAACAGCCAGGTTTTTAACTCGTGGTGGAAGGTACAGATCACGTCTTCCCTAGTCCCTCCTTTCTCTAGACTAGCCATACCCAACTCCTCCAACTGAGCCGAAGAAGCTTCTTCGATGAGAAGCGAAATGTCTTCAAAAGAAAAAAAAAAGCAGGAAGTCCAGTCTGGGGGGGGGGAAGCACTTTTGGGGCAACCAGGATCTGGATGGACTGAGAAGCTCCAGAGACATCAATAGAAGAAGAAAAAAACATAGATGCCTAAGGATCAAAGCAATCACTTCAGAGCAGGAGTTTCCCATCCGATTTGCAGCAGGCTCATTCCCGCTGTCGATGAAGTCTAGCATGTCTTGTGAACATCACCCTGGTGTTTCCCCAAGAGCCTTAATATAGGAGGTCCTCGACAAATGACCACGGCCGAACCCCAAATGTATGTTGCTAAGCGAGACAGTTAATATGACTTTTCTTGCCGTAGTTATGAAACACTGCCGTTGTGCAGTTGACTCTGGCTTCCCCATTGACTTTGCTCGTCAGAAGATCCCAAGGGGGGGGGGGTCACATGATCCCAAGACACTTGGGAATATGAATCAGTTGCCAAGTGCCTGTTCTGACCCAAACCTGGTTCCAAGAGAGCAAACACGAGACAAAGGTAACAGCACAACCTTCTACTGTTTCATCTACATATCCCGATAAAAGGCTGCTTCCAACTAATTAGCTCCGGCAAGGAAGAGCCTGGCCAAGTTTTTGCAAGGCTGCCAAGAACACCAGATAAAAGTTCCTAAACAATAAATCAAAGTGTCTCCAAACACCAACTCAGATATTCTAACATCCACTAGGCTCAAGGATCAAACTTCTTGTCAACTAAAAAGATACCCCTTTGGTCCTTTTAGCCGCCAGAAAAAGGGAGTCGGGGAAAATAAGGCATTCTTGAAATGCCTAGATAATCACCTCGGCAGCCCAAAGTTGTCAGAGCATAAGGAGGTTATTGGAGAGCATGATGGATGACTCTTGGAGATGGATGTGTCCCATTGGAGAAGTCACATCTGGGGGTGGGGGGAAGATCAGGGTCAAGGGGGAAATGTATGATGTAATTTAGTATCGGCTGCATCCAGCTTACACCAAGATGGCCACTCCTAATAGATCAATTTACTTTTCTTTGAGATGTGGCTAGAGACTTTTGATCTGAATGAGGGTGGATTTGCTGGAGTCCTGACACTTCTTTACTTCCTGCAAAGAACTCCGGTTTCTCAGCTGGCTTTTATCCCTTAAGGGAAGGGCCATCACCTTGTAGCCTTACCCCTGAGTCGCCTGTGCTGCTGCAGCTGCTCTTTCCTTCGAGCAGCCCTGCAGGCACACGCACTGGGCACAGGCTCCTCAGGGGCCTCTTCCTCACTGCTGCCAGCCTCCACAATCTCTGAAGGCAGCACCCCACTCCCTGATGGTCCTGGCCCCATCCCTGCCTCACACGCAGGCCCCTCACCTGAGTCCTCACTCTCTGAGACCTCAGCTGTCCGCACCTGCTGCCAGTGAACCACAACAGTGCCTAGATTTTGATCACGTGACCCTTGGGATGCTGCAAAGGTCATAACTATGAAAAACAGTCCCATTTTTCAGTGCCATTGTAATGTTGAACAGTCACTAAATGAACTGTTGTAAGTCAAGCACTACCTGTAGTGGAAAATGTGAGTCGGACGCAGGGTGCCCGAAATGCGACCGTGTGATCGTGAGAGGGGGCAGTCATCCAATGCAGGTTTTAAATACCCCTGGGGAAATCCATTATAATTTGGAAGGATTACCAGGGCCTTGGTGGTGCAGACTGGTAATAGCCTAGCATTTAGCTCCAGCTGCCTGTAATTATTGCAGGCTCGAATCCCACCAGGCTCAAGGTTGACTCAGCCTTCCATCCTCTCGGGGTAGGTAAACTGAGGACCCAAGATTGTTGGGGGCAATAAGCTGACTTTGTCAAAATGCCGCTTAGTAATAAGCACGCATATACAATGGAAGGAAGGCTATTGCTGAGCACATTGGGTTGTGCTCCAAACATTGTAAGCCGCCCTGAGTCTCCAGAGAAGGGCGGGATATAAATATGAATTAAAAAAAAAGTAGAAGCCAACCTCTTTGACTGTTTTTGTGACACCCCACAACACAAAAATGCAACAAGTAGACCCACAAGACCCTGTTGCTGCTTTTAACCCCACCTCTACCACCCCCCGTGCGTAATGATAACAGAACCACACGCTGAATTGCTGGACCCTCCTTAGAGCAAGAGGCCTCCAACCTTGGCCACTTTAAGCCTGGTGGGCTTCAACTCCCAGAATCCCCCAGCCAGCATAGCTTGCTCTCTTGGGATCCCTTCCTCTGCAATCTCTCTCCACTTTAGGAGGGTTAAGAGAAAAAAGAAACAGACACGTCTGGCTGGGGAATTCTGGGAGTCGAAGTCCTCCAGGCTTAAAGTGGCCAAGGTTGGAGACCTCCTGCTTTAGAGCACCAAACCTTTCCAGGAGACCAGGGCATTTCACTGACGTCGCGAAGACTGTGCGCGCACAGACCCACAAGGTGGGAGCACGACACCAAGCAAGCCCTGTGACCGTCGACTCACTTTTTCGCCTTGTAGACGTAGGCGCATTTTTTACCCAAGTAGAATTCGGTCTCGTTGCGCGAATAGACGCCTTCCACTTTCAGGAGGGCCGTGTGCTCCCTCTGGTTTCGGAGGCCTCGTTTGTAGCCAGCAAAAGTGGCCTTGCACCACAACCTAGGGAACAAAGAAGCTCACAATTAACACTCTGGGCACAACAAAGGTACAAAACCAGGCGGATGCTGAGGAGCAGATCTCCCGTAGCTGCTGGGTTCACATACCGCACCAAGCGCCCCAATTCTGCCTTAATATATCAACAGAGCTCATTGAGCATCCAGCTTTTGTTTTTTTGAGGGCTCCTTGGTGGTCTCTGAGTTTGATGGGTTTCTTGGACACATTTCGTTTTCCTTTTTTTTTTAATAAACTTTATTCAGTTTTCCAACCATTTAAAAAAACCATTAAAAAAAAAACTACACAATTGTATCAACGTTGAAGACATAATTTACATTTCTTAATCATATTCTTAAGACTTAATTTTCTATTACATTGCAATTATTACATATTATTTTTCCTATTAATTCACTATTCCTTACTCCTTGTTTATATTTATTTATTTATTTATTTATTTATTTATTTATTTATTTATTTATTTATTGGACTTGTATGCCGCCCCTCTCCAGGACTTCACAATAAAAACACCACACAATATATTTATTTATTTATTTATTTATTTTATTTATTAATTCGACTTATATGCCGCCCCCTCTCCCGAAGGACTCGGGGCGGCTTACAAATTAAAAACAATATAACAATAAATTACCTAAAAACTATATTAAACAAATTAAGCCGAATTAACATTAAAATCCCAAAGTTAAAAACTCTAAGACCACACCACCCAGGGGTCACAGTCCGGATTGGTTAAATAACCAATCAATTAAATTAACAATTAAATTTAACAAGCCCAATCAATAAAATAATTAAAAAATACATTAAAATACATTAAAAAACCCCAGGAGGTCAGTCCAGCCCAGCCTGTTCAAACAGCCAAGTCTTCAGACCACGGCGGAAGGAGCAGAGATCAGGGGCCAAATGGAGCTCCAAAGGAAGTTGATTCCACAAGGCAGGGGCCGCAACAGAGTAGGCCTCCCAGTACCGCCAGCCGACATTGTCTAGCCGACGGCACCCCGAGGAGTCCCCGTCTGTGCGCACGCACAGGACGATGGGTATTTGATGTTGGCAGGAGACGCTCCCGCAAGTACCCCGGACCCAAATCGTAAAGGGCTTTGAATGTTAAAACCAACACCTTGAATATCACTTGTTACATAGTACATTTTCTGTTAATTCTACATTCAATATATATAACTTCATATCCTTTAATTAATTATGGTATTACCTTTCTTTCTATTCTCAAACCATGTATACAAGGCGTCCCCGACTGAATAATATACCGACTCCACTCTATCCTTTAGCTCTAAAGTCAACCTGTCCATTTCTGCGCAGTCCAGAATTTTCCTTACCACTGCTGCCTCTTGTGGTATATCTCCCTGTTTCCAGTGCTCTGCGTATGTAATCCTAGCAGCAGTTGTTATATGTAAGATATTATACCTGTCTGTCTTACTATATTTTCCCTTGGTTATGCCTAATAGAAACAGTTCTGGTTGAAATTCCATTTTTTTGCTTTTTTTTTGTTTTTAAACAAGTTTTATTCAATTTTTAGCTGTTCAAATAAGGCTCTTTTCAGTAGACAGCATATTCCCGGGTCATCACTTTTACATGCAAATATGACAATAGTTCTATATTCATTTTTGACATTTAACTTCCTATTTTATCCCGTTTTTACTTCCATTCCATTTTTTTGGCAAACAAAGGGCCAAACAAATTAATCCTAGTCTCAAATCTTAATCTCACTCTGTATAACCCCCCATTTCGTTTCAAATTAGTTGTAAATATTTTTTAAACGTTTATATATCTTAAAAATAACAATATGTTTGCCCATCATATAGAAAATAAAGTTTGTCCATATCTATCCTTTGACTATCTTCACATTGTTAATACTCTTTTATCATTTACATATTTCTTTTATCCGTCAGATTTGCCCTTTCATCACATATTCTCTCCATAATTCTAAGTCAATACAAGCTTTAACACAAAAAAGAATAAAAAGAAAACCTAGACTTGCCCCCCCCCTTTACTACTTTGAAAGTGACACCTCAGTGTTTAACATATTAACATAGTGATAATCATTCCCTTTAAAGCAAAAGATACCGTGTTTCCCCGAAAATAAGACCTACCCCGAAAGTAAGACCTAGCACTATTTTCTAAACCTGCCCTAATATAAGACCTACCCCGAAAATAAGACCTAGTGTAAATCTCCAGTTCCAGGAAGACTTTTCAGGGAGCAACCGTGCACCCGCGAAACACACACACACACACACACTCACACCCACTATTTGGCACCATAAATATATAAGACCTACCCAAAATAAGACCTAGTGTGTTTTTGGGAGCCAAAAAAAAAATAAGACAGTGTCTTATTTTCGGGGAAACACGGTAGAATAAAAGAAAAAAGAGAAAACAAAAGCTACATAACATTATATCTCTTTTTAATCGGGTTCTGCAACACACACACCCCTAAAGTTTGTTTATAGTTCCAAAATAATAGTAAAGAATAACTAACCTTGGTTACTGACAAATCTGCTTTTTTAAACATCTTCAAAAATCATTTCAGTTAATTCAATTTATCTAATCAACATTTACCTTTCTTTTATAAATAAAAAGTAAAAGTGTAACCTTCATCTAATACAAATTGTCAGTAGCTCCCTCTATTGTTTTACATTTTTATGATCACAATATATTCTTATTATCCCTCTTCTCCATGCAGAACCTTCCATTTTTTTGCTTTGTTATTTCTTCTAACCATTTTCGAATCTTAACTTTCTTGGAGACCCTTTCACTTCCCAAACTAGATAACATCATCAGTGCTAGAACAGAGTGGAATTTATAGAGGACTGTGGGTTCCTTGGTGCTCCCTGAGCTCGGTGGGTTTCTTGGGGATCTTTCATGACCCAACTAGGGAACACCATCAGTGCTAGAAGGGAGGGCGGTTTACAGAGGAGAATGAGGATTGTGCGGTCCTTGGTGCTCTCTGAGCTCAGTGGCTTTCTGGCAGACGTTTCACTACCCAAACTAGGTAACATCATCAGCGCTAGCAATATCTTATAACATCAGCACTGATGATGTTACCCAGTTTGGGTAGTGAAACGTCTGCCAGAAAGCAACCCTGAGCTACCAATATTCTCCTGTATTGATAATTTTTTTTTTAAAAAGGGCTTAGCATCATGTGTGAACCCCATTCCGTATGATACAGAGAGGTTGTGTTTTAAATAAGAAAAAAGAGCACAGGTAACTTTGCAGAGGAGTGGAAAAGCTACATTCCCATTATGAGCAAATTAATTTCCTGGTTTGTTGTTCCACTAACATCACAGCCTAAAGCTGATTTCATTCCTGATTTTCAGGGGAAGAAGATTAAAATAGAATTCAAGGTTGTGTTTACAACGATCTTAACTGTCTCTAAGCAAGCCCCCTTTCTCCTGATACACTGCATTGCAGGGAACAAGTGGGTGTGGAGACTAATTGAGATTTAATATGTACTGATAGAGCCACTAGGTCATTGGTTGATGTGGTTAAAGGGCCTGTGCAAACTTATTATTCAAATTAAATTTAAGTGACAGATCTGATTATTACAGCAACTGACCGGCTTGCAAAATGATAAAAATATGATTAAAATTATGATTAAATGTGATTAACATTCAGGCTCTTCTGGAAGGTTAGGAGCATAGGGGGCTAATCCACCTCTGGTGGGAGAATAGTCCAAAGGCCAGGGGCCACAGCAGAAGAGGCCCTTCTCCTGGACCCCACCAGCCAGAATTCTTTGGCTGATGGGATCCGAAGTAGGCCTCTTCTGTCGGGAGTGATGGGGTAGGCTAGCCCCTTTGGGGTTAGAGGGCTCCTCAAATACCCTGGACCCAGGCCATTAAGGTGATAAGCAATGTTTTGAATTGGACCCAGAAGCAAATCAGCAATCCTTTTGCAGGCCGCACAACAAGAGGCCTGCAGAAATATCCGTGAAATATTGACAAAAAACACACAAACGTGGTTAGGAAAAAATGTTAAAGCTGCATACAGATTATAAGCCAGAATACCAGAAAAGTATGAAAAGGGGGATTTGTATTTAACACCGCATGTTTCTGACAGCAGCAAGGGTTGTATTCACGCAGTACTGGAAAAATGAGGAAACTCAAGAGAGAAGATGTAACTAAAAAAAATATCAGGTAAAGGTTCCCTTTGCACATCCGTGGTCGTCGTTTCCGGTTCTAGCGGGGCAGTGCTCATCTCTTACAAAGCCGAAGAGCCAGCGCCGTCCGAAGACGTCTCCGTGGTTCTGTGGCCGGCAGGACTAAATGCCCGAAGGCGCACGGAGCACTGTTTCCTTCCCACCAAAGGGGTCCCTATTTTTCTACCTGCATCTTTTTTACATGCTTTCAAACTGCTAGGTTGGCAGAAGCTGGGACAAGTAACGGGAGCTCACTCCCTTATGCGGCGCTTAGGGATTTGAACCATCAACCTTTTGGATCGACAAGCTCAGCGCCTTAGCCACTGAGCCACCGCATCCCTTTAAAAAAGTACTGACTGCAGACAGACTGACATTAAAGATAAAAGAAAAAGAGGATAGAGTATTTTCGAACATGGGACTTATATTTTATAAATGGTTGTATAATAGAAATTAGGGGCAAGTAAAGTATTATTATGTAAGCGAATTGATTGGGCAATGCACTGTTCCCAAAGCACTTGTATACATTAAAGGTATAAATAAGTTGTGAAAAAAAAATTGTCCGTGCCGTCGCTTCCTGTACCAGTTGAAGCTTCTGAATACTCTTCCAGGGAAGACCCAAGTAGAGCGCATTGCAGCAATCCAACCAAGAGATAATCAGGGCACAAGTGACTGTGCGCCAGGACCGCATGATCCAGATAAAGGCCCAGCACAAAGTTGCACAAAGACTCTCCTAACCACAACTGCAGAATTTAACCAATCAGAAAGTTTTGTTTTTAAGCTTCTCATTGATCTAGTGAGGGGGCTCGATGAAGTAACTTCAATGTAACTACCGTGTTTTCCCCGAAAATAAGACCTACCCCGAAAGTAAGACCTAGCACTATTTTCTAAACCTGCCCTAATATAAGACCTACCCCGAAAATAAGACCTAATGTAAATCTCCAGTTCCAGGAAGACTTTTCAGGGAGCAACCGTGCACCTGCGAAACACCCCCCCCTACACACTCACACCCACTATTTGGCACCATAAATATATAAGACCTACCTCGAAAATAAGACCTAGTGTGTTTTTGGGAGCCAAAAAAAATATAAGACAGTGTCTTATTTTCGGGGAAACACGGTAGGATGGAGATGTACAATAAAGCGAGATGCAGCAGACTGAGCAAACAGAAGAGGAAGGTGCACTCTTTTGGGGGGGAAATATCCTACCTGCCCGTCATTGTGTTGCCTTAGAAGTCCCGTTTCCAGCAGGCCTGCAGAAAAGAGAACCAGGAAGTTATTAGGATGAGACACGTCAATATAGCTTCGTAAACTTGGTTTGGGCATGAGCGATATTATGATCCATATGCAGCCCTTCCCTACTGCTCAAGGTCTCCATCTGTCCAATTGCACTGGCAGCTGATTTTTAGAAAAGGCCTCATTCGTGGTTTAAAATAAAGTGTTTTTCAACTTTGCTGGCTTGAAGACGGGTGGACTTCAACTCCCAGAATTCCCCTGGCAGAATTCTGGGAGTTGAAGTCCATCCGTCTTCAAGCTGGCAAAATTGAGACACGCTGGTCTGAATGCACAGAGTTCGCCCACCCACCCCGCCATCTATATGTGCATCACCCTCTCACGAAATGCAAAGAGGGGAACCAAGAGGCCTTTAGCTCAAGGTTACACTCTCTTTGCACCCTCCTTAAGGGCTGAATCCGAACCCATGACAAGGACTCCCCTCCTCTGGCTTCTATCAGCTTTCCCCAAAACCAGCCATTTTCAGAACGGCTCAACCCCACCAGTTGTCCATCCCATTTATCTACAGAGATTAATGTGTGGGAAGGCACCATATTGTAGACATCACTTCCATGCCCTGCAAAATTCCACATTGCACATTTTTTTGACACTTAAAAAAAAAAGATCCACAAGGTAGATCCGTAGAGGTGGAACTGGCTTGTGTGGGTCAGAATCTGATGCGCAGATGGATACAATTCACACGTGCTGGAATTCACAATTCACAGGCGAGTCTTTGTTAATACCATCCACGCTTTTATTTATTGTATTAACCTGCTGCCCATTTCACTGTTGAATGTTAATGAGCAGCAGCTTTCCAGTGTTTCAAGCAGAGCTCTTATTTTATTTATTAAATTTGTCTGACGCCCATCTCACCCCAAAGTGACTTCGGGCAGCTTGCAAGGTTTAAAAAAAAAAGAAGAATAAAACACGTGTATTATTATGTTACCCTCAATGTGTGAAATCAGGCATTTTGTAGAATTGTCTAGGAAATTCTATAGAATGCTGAAAATGGAGGTCAAAGTAGGAAATGTTTAATATTTCCCACCAGACATTCTATGCAATATCAAAAGGCAAACAGGCAAAATATAAAATTTCCCACTAAAATGCCATTCTAACCTTCCTTGTTGCAGTACTGGTCTTTTTCTGTTGTTTATTTTCAGTAAAGAAAGTCCTGTGCTTTTATTTTCCATTCCTTCTTTCATTTTCATACACAGTACTTTTTCAATAAAGCCCTAAACCTTTTCGTGAATCTTTTCATACTTTGCCTAAATAGCTGTTCTCCATTCTGCCTTAATGCCTAGGTATTATTATACAGGTAGTCCTCGACTTAAAACAGCTTGCTTAGTGACCATTCAAAATTACAACAGCATTGAAAAAAAAGTGACATATGACCATTTCTCACACTTATGACCATCTGCAAGCGCGGCAAGGAAAGTCATACAATGGGGCAAAACTTAAAACACATTTCTCACTTTGCAACATAAATTTGGGGCTCAATTTGAGGACTAGCTGTACACCGTGCCTAGGGAACGCATATAACATTATTAAAAATAATAGAAATATTTCAATACTTTGCCTGAAAACATCACATGCCCTGTAGATTTCCTAGGCGTTCTAATACAATGCCAGGAACATACACAATAAGAGTAAAATACCATTAAAAATACAAATTATCCTCTATAACTAAGTGTTCCTCTGCTGTGCCAGGTAAGAGCCCAAGCAAAACACTAGAAAAAGGGTTCTCCTGGCTACTAGTTTGTCAGTTAGTAGCCCCGGATTACTAACTGCCATAGTAAGCCATGTATAGTGTTTTGCCCTGGCTCTTACTTGGTGACTAATTCTAATACTAATAATTCTATTACTGTCAATAATAATGATGATGATGAAGATGATGGTGGTGGTGGTGGCAGCACGGTAGTTAAATGGAGCCTCCCAGTCCAGAGCTCAGTTGAACAGATGAACAGATAATCAGAGTTGGAAGGGACCTTGTAGGTCATCTAGTCCAACCACCCCCTCACCGCCTGCCTAAGCAGGAGACCCTACATCATTTCTGACCAATGGCAGTCCAGTCCCTTCTTGAAAGCCTCCAGGGATGAAGCTCCCACAACTTCTGAAGGCAACTTCTGTTCCACTGAATATAGAATAAGAGAGTTGGAAGGGACCTTGGAGGTCATCTAGTCCAACACCCCCAAGCAGGAGACCCTACACCATTTCTGACAGATGGCAGTCCAGTCTCTTCTGGAAAGTCTCAAATGATGATGCTCCCACAACTTTAGTTTACTTTATTGTCATTGCACATCGTACAACGTAATTAAATTGTCCTCATTTGAGACTTTCAAGAAGAGATTGGACTGCCATCTGTCAGAAATGGTGGAGGGCAGGGGTCCCCAAACTTGGCAACTTTAAGACTTGTGGACTTCAACTCCCAGAATTCTTCAGCCAGCGCTGGCTGAAGAATTCTGGGAGTTTTTTTTTTTTAAATTACATTTATATGCCGCCCTTCTCCGAAGACTCAGGGCGGCTTACAATTTTTGGAGCACAACCCAATGCGCTCAGCAATAGCCTTCATTCCATTGTATATGCCTGCTTATTACTAAGCGGCATTTTTACAAGGTCAGCTAATTGCCCCCAACAATCTTGGGTCCTCAATTTACCTACCCCGAGAGGATGGAAGGCTGAGTCAACCTTGAGCCTGGTGGGATTCGAGCCTACAGTAATTGTAGACAGCTGGATTTGAAGTCCACAAGTCTTAAAGTTGCCAAGTTTGGAGACCTCTGGTGTAGGATCTCCTGCTTAGGCAGGCGGTGGGAGGGGGGTTGGACTAGATGACCTACAAGCTCCCTTCCAACTCTGATTATCTGTATCTGTAAATGCCACCTTCAGTGTACATGATAACTATACAAATTAAAACACACAAGCCCATCCTTCGCATTCTCTGCAATTGAATGGAAAACCCCTGATTTTGCATTAATATTGCACCGTACAGCAGAATTCAATAGTTACTGCAGCCGATCTTTGAGGACAGGGGATCTGCAGTGCGGGGGATCTCGTCTGATCGAGGCTGCGAGGGAAGGGAAGGGATTCCCCCACTCGCCCTCCCACCCGACCTTCCCCCCCACTCATCCAGGCCCGAGGAGATCCCCGCACACCGGCCTCCCTTCCCAGACTGGCAGGGCAACGAGAGTCCTCCTCCACTCCTAGAGCGGATCTCGCGGCTCAAGACCAGGCCCCGGGTGAAGCCGGCATCCAACCCGCATCCCAGCCATCCCTGTCTGTGTCCGCCGTCAGACCCGCCCGGTCCCACCAGCCGGTCCTTCCGCCCGCTCCCGCCGCCCTCCTTCCGCGCCCTTTCCCCCGCCAACAACTCTGAACGGTCGCCGAAGCTGCGCTCACCTCCTCAAGCAGCGGCCCAAAATGGCTGCGCCGAGAAAGAAAAGGAGGGCAAGCCCGCGAGGCACGCTGGGATAGGGACCGGGGAAGGCCCCCTCCTTCTCCTCTTTGCCGGTCCTTAATAAGAGGCGGCTATAGCATTTGCCTGACAGGAATCGCTCAGCCTGGAAGGCCCTCGCTTTGTTATTCTGTCGTTCGTTTTTAAGCCATTTCCCCCCCTGCTCTCACACGCCCAGAGATGTATTTTTAAGACCTCGGAAGTCTTAAAAAGGCAGTCGTACAAATTTCAGGAATTTGTTTAGACGACGTATTATCAGTGAAAGCCCCTTCGGACGCTTTCTGGTAACCATGACGACCCCTTTGCTGCGGAGGGAGTCTGGGTGAGCTCCCCGAAACCCCCGAAACTGCGCGCTGTTTCGGAGTCCCCCGACGCTCCTCGCTAGGTCGGGAAAGGTCTTTCTCCCAAGATGTACGCGGCAGCCGCCGCTGGCCTTCTCTGGGCGAGAAAGGGTCCGATTGGGTTGGTCCTCGGATGGGAGACCACCAAGAGATCCCAGGCTAGTCAGGAAAAACGTTATTTTTTGTGATTTATACGCCGCTCCAGTCAGGGCTATCCTTAGCAGCATACAAAAACGAAGAGCCATGGCTGGTGCAACAATATACATTTTGAACAATATACATTTTGATCAGCATTTTGGCTGATCTCCAAAAGCAAGCCCAGGATTAGACCCGGCTTCTCTTTGGATGGTAGACTACCAGGAGATCCCAGGCCTGTAAGAGACCCTGGAAACCATTTTTTAAAGCAGCTTTCTTGCTGTGCCTCGGAAAAGGTGCCACTTGGTGCCACAAGAAGCCAGCATTTGCTGTAGGACCCCCGCCTCCCTATGGCACACAGCCTCCTTCCCTGTAAAATTTTCTTATGATTTTGATGTCTTCTCGTTGTTTTCTTTTTTGTTGTTTATTCTGTTGCTCTATTCTTTTACTTCTCTTTTGTTTCTGCTGTTTTCATTTCTTCCTTTTCATTGTTGTAAGCCAACTGGAGTAACCCCACAGCAAGATAGATTAGTATAGTATAGTATAGTATAGTATAGAATAGAATAGAATAGAATAGATATTGGATGAAGAATAGAATGGAGTGGAATGGAATGGAATAGAATAGAATAGAATAGAATAGAGGAGAGAAAGTAGGATAGGATAGCATAGAGGAGAGAAAATAGAATAGGAGTAGAATAACAGAGTTGGAAGGGACCTTGGAGGTCTTCTAGTCCAACCCCCCGCTTAGACAGAAATCTCTACACCACTTCAGACAAAGGGTTATCCAATCTCTTCTTAAAACCTTCCAGTGTTGGAGAATTCACAACTTCTGGAAGCAAGTTGTTCCACTGATTAATTGTTCTAACTGTCAGGAAATTTCTCCTTAGTTCTAAGTCTAACAGTTATGCAGAGACTTGCTTTAGTCTGGCAAGATTCTGTCTATAGGCGGAATGACAATAAAGAACTACTCGGAAGCAACTCCACAGGTCACTCCTGGTTCTTTGGGCCTGTCAGTTCTCTAAGCTGAGCCTTTTCTTTTTGGGGGGCCAGGGAAACATGGATCTGGATCAAGAACACTACTCCCAAGCTCCCCCCCCTGGACGCCATTCGGCTTTCCGCTGTCCTGGAAGACTGCACTGACCAGCTGGCCATCCTGGGGTACATCATGCCTGTTTCCTACGAGGGAAGGAAAGACGTGGAGGATGTAAGTGTAGTGCCAGGTTGTGAGAGAGTGACTGATGGGTGTTTGCAAGGAAACAGGAAATCATCCTGGATGCAGGAGCTGACCTAGAAGGTCTAGTAGTAGACACCTGGCTAGGAAAAGGGACAAATGATCTAAATCAACCTTGTGGGCCAGCAAGCCAGGGAAGTGGAACTGGAGAGGTGGATCGGAAAACCCTGTGACCCACAGGATTTCCTTCTCACCGATCCATCCAACCATCTGGTAGGTTTCAATGTTGCCTGCTGTGGTTGGAACAGGGGGGCTAATTCTAACCGTTCACCGTGTTGCAAATACAGGTAATTCTCCACTTACAGCCATTTATCTACAGTAGTGACTTCTTTAGTGGCAGCGGGTTGGACTAGATGACCTACAAGGTCCCTCCCTTCCAACTCTTAATCTGTCTGTCTAAATAAATGACTCACTTTTTGTTTCAGGACTCTGGTCTTTCCTATCAGGCCAAGTCCAGAAGGTGGAGCTGGAAGACAAATTTTTCAACATCTGGAGTCCTAGACTTAAGACTACAACCAAGTCCAAAATTTCTCCACAGTGTTTCTATCCAATGCCAATGTTTCTCAACTTTGGCCATTTTTTAAAAACAGTTTATTTATACATATTCTCTTTACATACATGCCTTGTGAACAGTGTATTGTTTGGATTATTTTGCTTACATAATAGTACTTTTCCAATTCCTAATATCTTTACCTCTGTTATCGAACCATCAGTAAAACAAGTCCCGTGTTTGAAAATATTCGGTATCTTCTTTTTCTTTTATCTTTAATGTCAATCTATCCATTTCTGCACAACCTAGTATTTTTTAAATTACATCTTCTTCTGTAGATGTTTCTTCATTTTTTCCAGTGCTGCGCATATACAATTCTTGCTGCTATCAAAACATGAAATATTAAATATATATTCCCTGTATCATACTTATCTGATACTAGCTCGATACCCTTGCTTCGCTATGAAACTATGTGGTTGGGCTTAGTTTTTGAGGAGGAAAATAAGAGGGGAAAAATTCATGAGCCTCTGCCTACCAGCATCCATCGGTATTCATCTGGCTAGCATCCAGACAGTGTGTGAGAGAGTTATGGGCTGTTTGGAAACTGAAGGAGTATTTGCTGTGTGAGCAAGAAGGAGACAGCAAGGGGCCTGGGCATGGCTTAGCTCAACTGTTCTGTACTAAAGCTGCTTGGTGCTCTAAAACTGAAACTCCTCTGCGTGTGTTTTGCATTTGGAACAAATTTCTTTTCAGGTGGGGCGGGGGAGTAGAACTCCTTAGCATCAGAGCGCGTTAATAATAATAATATAGGAAATACTAATGCTCTGATGGTCATTTCGAAAAATCCTTCCTTAGCACCTAGAAGCCAAGAGGAACATACGTGCCAAATGTCAAGTTTATGGTTCCGGAGATTTTGTGATGATGCGTGAGCGGTCTTTTGCTTTTATATATATAGACTATGCCTAACAAAAATATTTCTGGCTTATAATCTATATGCTGCTTTAACTTTTTTTTTTAACCATGTATGTATTTTTGTCCTTTTTTTTTTTTGCTTTTGCACAAGCAAAGACACACAACTGCCTAGGCTAGTGTTATTCAACCCTGGCCATTTTAAGACAGGTGGACTTCAAATCCCAGAATTCTGGGAGTTGAAGTCCACTCGTCTGAAAAGTTGACCAATGCTGCTCTGGTCTATTCTGAGGCCTCCTTCACACGTCTTTCTTTCTTTCTTTTTTTTTTTGAATTTTAAAAACAACTTTATTTACAAACTTAAAACACACAAGTACAAAAACACTGATACAAAATACAACAAAACCACTAACATATAAATATTCTTTACATTGGTATCGAATCTGATACAATCTACTGGTCTGTACAAACTAATACTTATCTCATCTTCATTCACTATCACCTCCTAAACACTAAATGGCTCGCACTTCTTTACGTTGGTTTATAACTGTTTTTCAACTACCGTGTTTCCCCGAAAATAAGACCTACCCCGAAAATAAGACCTACCCCAAAAAATAAGACCTACCCTGAAAATAAGACCTACCCCGAAAATAAGACCTAGTGTGTTTTTGGGAGCCAACAAAAATATAAGACAGTGTCTTATTTTCGGGGAAACACGGTAATAATACATTCGTACTGTTTAAATATTAAATAAAGTAACTTAATAAGTAGATAATAATGTTAATGGAGGGAAAAGAAGCTTTAAGGCCTTCGTTATCTTTATGCCTTCACACGTCTTTCTTTGCCTCCCCTTCAGCTTGATGAAAAAGGAATGCAGGACATCCTTGCCAGCCAGCAAGAGCTGAGTACGAAATACAGGACCCTGATGGACAAGAGAGCCAAGAGTCTGGCCAAAATCCCGGCCGAGTTGGGCAAAGTAGCCGAAATCCGGTGGCAGCTGTTGGACACCAGCTCTGACCTGAAGCGGTCCAACCATCTCTTCGCCATGGCCACCAGGCAGAGCGTTTTGTCCACAGATGTCCTCAAGAAGGTTCAGGCGGACAGGCAGGTTTCAGAATCAGAATCGAACTGGAAGGGACCTTGAAGGTCTTCTAGTCCAGCCCCCATGCCCAAGCAGGCGATCCTATGCCATTCCAGACAATTGGCTGTCCAGTCAACGTTAGAGCACCCACACCTCCTGGTGGCAAGTTCTAGATTGCTTCTCTCCCTCACTGATTTCCACCTGTTGCTTCTTGTCCTGCCTTCGGGCGCTTTGGAGAAGAGGCTGACCCCTGTACTCAAACTGAGCCAATGGAGAACCTAGAATCCTAGGACCAGGAGGGACCTTGGAGGTCTTCTAGCCCACTCCGCTGCCCAAGCAGGAGACCCCATACCGTTTCAGACAGGCGGCTGTCTTAAAAGCCTCCAATGTTTGGAGCACCTACAACTTCTGGTGGCAAGCTGTCCCACTGGTTAATTGTCCTCACTGTTAGGAAGTTTCTCCTTAATTCTCCTTAATTCCAGATTGGGAAAAGAAAGGAATACCCGAATTAATGAACTATCAAGAAAAAACAACACTCCCACCAACGTGGACGGGGCAAGCCACTATTATACACAGAGCAAACCCCACTCCTTTCTAGTGAGAGGATTCTGGCAGTTACTCCAAATAATAATAATAATAATAATAATAATAATAATAATAATAATAATAATTTATTAGACTTGTATGCCGCCCTCTCTCCCTAAGGACTCAGGGCGGCTAACAATAAAAAACTCAGTACAAAAAATTTACATTAAAAAACAATTAAACAATTACAAGCCTAACAGTAATGCAATAATTAAGATTAAAATTAATTAAAATAACTCTAAAACAAACCCTTCCCCTCTTGGTCAGTCTAGACCGGCCTGTTGAAAGAGCCAGGTCTTCAGGTCACAGCGGAAGGAGCGGAGATCAGGGGCCAAACGAAGGCCCAAAGGGAGCTGGTTCCACAGGGTGGGTGCTCCCACAGAGAAGGCCCTACACCTGGGCACCACCAATCGACAATGTCTAGCTGGCGGTACCCCAAGGAGGCCCTGTCTGTGTGAGCCTACAGGGCGATCGGAGCGCGATGCCGGCAGGAGACGCTCCCACAAGTACCCCGGACCCAAGCCGTGTAGGACTTTATATGTTGTTACCAATGCCTTGAATCTCACCTGGAAGGCAACCGGCAACCAATGCAGCTCGTGCAGGGGGTGTAACATGGGAGTATCAGGACACCCCCCATCACAGCCCGCATGGCCGCATACTGCACCAGCTGCAACCTCCGGGTCATGAGCCTTGAGCCACACTCCCAGAACTGCAAAGGATTTATTAGAAGTTAACATGCCAGCATTAGCCTGGGTGTAACCGACTCTGAGATACATAATTCACTGTCACCCTTGATCCTGCTTCCTCCCCCCGCCCACTCCTCTGGGTGTATCATCCAATGAAACACGTCCATAGCCAAGAGTCATCAATCATGCTCTCCAATTAGATTCTTGCTTGGCAGAAGCTTCAGCCATCTAATCAGTCTTTGAAGAAAATATGGATGGAATGTACTTTCGATTCCACACTGTTGGAGCTGCCTGCTCTTTGAAACTCTCCCTCCCCTCTTTCTGTTGACAACTATAAAACATGCATACAAAATGTTTTATGAGTTGACATCTAGCACTGATGATGTCACCTAGTTGGGTCATGAAACGTCTGCACAGAAACAGCACCAAGGACCCCCACAGTCATCGTCTTCCTCCTCCTCCTCCTCCCCATGACACCCCCCCCCATCCCTTCTAGCACTGATGGTGTTACCTGGGTGGATCATGAAACGTCTGCAAGAAACCCAGTGATCTCAGAGAGCACCAAGGACCCCCCCTACTTCGGCTTCGCCACTGAGCTGACCCGTTTCCTGTTTCCTCCTGGCAGGCAATACTCGAGCAACGTGCTTGAAGGCACCATGGATGAGATGTTGATGCTGAGGACCTTCCGCACCCTGCAGCTGGCCGTGACTCTGGAGAAGGACAAGAAGACCAACCTTCAGAACCTGGTCCTCAGGTCCTCGCTCCCGTCCTTCTTCTGGACTCGGATTGCTTTTCTTCTGCCAGCGGGTCTCTCTCGCCCATCTGACTTGGAGACGGCAGATCAAAACAGGGAGCGGGCTTGTGAGCCTGTGTGTGTGTGTGTATGTGAGAGAGAGAGAGAGAGAAGGAAAGAGAGAAAGAAAGAGAGAAGGAAGGAAAGAAAGAAAGAAAGAAAGAAAGAAAGAAAGAAAGAGAGACAAGGGAAGAGGTAGAAGGAGAAAGAAAGAAGAAAGGAAGGAAAAAAGAAAGAGAAGGGAAGAGGGAGAAGGAGAAAGAGAGAAGGAAGGAAAGAGAAAGAGAGAGACAAGGGAAGAGGTAGAAGGAGAAAGAAAGAAAGGAAGGAAAAAAAGAAAGAAAGAAAGAGAAGGGAAGAGGGAGAAGGAGAAAGAGAGAAGGAAGGAAAGAAAAAGAAAGAGAGACAAGGGAAGAGGTAGCAGGAGAAAGAAGAAAGGAAGGAAAGAAAGAGAAAGAGACAAGGGAAGAGGGAGAAGGAGAATGAAAGAGAAGGAAGGAAGGAAAAGAAAGAGAAAGAGAGAGAGACAAGGGAAGAGGGAGAAAAAGAGAGAGAAGGAAGGAAATAGAGAGAGAGAGAGAGAGAGACAAGGGAAGAGGGAGAAAAAAGAAAGGGAGGGAGGGAGATAGATATTTTTCTTGCTTGGCCAAAACCACAGGCTGCTTTTATCATATTCTGTGTTCTTTGTAAATCTGTAAAGCAAAATTATCCAACCCTGGCAACTTTTAAACACTTACGGACTTCAACTCCCAGAATTCCCCGGCCGGTTATTACTACTATCGTTTTAGTGCTGTCGTAACGTTGAATGGTCACTAAAAGGAGCACTCGTAAGTTGAGGATTACCTGCATCTTGCTGGCCAAAAGGTTTCAAAACGGTCTCTCCTTCGCTTCAACCTTGCCCTCTTTCTCCTCCCCCCTCCCCCAATTTACAGGGAAGAGATGGGAAGGAAGAAGATCAAGAGTCTCCAGAAACAGCTTGGGGAAGTCAAGAAGGAAAAGGATTACGAATTGCAGGTTAGCCCCAAAACGGGATCTTTTCCTGCCCGATTACGTAAAAGGGCTCAGCCCTTGGGGGGTACAGGAATGGTCTAATCCAGGGGTCGCCAACCTTTTGGACCTCAGGGACCACCACACTCATAATTTTAAATCCCGGGGACCATTAATATGAATTTTGACTGATGGTGGCTTGCTGACGTTGGTGGGAGAGAGAGAGGGGAGGGAGGGAGAGAGAGAGAGAGAGGGAGAGAGATCTGATCTAATCTAACCTCTCCCCCTCCCCTCTCTCTCACACACACAAAGAGGCAGGGGTGGGATTCAAATTTTTTAACAACCTGTTCTGTGGGCATGGCCTAATTTATGGGTGTGGCTTGGTGGTCATGTGACTGGCTGGGCATGGCTTATATGTAAATATTATAATTTTTTTTTAAATTACATTTATATGCTGCCCTTCTCCAAATACTCAGGGCGGCTTACAATTTTTGGGATACAACCCAATGCGCTCAGCAATAGCCTTCATTCCATTGTATATGCCTGCTTATTACTAAGCGGCATTTTTACAAGGTCAGCTAATTGCCCCCAACAATCTTGGGTCCTCAATTTACCTACCCCGAGAGGATGGAAGGCTGAGTCAACCTTGAGCCTGGTGGGATTCGAGCCTACAGCAGTTGTAGGCAGCTGGAACTTAAGTGCAGGCAATTAACAGCCTGAGCCACCAAGGCCCTTTATAAATATTTATATAAATATTGAATTTTTTATTTTTTAAAAAAGCAACTTTTACCCAAAAGCAGACAAAGCAGGCAGGCAGATTGAGTTGCTCCCAGAATCACAGTTTTTTTTTTAAATTACATTTATATGCCGCCCTTCTCCAAATACTCAGGGCGGCTTACAATTTTTGGGATACAACCCAATGCTCAGCAATAGCCTTCATTCCATTGTATATGCCTGCTTATTACTAAGTGGCATTTTTACAAAGTCAGCTTATTGCCCCCAACAATCTTGGGTCCTCAGTTTACCTACCCCGAGAGGATGGAAGGCTGAGTCAACCTTGAGCCTGGTGGGATTCGAGCCTGCACTAATTGCAGGCAGCTGGAACTTAAGTGCTAGGCATTTAGCAGCCTGCACCACCAAGGCTCTTGCCTTGATTCTAAGATTCACTTAGAGATCTGTGTTTCTGCCATCGGCTACCTGAGTCTGCACTGCTTCAGTCCTAAGGGAGGTTCGGCTCTGCTTAAAAGCAGAGCCGAAGATCTAAAGACTAGCTAGAAAGCAAGAAATCCAATCATTTCCTGCTTTCTAGCTAATCTAAATCTCCTGGCACAGCAGAACAGATGATGGTGGGAAAAAGGAAAAATAGCAACTTTATTAACAGCAAGTTTGCCAGCTAAGGAGTGAGTGGGCGGGGAGGGTTCCCACAGGCCATGTGGGCGGCGCAGCCTTGTGTTCCCACGCAGCCTGGATTAATTGCTTTGGGGGGGACGGTGCTCTGGGGCTGACATTTCTCTGCGGACCACCAAAATTTCCTCGCGGCCCACCAGTGGGCCACGGCCCACCGGTTAGCAACTGCTGGTCTGGATGGCTGGGCCCGTCTAGCAGATCTAACCTTACTTCCTTTGTCTCCACCCCCATCCTGGTTCTTTCACAGAACCGGAACGAGATGATTGCCTACCTCAAAGACCAGCTTCAGGAGATGAAGGCCAAAACGGACATGGAGAATCGCTACGTCAAGAAGGACACCGATCTCCAAGTGGCTCAAGCGCAGAAGAAGTGCTTTGCGACCGAGAACGATCTGCAGAATGAAATCGAGGTACGTTTTCCTTGGGGGGGTGGAGGAGAGCTTTCTTTGGGGGGGGGAAGTAGGAGAGAAAGGTAGAGAGGAGAAAGAGACAAGGAAGGAGGGAGAAAGAGAAAGAAAGAGAGGCAAGGAAAGAGAGAGAAAGAAAAGAGGAAGAAAAAAAGACGAGAGGAAAAAAAGAGGGAGAAAGAAAGATAAGGAAAGACAGAAAGAAAGGCAAGGGGGAGAAAGGGAGGTAGAGAAAGAGAGACAAGGAGAGAGAGAGACAGAAAACAGGAAGAATGAGGAGAGACAGAGAGAGAGAAGGAAAGAGAGAAAGGGGGAGGGAGAGAGAGGGGGAGAGAGACACCCCTAAGTGCCCAAATTTTGTTCGTGGCACTGGGACGGATGCCGTGACAGTCATAAGCCACCTTTTTCAGTGCCATTGTAACTTTGGTCACTAATCAAATGTTTGTAAGTGGAGGACAATCTTGGTTGACAATTTCTTAGCCATGGTCATTCAGGATTTATCCACCAGTTAATTTTCAACGCTTCTGGCTTTTTTTTTGCTCCGGGCTCTTTGAAGAATTCTTGTCTCTCTCATCTCTGGCTCACATTCTATGCCTTCTGTCCTTTCCCAGGTTGGTAAAATGAGGACCCAGATTGTTGGGGGCAAGAGGCTGACTCTGCAAACTGCTTAGAGAGGGCTGTGAGAGCCCTGTGAAGCTATACAAGTCTAAGGGCTTTTGCTCTTCCTTCCTTCCTTCCCTCCTTTCTTTCCTTCTTTCCTTCCTTCCGTTCATCCATCCATCCATGGTTAGAATGACATATTGCAGGTTGACTCTGCCTGCTGCCACTTTGGTCCTGACCAGCTCAAGGTTGACCCAGCCTTCCGTCCTTCCAGGGTCGGTAAAATGAGGACCCAGATTGTTGGAGGCAAGAGGCTGACTCATTGTGGAGCAATATATACAGTAAATGCTGTTGGTATTAGAAGGAAGGAAGGAAGGAAGGAAGGAAGGAAGGAAGGAAGGAAGGAAGGAAGGAAGGAAGGAAGGAAAGGAGCTGTGGTTGCACAGTGGTTAAAATGCAGCATTGTGGGCTGACTCTGCCCACAGCCAGTAGTTCGATCATGACCAGCTCAAGGTTGACCCAGCCTTCCGTCCTTCCAGGGTCGGTAAAATGAGGACCCAGATTGTTGGAGGCAAGAGGCTGCCTTATTGTGGAGCAATATATACAGTAAATGCTGTTGGTATTAGGAAGGAAGGAAGGAAGGAAGGAAGGAAGGAAGGAAGGAAGGAAGGAAGGAGCTGTGGTGGCACAGTGGTTAAAATGCAGCATTGTGGGCTGATTCTGCCCACAGCCAGCAGTTCGATCATGACCAGCTCAAGGTTGACTCAGCCTTCTGTCCTTCTGAGGTGGGTAAAATGAGGACCCAGATGGTTGGGGGCAACAGGCTGACACTGTAAAGCACTTAGAGAGAGCTGGAAAGCACTATAAAGCGGTATATAAGACTAATTGCAATTGCTGTCCTCGCACCCACACCCCAAAAGTATCGGTGCTGCCGCACTCTGCCCAGGCTGTAGCTTCCGAGCGCTCCCCAAGGGTAGCAGCCCCACGGAGGGCACATGACCGTTTGACACTGCCTCTTCTCTTTTCCTCCCTGACTTCAGAAGCTGCGAAACGAAATGGATCAAGAGATTCAGATCCACATAGAGATCGTGGCGTTCCTGAAGCAGCAGCAAACGGTCGGTGGCGACTGTAACCTCACCCCACTCAAAAGTTGTTGCCAGGGTGTTCTCTTCTCCCACCCACCCCCACCCCCATCAAACCCCCATCCTGGTTCTTCAGTAGCAATGGGGAGCACCTGTGGTGTCTTCTCCCTTACCCCTCTACAGGTAGTCCTCAACCTAGGACCGCCAATGGAGCCCAAAATGTACGTCAGTCAAGTGAGAGGTTTGCGAAGCGAGTTTTGGCCCCCGTTTGGCGACATTCCTTGCCACGCGGTTGTTAAATGAACTGCCGCGGTTCTGAAATTGCTCACCACGCAGTTGTTAAGCGAATCTGCTTTCCCATAGCACCATGATGGCGAACCTATGGCACACATGCCACAGGTGGCACGCAGAGCCATTTGTGCTGGCACATGAGCCACAGGCAAACTTACCTCACTGTGCATGCGCGCGCCTCACAGCTGATTTTCGGCCGGTTTGAGGCCTTTTTCGGCCTCCTGGAGGCTTGAGGAAGGCTTCTGCAGGCTTTGCAGGAAATACCGGAAGTGACGAAACAGGCCTATTTTTCGGCCTGTAAAGCCTGCAGAGGCTTTTTTCAAGCCTCTGTGTGATGACCAGTCTCTCAAAATAACCCAAAACCCAAAACATGAATTAAAGTCTGGCAATGCCTTCAACTTAACTGTTTTAGTAGTCACAGTTTAAAGTCCCAAAAGTAAATAATGAGGCAAAAGGAAAAACAAGAACAAACCGTCTCGGTGAGAGTTCCGTAGCAAACCAAGATAGGTAATTATATGTTCCAAACAGATAAATGGGGAAAAGTCCTTGGGAAAAACTCCAACAAAGATAAACCTCCTTCAAAGGAAACACTAACTTTGACTCCAGCAATTCTGACTGTGCAGTTACACACTTATATACAGAGCTCCCAGCTGTAAGCCCTGAGGAGGATCATGGCCCTCTCCTCCCAAGTAGACCACGCTTTTCCCTGCTTGCCCTGGGATGGATAGGAGATGGGCCTGGATCCTCCTCTGATTGCTCAGCTGGCCTCTGCCCTTCCCCAGCCTCCTCCACAACCTCTGGAGCCACACTCCCACTCCCTGCTGGCTGTTCCTCCTCTTCCTCGGAGTCAGTCTCCACCAGGGGCATGACACTCTGGGAGGCCAAAAAAAGGCCTCAAACAGGCTGAAAATCAGCTGTGAGGCGCAGTGCAGGTAAGGGGGCGGTGGAGGGGGGATTGCGCGTGCATGCGGAGGGGGCATGGGGGGCGCTCACATTGCCTTCTGGGTGCTGGCACGCAAGCGCGTAAGCGCATGCACAATTTTTGGCACAGGAGCCCAAAAAGATGAGCCACCACTGCCCTAGCGGCTTTGACTCATCTGGGGTCATGTCAACCGTCGTAACTATGAGTTGGTTACCAAGTGTCCCGAATTTTGATCGCGTGACCAGTGGGGGATGTTGCCGTGGTCTTTAAGGGTGAAAGATGGTCCCAGGTCACTTTATTTTTCATGGCCGCTGTTTTATAACTTTGAACCTTCGCAAAAGGACCTGTTGCAAGTCAAGGACTACCTGCAGTCCACGGGCCCCCAAACTTGGCCACCTTAAGACTGGTGGACTTCCAACTCCCAGAACTGAAGAGAACTCAATTAAAACGGAGAGATTGCAGAGGAAGGGATCGCAAGAGATTAAGCATAGCTGGCTGGGGAATTCTGGGAGTTGAAGTCCACATGTCTTTAAAGTGGTCAAGTTTGGAGACCTCTGGCTCTAGTAGAAAACATGGTGCTGAGATGTTGGCAATTTGGAGTGTGTGGGAGGCGGGAAGAAGAAAGTTTGTGTGTGTGTGTGTGTGCAACTCAAAAAGCAGCTTTTGTGAAGGAAGTCGATAGGGACACTCAAGGGACATACCTGGGTTCAAGTTTGGGGTTTTGTAAAAAAACAAATAAAAATTGGACTTCCATTCCCAGAATTCCCCAGCCAGCCATGCTACCCGGGGGAATTCTGGGAATCGAAGTCCACCTGCCTTAAAAACGTGCTAAGCAGCCACATGCCTCTCACAAACAGGGCATAGAAGAGAAGCTGGAATACTGGATGGAGAAGTACGAGAAGGAAACTGAGGCCAAGCAGCAGGCCCTCAACAACCTGAAGTCCTCCAGAACAGCAGACCAGGCCGCTCTGATGGAACTGGCCAAGCAGGTAGGAAGGATGGGCCACAAAGAACATCTCCTGGGGAGGCAGAGCAGTTGCCAATGTCTCCGCAGAGAAGGGCAGGATGTGAGGGCAGGAGGGTGGGATCGGAGACATCTACAGGGTGGGGTGAAAAGATGGTGGCCATAATGGCTGGATCGTGGTTTTTTTTTTATGGCCGTGGCATATCAGCGATTGGTGTAGCGGTTAAGGTGCTGGCTTAGGAAACCGAGAGGAGGTGAGTTCTAATGCCACCTGAAGACATCAAAGTTGGCTGGGTGACTTTGGACCAATCACCAGGAGACTGAGTTCTAGTCCCGCCTTAGGCATGGAAGCTGGCTGGGTAATCTTGGGCCAATCACCAGGAGACTCTGAGTTCTAGTCCCGCCTTACGCATGAAAACCAGCTGGGTGACTTTGGACCAATCACCAGGAGACAGCGAGTTCTAGTT
This sequence comes from Naja naja, assembly GCA_009733165.1. Classification (NCBI taxonomy): domain Eukaryota; kingdom Metazoa; phylum Chordata; class Lepidosauria; order Squamata; family Elapidae; genus Naja; species Naja naja. The sequence goes on from CM019151.1 coordinate 185,860,010, forward strand.
CCACCTTAGGCATGGAAGCTGGCTGGGTAATCTTGGGCCAATCACCAGGAGAGAGTAAGTTCTAGATCCACCTTAGGCATGAAAGCCAATTGGGAGGCTTTGGACCAATCACCAGGAGACTGTGAGTTCTAGTTCCACCTTAGGCATAGAAGCTAGCTGCTGTAGGTAGGTATCTTTGCGTCAATCATCACGCCCAAATTAAAAAAACCTCCAACCATGTTTTCAAACTGGGGAGAGAAACAGAGAAAGACACACCCTCCCTAGGCCAGCCCCACCCCACTGGAGACATGGGAGCAAAGGACGAAGCGAAGACGAGCGAATTTAGATAGGAAGCTTCAGTTTCCCAAAGAGACTTCAAAGCCCATCTCTCCCTGCTTCTTTTTGCAGTGCCGGGCGTGCGAGCAAGCAATCATTGAGGACCGGAAGGAGAAAGAGAACGCAAGGAAGAAGGTCGAGCAAGATGCCCTGGAGATGAAGAGCATCTTGAAGGTAAGAGGCTGCTTTGGTCTTGAAAAGGCTGCAACAGGGGTAGTGTGATGACCCGGGGCGTGACACAAAAATAACCAAGTCACAAAAGTGGAATAGATTCCTTTTAATGCCTCCAACCTGGCCCCTAATGTCCAGTTATCCTCAGCTGGATATCAAACTCTTCCAAAAACAGTCTACGAAGGGAAGAAATGCAGTCCGAACCCAAAGTAAAGATAATTAAAAATAAAAAAACCAGCACAAACCACATAGAAATAATTAACATGGCAGGCCAGAATGATAAATTTCAGACTTCCAAAAGATAAGGCAGCACCCACAGTTGGGAGGACGCCAAAACCCAGATAAGGCTCCACCAAGATAAAGCACGCTTTGCTTCCAGCAAGGTGCTGTGTGCAAACGCCCTTCTTATATCCCTGTTCCCCATCTGCAACTAATGAAAGGGATCAGGGCCCTTTCCTCTCCCGTAAGCCACGTTGCTCCTTTCTCCGTTCCTCCCTGTGTGCCCTAGGATGAAGAGGGGGTGGGCCTGAGTCTTCCTCTGAATGCCCAGCCAGACTGTGCCTTTCCATTTCCTCCACAACCACCAGAGCCACACTCCCACTTCCTGTCAGCTGCTCAATCTCCCCCTCAGAATCAGACTCCAAGGGCATGACAGGTGGGGAGCAACTTGTGGACTTCCTGGCAACAACTACCAAACCATCCACTTACTGGGCTTCCTACCACCCTGGGGTCCCCAAGCCCACTGGTAGAACCAGGTCTTCAGGGCCTTTCAAAAGACTGTCAAAGTGAGGGCCAATTTATCTCTGCAGGGATGATGTTCCACAGGGCGGGAGCCACCACTGAGAAGGCCCTTCTTCTTGGTCCCACCAGATGGACCTTAAGCGAGAGGACCCATAGCATACACTCCCTCCCTTTTCTGGTGGGGTTAAGTGGAGAAGATGGGCCGTGAAATAACAGGGAAGGAGCCACCACCAAGGAGGTCCTTCTACTTGACCCCACCAGATGGACCTCCTTAAGAGGAACCCGAATATCCCTGCCTCCCTTTGTTGTGGCCCACCAATGGCCAGTGGAGCTGGCGGCAGACTCAGACAGTGAGGAGGTTGGGGAGGAACATGGCCCAGTCCTGGAGTCTGGGGAAGGCTCGGATGAGGGCTCTGCGTCGGGAGACAGAGATGGGGCCAGGGCTGTCTGACAGTTATCAGCTGCCTTCAGAGTTGGAGATCAGTGGGGCAGAAGAACAGCTGGAGCCTGTTCACAGTGTGCGCATGCACAGAACTGCCAGGAGAAGGGAACAGTTAAGGAAGCAGGGTCGACTCAGGAGTAAAGGCTCAGGTGGACGGTGAATGGCCCCTCCCATAGGGAATAAAGAGGAGCAAAAGGAGAGTGGGGTTTGCAGGAGACAATTAGTTCGTTTAATTAGTGTGAAGATTTGTTCGTGACTCTCAGAGACTCCTTGCCAAGTATCTGCTGGTATAGTGTGGCGTTTGGAAGCTATCGGCCTGGCAGCTCTCCCGGCCTGATAAGGTCTGTGGTTGTAAATCCACCCTTGAAAGACTGTTTGCCAGGACTTTGCTGGAGGTGAATGAGAGGAATTCACATGAGCCTAATAAAAAGGGGTTTTGTCGGGGATGAGGAGGAGTCGGCTTCGCGATTTGGGGAACCCTACGTCAGAACACGCTTCTCTAGTTGGTTGGGGAGATGTAACTGCAAAAGATGGACCTTCAAATAACCTGTTCTGATGTGAGCCCCAAGCTTGGGGCTCCCTTGCAGCAGGCCGTTGGCTAGCCAAGTGCCGGACACCAACCGGGCAGAGAGCTGGGCTTTTGCACCGGAGTCGGTTGAAGGCGTCCACTTGTGCCAGGCCGGCTCTGGTGGCCGGGAGGGGACTGGAATCCAGTTTTTCCCATGCCCATCTTTTCCTTCAGCTGCAGGCTTGGTGGAGAGGCATGATGGTCCGGAAATTCCTCGGTCCTTACAGAAACCTCAAGAAAATGCTGGAGGAAGAGCCGGTCACCAAAGACAAAGGGAAGAAAGGGAAACCCGGGCCGAAGAAGAAGAAGTGATGGAGGAGTCTGTACTGCCCTCCTCACGTCCAGTGTGGGTGCAGTTTGTATTTGCCCAGAGGATTCGGAATAATTGGAATTAGAAATATTCTCTCTTTGAGCACTTGCCTCTCTCATTTGGGGACGATCGATCCATCGAAAGCCAGTGTCTTTTTCATCTCTCTCTCTATCTATCAAGCATCTATCAATCATCTATCTATCCACCTACATCTCTATCTATCTATCCTGAGTCCTTAGGGAGAAGGGCGGCATACAAGTCTAAATAAATAATAATAATAAATATCTATCTATCTATCCATCCATATCTATCATCTCTATCTATACTCTCTCTATCCACCTACATCTATCTCTATCTATCTATCTATCTATCCTGAGTCCTTAGGGAGAAGAGCGGCATACAAGTCTAAATAAATAATAATAATAAATATCTATCTATCCATCTATCCATCCATATCTATCATCTCTATCTATATCTCTCTATCCACCTACATCTATCCCTATCTATCTATTATCTATCTATCTATCTATCTATCTATCTATCTATCTATCATCTATCATCTATCTATCTATCTATCTATCATCTATCTATCTATCTATCTATCTATCTATCTATCTATCTATCTATCTATCTATCCTATCTATCTATCACCTACTCTCTCTCTCTCTCTGAAAAGGGAAGTTAGCTAATAAGTCCAAGAGGTTGCCCAGACTTTAAACTGGTTATTCTAAAGGAGGGTACAATTATTGTGGGGTTATTTTGTCTCCAAGAGATCAGTGAAATTGCAAGGAGAAACACATACATGTGAAGCTTGATGCTCGCCGGTTTTCACAATTTTGGAAACGTTGATAGGAAAACATCCCTCAGAACATACAGGTAGTCCTCTACTTACGACCACAATGCAGCCCAGAAATTTCTGTTCCTAAGTGAGGCAGTGGTTAATAAGTTTTGCCTCATTTTACGACATGTCTTGCCAGTTTCTTAAGTGAATCCCTGCGGTCGTTGGGTTAGAAACACGGTTGTTAAGTGAGTCTGGATTCCCCATTGACTTTGCTTGTCACTGAAGATGGTATTTAATTTCGTTGGACAAGGTGCAATGACAATCAAAGTAAACTAAATTGTCAGAAGGTCATAATCATGTGGCCCTGGGACACTGCACCTGTCGTAAGTGCATGCCAGTTGCCCAGAGTCTGAATTCGGACCAGGTGACCATAGAGATGCTGCAGTGATTGTGTGAAAGATCATCACAAGTCACTTTTTCCAGTTTCTTGTAACTTTGAACGGTCACTAAAGGGACTGTTGTAAGTCGGACTACCTGTATTTAATTCCCATCAAAAGGCTCTCTTCCATTAAAGAGCAGAAGCTGCAGTCCTAGTATTTATAGAAGGAGAATTGGAAGGAATTTTGAAGCTTCCTCAGTGTAGGAGTTATACCTGTGTTGGCGAACCTTTGCCACGTGTGCCGGAAGTGGCACGCAGAGCCATTTCCCCCGGCACGTGAGAGGTCGCCCGGAAGAGCCCCACTGTGCATGCACGCACGCCGTAGTGGGGCTCTTCCGGGTGACTGTCGGGTATCCGGCGCACATACGCAAGGGGCAGAGGGGCGTGTGTGGGAAATGCACGTGCATGCGCATGGATGCGTTGCGCACAAGGGTATCGTGTACGCACGCACAGATGTGTGGCAGCGAGGGGGAATCACATGCGCAAAGACACGGCGCGCAAGGAGGGAATCGTGTGTATGCGCAGATGCGCAGCACGCGAGGGGGAGTCACGCGCACATGTGGAGACAGAGGCACGCAAGGGGGGCCGTGCGCGCATGCGCAGGGGGTGTGGGGGAACCAGAACACATTGCCTTCTGGGTGCTGGCATGCAAGCATGCAAACGAGCGCACGCGCAATTATTGGCACAGGAGCCGAAAAAGGTTAGCAACCACTCAGCTATACAGCACCTCAGACTCTCTTTGGCCACCATAAAATGAAAAATTAACCCCCACACCACTTCTCTTCGTCCATAGGATATCAATTCCAGATTTCCCATGGCTTTTAGCAACCTGAGATATTTGTGAAGACAGCCAGTGAAGTTACGTGGCTGTCTTTTTTACTATAAAAACCAAGGTTTACTGGCAAATCCCCTTGAAAAGATAAGCGTTGGATGAGAAGCATGTCAACTTTATTGTAAAATTATTGTGCAAGTCCTTTTAGCGACAGCAAAACTAATCCAAAGTCGTGATAGAAGCCCAAATATGAGAGACCGGATAAACCTGCTTTGGAATAAACGCTTCTTTTTTCAGAGGCAGGTTTTAAAGCTTAAATTTTTTTTTTATTTATTATTTCAAATCACCCAGGGTTGGAGTTTATTATATCAGGTGTGCTAGAAACAGACTGGTAACATATACAGGCAATTGAAAATAAAACCCATGATATTATGACATTTATATTCGATAGTCCTCCATGGAATGTATTTACAGACATACAAATATAAGAAATATTAAAAAAAAATTCTTTGGCTAAGCTACTACTTACACCGGCTTTTCCCCAGCGTGGCACCCTCCAGATGGGTGGATCACCAATTCCCTTAATTCTGAGCCAGCAACTGGTGGGGGATTAAGGTGTTTGTGGTCCAACTCATCTGCCCCAGCACTAAGCTGGGGAAAAGCCAAATTACACTTTAGAGTTGGCAGAAACAATGAAAGGGAAGCCCTGATCTTCTGGCCTACAGAAAAGGCAAGTTATAAGGCACTGGAAAAAAAAAACCCACAATTTTTCAACAGTTCTACTGAGAACATCAATGTTTTAACACAAAACCCTTAATTTCCTCAAAACGTAGCACCCGTTACGACAGAAGGAACGTGGATTCTCTAGCTTTGTTAGGAATCAAACTGCTGTGAACGTCACACAACCAAGTTCATTTTGTAAAACACGGCTTATTGTAAGGGAACTTTGGGACTGCTCCGTGCAAATATCCAACTCCTGGGAGACTGTGCTTGGTCGATGAGCTGGGGTTAGTAGTAGCAGGAATTTTCTCCAACTCAGTGAAGGAATAAAGCAATTTCTTTTCTCTGCAATGCTTGCCAGCTTCTCTGGGAGAGGCAAGAGATGGTTAAGCAGCTATCCCCAGATCCGATCCAGCAAAAAAAAAAAATTGTTTTGCTTTCCACACAGCTACCTGACGTTTGACCCAGGAGTTGGGGAATGAGGATGGCCTGGATGAGCAATGATTGATCGACGCACAATGGGCATTCACACAACACGAGATGCCAGGCTGATTCCCTTGTTTCTGGTCAACTCAGTCTGAGGATGTAGTTGTTTCTGGCCAACTCAATCCCTGGTAATGGGGGAATAATGTGGCCAGGTAAATGTCAGGTGGTAAGAAAGTGAATTCACACTCAGGAGAATTAGCAGGGAAACTCTTGGCCAATGAAAAGACAGGCTGCTTAATGTCAGTTGCAAAAATTCGCAGTTCCTTGATAAAAAAAAATCCTAGCATTGAACTAATGTAACAGAAAATGCTGGAGGTTTTTTTGCTGGGCCAGGAGGGACCCCACACAACTCTTAAATCTTCATTATAAGACCGTCATCTGTTGTTGCTTCTACCAACAGTTTTAACACACTTTGTTTTTTTGTTTTCATCAACTATTAAGAAGAAGAAAAAATTGCACATAAATAGAGCAAAACACAAATCTCCAACCGTTTTAAACCTGAAATTACACACACACACACACACAAAGGGGGTTGTGTTTGTTTGTTCGGTGTCTTTCTTTTCTTTGGGTGTAACGACAACCCAAATTGTGTTGGTTGAACAGACAAGAAGGGTTTTTTTTAAACTGAGAAACAAAGCCCAGGCAGCAGGCAGTTATCACACCGGTGCTGCTTTGGGCAGAGGAGGGGTGGGAAGAGAGATGGATTTTGGTGCCTTTTGGTGCACCAGAGGCCAGCAAAGCATCCTACAAAGGGTACCCCCGCGTCAGTGGCTGGTTTTCTGTGCCCCCTTTTTGGCCCTTGAACATGGCTCCAATGGGCAAGCGCCCGGGGTGAGCACCTTTAGCAACGATGCAGGCAGCACCTGTTGCGCGTTCATTCCTTTCGTCTCTTTGTTGACACCAAAGTCGATCCACACAACTGAGCTGCAAGGAATACTTTTTCCATACACAACTTAACTGCCTAGGCTAGTGTTATTCAACCGTGGCAACGTTAAGGCGGGTGGACTTCAGTTCCCAGAATTCCCCAGCCAGCCAGCCGTGTTTGTTTCTTTTTCTCTTTAATCTCCTAAAGTGGAGAGATTGCAGAAGAAGGGATTACAAGAGAGTAAGCTATGCTGGCTGGGGAGAATCCTGGGAGTTGAAGGCCGCCCACCTTAAAAGTTGCCAAGGTTGAACAACAGTGGCCTAGGCAAAGAACAGACTCCCCCCCAAGAGGGGCAAACAGCTTCAAAGCAAACCATTTTCACTCCAACTTTGCCCCAAATGTCTACTTTTAACAGTCTGGAAGTGCTCGAGGCTTGAAGTAGTGTTCCGACCTCATGAACCGGGTTATCTTGAACTCAGAGATTCTGCCCAGGACCCTGAACCAACTCAGTTGACTCTTGAAACAAGTTGCTCCTAATTCAAAAGACGTCATCGCGCGCACCTCAAAAGAAAGAGTTTAGGATTTCAAAGGCTCCAAACTTACACTAGTGCAGGAGCGTGGGCGTAAAAAAAAATGACAATTTTTCACACGGAGTGTTCCTTCACTGATGAGATTTCTCAGTTTCTCAAGCTAGCTGGGGCTGAGCAGCACAAGAACCACCGATCGGTAAAACCAGGAGCCCCCAAACTTAGCAACTTTAAGACCCAGCTGGCTGGAGAATTCTGGGAATTGAAGTCCACAAGTCTTAAAAGTTGCCAAGTTCGGAGACCTCTGGGTAAAACAAACACAGCGGAGAACTTGCAAGCAGACAAAATAGGAGAGTGTAGATTTAACTCCAGAAACTCAATCCTACGAATCGAAGACTTCAGAAACGTGGCGTTGTGTCCCTTCAAAAAAAAACCGTACTTCATGAGGATTGACGGGTGCCCAAAGACAACCAAGGTTTAAGGCAGAAAACAATGACCCTCCTGCAGCCCCGAGGGCATTTTTCAGGCATCTCCTTTCCTACGAAGCCATTTACTGCAAAACACAGGCCATCCCAAGCCCTTTGGCGAGCCAGAAACAGCCCTAATAACAGGATCTGGCTGCAATTGCGTGCTCTTTCTTTTGCCACCGAACAGGCTCTTGGTGCGTCCTTAGCGAGGGAGTTAAAAAAAACCAAAAAACTTTAAAAATTGAAGTGCATCGCCCGGATGCAGGAAGTCGGCCATGCCAAGAAAGAGATGAAAATCAAAATAAAAGAGTGATGGAGGCGGAGAATGAAAAGGCAAGAAGGAAAGAAACAGGGAAGCGTTGCCTGTTCGTAGCTCGGAGAAGCGAACAGGAGCTTGAAAACAAACAGGGTTGATTGGAAATAACTAAATAGGAAAAAAACAAACAAACCCAGTTATGGTGCTGTGGATCAATTCCCAAATCCCTTCCACCCAACCTTCCTTTCTCTTACCTCTTCCACACTGCACATCTGTCACGAGCAACCTTCACTAGCTTTGGCTTCACTTATGAGTCTGAGATACACATCTCATTCACGTGCAAAGAGTTTTTCTTTCTTATTTTTATTAAGTTCTCTGGCCCTGCAATGACCGAGAACAGGGACTTCATTCCCCCCGCCCCCCGCCCGGCAGCTGAATCGGCCAACTGAAATTTTGACTTCCCAGCCAATGCATCTCCTGCTACTTAATCCAGGAATCGAATGGCTAGAAACTCCCTTCAATTGCACACTCCTTCCCTGGCACCTTAAACATCCGGTTTCCTTTAGGGATCACACAGGTTGCCTCAACGGCAGCGATGTCCAACCTTGGCCACTTTTTAAGACTTGTGGACTTCAACTCCCAGAATTCCCCAGCCGGCTGAGATTGTTTCTTTTTTTTTTTTCTCTTACCACCTAAAGTGGAGGGATTGCAGAGGAAGGGATCACAAGAGAGTAAGCTGTGCCGGCAGAGGAATTCTGGGAGTTGAAGTCCACAAGTCAAGGTCGCTCTACCCTCGGCTCTACGGCACAACAGTGCTGCCCCAATCCTATTTAAACACCGGAGCACGCACTTTTCCACTCTCAACACAAGAAGTGGCTTTAACCGGGATTGCCCACAAGCGTGGAAACCATACAGAAAAAAAACCAAGGCAGAGGATCTGTTTGAATAGGGTCTCGGTTGGAGAGATCCAGCCTGCAATTCTCGCCAACCGGCAGAGGCTTGCCGTTCGTTCGTTCTGAAAAAAAAACTTGCAAATTTGATTCAGGTTTGTCTTTTCCATGTGAGCAGAATTACGGTCCAGGCAGATCCAAGGGGTCGCAGCCGCTTTTCCAACCGGATTCAAACCGTGCCTGGTTCACTTTAAAGAGTTCTTCCCAGTTGCCCTCCCCAAGTAAGTGCTAAAGTGTTTTTTCAACCTCACATTTGATAAACACTAATTAAGAAAACTAGGAAGGTGAACAGGAAGAAGAAAGCAAAAAAGCTGGATTGGCCTGAAAGCTGCATGAAAAAAAAAAGCTGCTCTTTCAAGCACCCAGGAGGGCATCTAGCTGTGCCCCATTTCTTCTTCATTTAACAGGCATCACTGATACATTTATTGCTCAAATTTCAGCTCCTTCGTGCTGCTACAGAAAAACAACAACAACAACAACAACATTTGAGGGGTGAGACTAAAGTCGTACCAGGCTCTCTCCAATTCAGGCATCCGACTTGCTGATTTAGGATCAAATTGTGCTGCGTTTCTTGCCCGTCTTGGAAACCCATGAATGCATATTTTTTTGTTTAAAAAAAAAATCCTGCAAGAAACATCTCAGTGGGAAGCAACGATGATGGAAAAGAACAAAAGGAGCAAACGAAGAAGAGGAGGATTCAGGACTGACTAAGGGCCACCATCGCCGGGATCCTTTGGAGGCTGGTCTTGTCTGCGGGATTGTTCAGAGCAGAAGTGCAAAAAAAAAAGGGGGGATTTATTCCCCCTCCATGTTAAACCTACCAGGAACCTCACATTTCTATAGTGGTGGGGTTTACAAAAGTCCTCCTTCCATTTTTTCTCCCCTGCCCAGATTTCCAAAGGATGATATTTAAATAGGAAGCCGAGGGGCTGCTGGAGTTTTCGCCCTGTTCCCTCCACCCCAGAGGAAAATAAAACACTTTCCAAATTGCCAAAGTCCGATGGGGTAAATGGGAAGAAGTGGAGAAACGAAAAGGCAAAGGATTCCCACCAGGAATTCGGGCTTCGGCGGTCGCTCTTCGAACACGACGACGGTCTGTGGTTGGAGGCGGCCCCCCTGCACTCGCCTCCTTCCGTCAGCCCAGGGAAGAAGAAGTTCTCGGGTGGGGGTGGGGGGCTCCTTAGGCAGCGCCCAGGTGGTGCTGTGGTTTTGGGGGGGCCCATTCCAGGAGGGCCTGGACAGTCTCTGCCACCTGCGTCAACCCTTTCTCTTCTAAGATATGCAGAGGCAAACAGAGTCGCTCCTACAAAGGGGGGGTGGGGTGGAGAAAGACACACGACACACGCACAAAAAGTGGGGGTGGAGAAAAAAAAAGGATGACGATGAAAAATGGATAGGGAAAAGGGGAAGCGAAATTAACTTTGGACAGGGTGAGCATGAAGGAAGGATGGGGATGCTGGCTGAGGGGGCTTTGAAGGAATGCAAGGCGTCTCAGAGGTGCTTTTGCAAAAAGCAACCGAGTTTTCTTGCTTATGTCAGGGCTCATACAATATTTCTCTGGTCTTTTAGAGCTGCCAGGTTTTTATCCGTCCAGCAGACGTGGACTAGCAAGGTAATATTATTAACACCTCACCTCGGTTGATAGAACCCAATGAAACGTGTTGGAAAGATCTATGTTCAAGTATACAAATATCTAGGCCAGAGTTAGCAGATTAACAGATAATCAGATGACAGATTAACAGATAAAAGGGCCTTGGTGGTGCAGGCTGTTAAATGCCTAGCACTTAAGTTCCAGCTGCCTGCAATTAGTGCAGGCTCGAATCCCACCAGGCTCAAGGTTGACTCAGCCTTCCATCCTCTCGGGGTAGGTAAATTGAGGACCCAAGATTGTTGGGGGCAATAAGCTGACTTTGTAAAAATGCCGCTTAGTAATAAGCAGGCATATACAATGGAATGAAGGCTATTGCTGAGCACTGGGTTGTATCCAAAATTGTAAGCCGCCCTGAGTCTTCGGAGAAGGGCGGCATATAAATGTAATTTAAAAAATAAATCAGAGTTGGAAGGGACCTTGTAGGTCATCTAGTCCAAACCCCGCCCAAGCAGGAGACCCTACACCATTTCTGACCAAGGGCAGTCCAATCTCTTCTTGAAGGTCTCAAGTGATGGTGCTCCCACAACTTCCATGGGCAACTTCTGTTCCCCAAATATTCCAGGTTGGCAGCCCAGAGCGGGAAGGGGGGATGGGAGGAAGGAAAGAGTGGATGATTTTGTGGGTCAGGCACAGGTGTGCGTGCTTGCACCTGCAACGTTTGCGGTGGTGATTACACACAAGAGGCCGCAAGGAGGTTTGCATGGATGTGAGCACCCTAGCTGGTTACTCGTACAGCCTGGTGGCAATTAGGCCACAGTAGTGGGCCATGGCCCATAGGTTGGGGACCCCTGTTGGAGGCCAGGGGTCTCCAACCTTGGCAATTTTAAGCCTGGTGTACTTCAACTCCCAGAATTCCTCTGTTTCTTCTTCTCTTATCCTCTCCAAAGAGGAGAGAGTGCAGAGGCAGGGATTAGAAAGAGAGTAAACTATGCTGGCTGAGGAATCCTGGGAGTTGAAGTCCACAAGGCTTAAAGTTGCCAAGGCTGGAGACCCCCCTGGCCTAGGCCATCTCACCATTGGAGTGCAGCATGGTTTATATGAACAAAACAAAAAATCAGATACCGGACCGGTATTTGATCTCAGCTTACAGCCGGTCACTATGTGATCTACAGTTTGAGGTGGGAGCCCGCAGTCACACTCAGTGCGCCGTTTACACCGAGAGTCCCGTCAGAGTCTGCGTGAGGTGCGAATGCTATTCGGGATTGTCCACGGCTGAGGTGGTAGTTCAAATCCTGGCAGCCTTTTCTGTGGGGTCACTTATATAAACTCTTTCTACGTCTGGGCGCTCAACGACCCATTTGGCTTTCCCTTGGGAAAATCCTAGCTGAAGAACTGATGAAGCTTCCTCGACGAGAAGCAAAACCTCTTCGAGGCAAAACAATGAAAAGTCCAGTTAAAAAACACTTTTGGGATAACCGTGACCTGGATGATGGAGGCTCTCCACAGACTCGAACGCAAGACATTTCCTTGTTCCCCTGGGACTCAAAAGGGGAAGGGGCTTCCCTTTGAGGGGCTGGGGAGAGCAGCCCGCCCTCTCTGACCCACAGAGGTCCTGCCCCTCTCTCAGTCACCAGAAGCTTCCTCGGAGACTCTGGGTCCAGCTGTGCTCTTCTCCTAGCCCAGTGATGGACAGCCTTTTCGGCACAGAGTGCCCAAACTGGAACGTGCGTGGATGCATGTGCATGGGCGCATGCCGGAGCGCTGGAAAACCAAAGACCAGCTGGCCAGTGCACGAATATCTGGGTTTTGGGGCATTTTGGGATCGTTTTTGGGCCGTTTTCACAGCAAAAACAGCCCGGAAAATGGCCTGAAAACAGCCTGGAAAATGGCCTGGGTTTTTTGGCCATTTTCAGGCTGTTTTTTGAGCTATTTTCAGGCCATTTTCTGTGCTAAAAATGGCCAGGAAAACAGCCTGAAAATGGCCTGGTTTTTGGTCATTTTGGGGCGTTTTTCCAGCGCTCTGGCGCCTGCGAAGACCAGCTGGCTGTCCAAAAACCAGAAGAGCAGCTGGCGATGGTGTGGGAACAGGGAATCACATGACCCTGGGGCACTGCCACCATCATAAATACGAGTCCATTGCCAAGCACCTGAATTTTGATCCAAGGTGACCCATCGGGACACTGCAGCGGTCGTTAAGTGTGAAAAACGGCCTTAAGTCACACTTTTCAGTGCCGTCGTAACTTTGAATGGTCACTAAATGAAAATAGGTCGAGGGCTATTTGTACAACCCATCACACAACACAAGTCAAAGTATCAAGGAAATGAAACAGACCAATGAGCATGTTAACTAACGTCGAATCTCCCTCCCAATTCAAATATTTTGATTTTGGGAGGGTTTTTTTGTCCTTTAAATCAGAGGAAGTTTTCTCTCGCTTTCCTTGCACGCGGAGGGGTGTACAAGCCGGGTTCTGTTTGCAAGCCAGACTTGCACCAAGACAAATTCCACGCTTGGCCAATAAAAGAATTCTAATTCTAATAAGCCTCCCACTGAGGTTGCTTCTTGACCCGAGACTCCATTGTCCTCTTCGGACTCCGCTGGACTAAGTGAACAAGGACCACCCAGCCGGGTTTGGAGGTGACTTTTATTTCAACCAACACAGCCCAAAAAGCAACAGAGCCCGCACCAGCCTGGCAACAAGAGGCATACAAACAGAGCGTGCAAAAACAGGTGTGTGTAGCAAGCATCGAAGAAGGAAAAAAGCCAAAACTCTTATTATTAGCGTTTTATAGGGAGAATCAAGGTACAAAGAAAACAAGCCAAAGAGAAGCTTTCTCATTGGTGGAATTCATCCACGAGGTGTGCAAAAGTGTGCATATTCGCATGACGGATAAACGAATCTCCTTGCTCTGCACCGTTGGAAGATTTGCACAGATTTGCTCGCTCCTTATCAACCGTCTGTGCAAACGTCTCCATCTAAAAATGTTTGGTGTGCCCCCAAAAAAGGCAATCCTTGGTCTAGCTCAGTGGTCCACAGACACTTGGGGTGGGGTGCAATATCAAAAAGGTTATGATTTAAATCTTGAGATAAATCTCAGGGGGTCCGTGGCCACAAAAGGTATTTAAAGTAGGCCCATGGTCAGGGGTGGGAATCCGACCAGTGTAACTACCGATTAACTAATTGACCAACTAACCAATTAACTAACGGTAGTCCTCAACTTACGAACACAATTATTGAACCCAACATTTCTGTTGCTAATTGAGACATTTCCTAAGTAAGTTTTCCCCCATTTTACAACCTTTCTTGCCACAGTTGCTTACGTGAATCACGGCAGTTATTAAGTTAGGTTGTTAAGTGAATCTGACTCCCCCATTGCTCGCGGAAGGTTGCAAACGGGGACATGATCCCACGACACTGCAACCATCATAAAAGTGAACCAGTTGGCAAGGTCCATATTTTGATCGCGTGACCTGAAATGGCCTTAAGTGTGAAAAAGGGTACTAAGTAACTTTGAGCGGTCACTAAACGAGCTGTTGTAAGTCGAGGACTACCTGCAACTAACTAAGTAACTAACTAACTAACTAACTAACTAAAACTAACCTGTTGCCTTAATTTTTTCTTGGCTGGTTGGACAATGCAGACTGGTTCTTTCTATACCCTTGGGGAATCTAGAGCCGTGATGGCAAACCTATGGCACGCAGAGCCATTTGTGCGTGCACACGAGCCCCAGCCAAACTTACCAGCACTGCGCATGCGCACACCTCCCAGCTGATTTTCGGCCCATTTGAGGCCTTTTTCAGCCTCTCAGAGGCTCGAGGGAAGCCTCTGAAGCCTTTGCAGGCCGAAAAACAGGCCCGTTTCATCACTTCCTGTATTTCCGGAAATACCAGAAGTGACTAAGCGACCATTTACCTCAAAGGCCTCTGGGAGGCAGAAAAAGGCCTCAAATTGGCGAAATTCAGCTGGGAGGTGCGCAGTGCAGGTAAGGGGATGGCAGGGGGATTGCATGCATTGGGGTGGCTGTGCACATTGCCTTCTGGGAGCTTGCACATTGTGCACAATTTATTTATTTGTTTGTTTGTTTGTTTGTTTGTTTGATGGGATTTCTATGCCGCCCTATCCCCCGAAGGACTCAGGGCAGCTTACAATAGTAAAAGATATAATACAAATATTAAAAAAACAATTAAATTTGAAATCCCACTAACCAATTAAAATTAATAAAAACTGTCAGTAAAAACCCATCCCCTCCATCAGTCCAGGTCGGCAAGTTGGAAAGGTCAAGTTTTCAGGCCACGATGGAAGGATCGGAGGTCAGGGACCACCTGAAGCTCCAGGGGCAGATGATTCCATAGGGTGGGTGCTCCCACAGAGAAGGCCCTACCCATAGGGGTCGCCAGCCGACATTGTCTGGCGGCACCCAAGGAGGCCCTGCCTATGGGAGCGCACGGGACGTTGGGAAGTCGTTCCAGGCAGCAGGGTCTCCCACAAATACCCTGGTCCTAAGCCATGGAGGGCTTTATAGGTCAACACCAGCACCTTGAATCTCACCCAGAGGGCAACTGGTAACCAGTGCAGCTCACGCAGGAGGGGTGTAACATGGGAGTATCGGGACACTCCCATCACAACCCGCATCGCCGCATTCTGGACCAGTTGAAGCCTCTGAGTGGTCCTCAATTTTCAGCACAGGAGCCCAAAAAGGTTAGCCACCACTGATCTAGAGTTTTCCTTCTTTGGGGCAGCACAGACCTAGTCATGGTGGGGTGATCTCTAAGCACCCAGATCTCACCCCGGGCAGCAGCTTTCTTCCACAGATTACCCTTGTACAATTTCCAAATTACAGGGCAGGCACCACCAAGCTGAGGAACTGAAGTCACCCCTTCTCCAGTTATATGGCTTCAGGGGGCAAAAAAATCCCTAAATTTGGATTTAAAGCTGTATGAGCTATGGGACAAAACACCGAGTGTAGCAACAGGCCTGGTTCAAGCCAGATCCAGATAAGCCAAGGTCGCCTGCTTTAGCTTGCAAGCACTAGCAAGGCTAAATCAAGCATTACAGAGCTAAGAATCCGACGCAGAAAAGAAATATAATTCAAGGAATATGCAGGAAAAAATAAATCTATCAGCTGCACAACCATGCAGGGAATCCATAAAGTTTCCCATTTGAAGCAGCCTTGGCTGCCAAGCGGCCAAACAATCAACTGTCTATTAATAATGCAATTCAGGAGTTACACAAGGGAGGTTAATGCACAGTAGGTTTTCACTGCATTCCCTGGCACCTGTTTGTAAACCTTCAACCAGCATGTTTCAAGTCCTTGGTGCTCTCTGAGCTTGGTTGTTCTCATGCAGATGTTTCACTACCCAACTAGGTAACATCATCAGTGCTAGAGAGGAGTGGACCTTACTCCTTTCTAACACTGATGACGTTACCGAGCTGGGTCATGAAACGTCTTCAATGGAACAGCTTGGGGGTGAGTGACCAACCACCCTTGATTTCAGGAGTTAGAAGGGAGTGGGGTTTGCCATCTATAGGCAAGCTGCTGGTATATAAACAGAGCTGCTGGTATATAAACTTCCTCCTACCACTGATGATGTCACCTACCCTGTTTCCCCGAAAATACAACCCACCCTGAAAGTAAGCCCTAGCTTGATTTTTACACGTGTGCCCAATATAAGCCCTACCCCTGAAATAAGCCCTAATTTTTTTTTTTTAATTACATTTATATGCCGCCCTTCTCCGAAGACTCAGGGCGGCTTACAATTTTTTGGAGCACAAAAAAGATCCTACCCACTCCAGAGTGGACGGGTAAAAATTAAGCTAGGGTGGGGATGGGGAGGGGGTGGTAGCTGCCCTAGTACTTACCTTTGGACAGGTGTAGCCAGGCCTTGGACACCCTGACACCTGCCTGGCTGGCCCATTTCTTCTGCAGCCGGCAAAGCTGGCTAGGCTTTCCTGAAGGCCTCTGTAGTTGAGAACAAAGCTCTGGATCCATCCTGAGCTTCATTATCCGATGCAGAGGCCTTCAGGAAAGCCTTGCCGGCCGCAGAAGAAGTTCCTGAAGGCCTCTGACAGCGAAAAGGAGGCCGGGGGCAACGCACGCAAGTGAGGCTAGTCAGTGGATCACGTCCCCCCAAAATAAGACCTGGTGCCTTTTTTGGTGGCCAAAAAAATATAAGACAGGGTCTTATTTATGGGGAAACATGGTAGTTGAGTAATGAAACGTCTTCAAGAAAACCATCAGAGACCACCAAGGACCCCATCGTAGTCCTCCTCCTCCTCCTCCTCCTCCTCCCTTCCTGCACTGATGATATTCCTCAGTTGGGTCATGAAACACCTGCAAGGAAGCAACCGAGCTCAGAGAGCACCAAAGATCCCACCGTTCAAGCCTGAGCTGCAAATGTTCTATTTTATAGGTATAATCCCGTTTGCACATTCAAGGAGGACCTGAGGGGTTATTTGCTGTCAACGGGCACATCTCTGCCAGAGGAGAAAGAGAGTGGAGTCGCTGCTTTTGCTCTGTTGAGCTTCTAGCGGCCAGCGAAAGGGAGGGGATGAACAGAGAGGCCAGCCCTGAGAGGTCTCCTGTGATTGAAGCCCACCAGGTGAGGACAATCCAGGCAGGACTGTCCTTTTGGCTGAGCAAAAGGCAATGGTTGGGAGCCTTCGGATTCCTGCCTAGAGAGAGCAACAGGGTTCCCTGAGAAAGTCAAAAGCACCACAGAGAATAGCAGGCTGAGAAGGGGCCCCTTGGTTCTACCTGGGCTTAGCTGTTTTCTTGCAGACATTTCATTACCCAGCTAGGGAACATCATCAGTGTTAGAAGGGAGGAGGGCTTTGTTCTCTGTATCTATACAGCCCTTGTGAGGCTTAGCTAGTTTGGGTAATGAAATCATCAACATCAAACTTTTAACGACTCCATAATCCCTTGAGGGGTTGAGTCTAGGCAACTGAATGGAGCTTAGCAGAGCGTTTACTGGCCAGATGCCTTTCCTGTTGCCAATGCGGAGTTTTTTTTTCCAGCAGAGATATTCTCATTGTGCTCCAGAGAGAGAAATATCTACCTCTAGCTAGGATCGAACGCACAGCCTCCTGACTGTGAGCCAAGAGTTCACCTCTAGGCCATGCACCACTCAGTGAAGGGAATCACTCATCATCTTTTAATGACCGCATAATCCTTTGTGGGCTGGAGTCTGGGCAACTGAATGGAGCTTAGCAGAGTGTTTTACTGGCCGGATGCTCTTCCTGTTGCCAATGTGGAGTTTTTTTTCCCCCCAGAAGATATATTCTCATCGTGCCCAGAGTGAGAAATATCAGCCTCTAGGTGGGATCGAGGTCACAGCCTCCCGATTGTGAGGCCACAATCTAGAGGCCGCCTCTAGGCCCCCGCACCACTCCAGTTTGGGTCATGAAATGTCTGCAAGAAAACCACCAAGTGCAGGGAGCACCGAGGGCCCTTAGTTTCAACTGTGAGCTACGAAGAATTCTCCTTTTATCAGGCTGAGAAGGTTCCGCCTGGTGTTAACCTGAGCACCAGAGGCCGAGTGCAGAGAGGAGAAATTTCCCGGCAAGGCTGCCTAAGCGTGGAGAATTTCTCCAAGCAGAGGCCGGTGTTAAGACCGGGGTGAGGGCTCCCTCTTGTCAAATCCTACTGGACCCCTCCCCTCCTTATTGCAGGGGGACGGGGACAGAGGCTTGGGTTCGGGAAGCCTTCAATCCAAGCAAGGTTTCTATGCTGGGCAATCCTCGAAGCCGATAGGGCTGAGCAGGGCTTCGGATCAGTCGGAAGCAATGAAAGAGGGGGTGGGGTTCAGGCAGTCCTCGACTTACGACCGCAGCTGCACTCAAACATTCCCATCGCTAAGCAAGGCAGCTGTTGAGTTTTGCCCCCTCCCCATTTTACGACCTTTCTGGTCACGGTCGTTAAGTGAATCGCTGCAGTTGTTAAGTAACACAATGGCTAGGCGAATCCAGCTTCCCCTTTGACTCTGCTGGTCAGAAGGTCGCAAATGGGGATCGGTGATCTTGGGACACTGCGACCGTCGTAAACACGAGCCAGTTGCCAAGCGTCCGAATTTTGATCATGCAGCCATTGGGAGGGGGGAGGGGAGCTGCAACGGTCGTTAAGCGTGGAAAACCGGTCTTAAGTCCCTTTTTTCCCAGCGTCGTAACGTCGGTCACTGAATGAACCGCTGTAAGCAGAGGACTGCCTGAAATTGCTTTAAGATCTCAATTCAAACAGGTAAAAGAGACAGAAAAGCCACAGTACAGATCCATGTCCTTCCAACTTGGCCACTTTCCAAGGGGTGTGGGACTTCAACTCCCAGAATCCCCCCCATCCGCCATCGATTGCCAAGATGAAAAACACGGATCTATAAACAGACGAAGTAGAATGGAAACACTGTTTTCGATGGGATGCAACTGGAATATTTATGGGGGGTGGGGGGTGGGAGAAAACCACACAGGGAAATCCTCCAGCTCTGAAATAGGGGTGCCATTGGAGCCTCCTGCGCAAGCCCCCGGGTTGCGGAACAAAGGGTCGTAAACCAAGGACCAGCTGCATTTCTTCGAGACACCTATCGGGCGAATTAAAAAGGGCTGACTTGGATTGACCAAGATGCTGGCGTGGCTGTGCAGAGGTAGCCAGGATTTCAGCTCGGAGACCAGGGATGCTCCCCCGGGGGGCAATGCTCAAGAGCTGGCCGAGAGCTTACAGAGACCTTGTTCTCTTTGGCAGAATATTTTCCTACCTGAGTAATTATCCAAGTGGGTGGGGGGAGGAAGAGATACCCAAAGAAGAGGCCTCTGTAAATTGTGTGTGTGTGTGTGTTTTTAAAGGCCCAACTTTGAGGAGCTTCCTCTTCTAACCTTCTGCTCGAATCCCCAGAGAGAGACTCCTTGCACCAGCTCAACCCCGCCCCCAAAAAAACCTGCTATCATTTCAATGTTGGGGTGTCCAGAGACATGAAGGAACGTTTGAATCTATTTTTGGGGACCTTTCACCAGGAGCAGTAAAGGAGAACTCTGAAGCAGCAACCCTTTTGCTTTAATTTTTTTTTTAAAGGAAGGCTGGTCTTTATTCCAAGCCCTTGGGAGAAAAACTTGGAAAAGCCCTCAGCTGCTCAACCCTAGAGAAATACGTATTTAAAAAAAAAATAACCAGGATGGTACCCAAAGGAAGAGAGCCAAGCCATCTTCACCTCCTAACAACCCAGCTGGTTTTTTTCTTTCCTGCCCCTCCCCGACGGCTAGATTTCCCTTATTGTCTCTACCCTGTGCTCCAGGACCTGAAACTTCCTATTTTACAAAAATATCTAGTCGTGTAGTTAAAATAAATCCATGCATTCCCATTTTCTTTCTTTTTTTGTCCTGGGACTTCCAGAAAGCA
This sequence comes from Naja naja, assembly GCA_009733165.1. Classification (NCBI taxonomy): domain Eukaryota; kingdom Metazoa; phylum Chordata; class Lepidosauria; order Squamata; family Elapidae; genus Naja; species Naja naja. The sequence goes on from CM019151.1 coordinate 185,879,792, forward strand.
TTCCAAGTGTAACACAGCAAGATTTCTTTTTCTTTTTCTAAACTATGCAAAGGTTTAAGACCAGGAGTCGGCAACCAGCGGCCTACTGGCCAAATCCAGCCCGCAGGCTAACTATGGGTGGCTGGAGACAGATGGTCAGCCCTGAGCCTCAGCCAGGCAGGAGAAGAGGCTGGGGTCTTCCTGGACAGGGGTGGCCTATCAGGGGTGTCCAGGGCCATCCCCGCGGCTGTCGCGTCCCTCGGTTTGCAGAACCTGCCAGCCAGCCCTGCAAGAGGCAGAGAAGGGGCAGGATTTGGGCCCTTTGGGAGAGCTTAACGGTTGCCGACTCCTTGCTCCGGAGACGTAACTCTCAGCCAGCTGGCCCAGAGCAGGTCCACGGGTGGATTTGAACCCGCGCCGTCTCCTGAAAACCGCAAAGCGTGGGCCGCCCAGTTGGAGGAGCTGGCGTAGGTGAGCCGGCAAGGTTGTGCGTGATTTTGTTTTGGTTTTGTGCATCGTGGGGTTTTTTTTTTCTCAGAGGAAAAAGACCCAGCGGTAGAACACACAGACCAGAAGCATCAAGGTACAGTAAAAGGCCGCGAAAGCACAGAGCTGAGTAGAAAGTAGCACCAGATTAGTCTCTTCGGAGTCTGTGCCCAGAGAAAGGAGGGATTCGACAGTCCTCTGAATGCTGAGGTTTAGCTGGAGAATGTCAGAAGGGGAACACAGACTGTCCTGTCCGGAAGGGGCAGCAGGAAAGGGAAAACAGACAGAAAAAAAAATTAGTAGAAGCTCCGTCAGGAGGCAGGCCGGAGTCTGCGAAGCTGCCCAATGTAAGCTCCTCACCAGGTTGCAACACTTCCGTTTTTATAAACCATTGTTATGCCCAGACATACCACTTAGGACCATAGCTAAGGGTGCACATATGTGCTCAACGTTCCCGCCTCTAGGGGGCAGTGTTCCTCTCCATTACAAAGCTAAAGAGCCAGCGCTGTCCGAGGACGTCTCGGTGGTCATGTGGCCAGCAGGACTAAACGCTGGAGGCTCACAGAAGGCTCTTCCCTTCCCACCAAAGGGCTCCCTGTTTTTCCACTTGCATTTTTTACGTGCTTTCAAACTGCTCAGTTGGCAGAAGCTGGGACAAGGAACGGGAGCTCACTCCCTCGCGTGGCGCTAGGGGTTTGAACTGCCGACCTTTTGGATCGACAAGCTCAACGTCTTAAGTCACCGAGCCACCACGTCCCTCTTAGGACCATAACTGAGTCAACAGTTCCACTGCTAAGCAAGACAGCTGTGAAGTGAGTTCTGCCCCGTTTTGCAATCTGCCTTCCCACCGTTGTTAAGTGAGTCACTGCAATGGGGGAAGCGAGTTTGCCCCGCCGTTCCGAAGAAGCATCTTGGATGAGAAGCGGAACATCTTGGGAGGAAAATCAAAGAAAGTCCAGCTGCCTTTTGAAAAAAAAAAGACAGCAACTTTGGGACAACCGTGACCTGAATGATGGAGAATCTCCAAAGACATTTTAATAAGACGGTTGTTAAGTGTTAAGCATGGCTTGGGTCCGGGGTACTTGCAGGAGCGCCTCCTACCAGCATCGAGGTCCGATCGCCCGGTACGCTCCCACAGGCAGGCCCTCCTGGGGGTACCATCAGCCAGACAATGTCGGTTGGCGGTCCCCCAGGGGAGGGCCTTCTCTGTGGGGGGCACCCACCCTTTGGAACCAGCTACCCCTGGAGCTACATCTGGCCCCTGACCTGCGCTCCTCCCATCGTGATCTAAAGACTTGGCTGTTTTCACAGGCCTGCCTGGATTGAGCGGAGTTGGGGATTTTAATATCGGGATATTTTAATATTTTATAATTATTTGGATTGGGTAAATTTTGGAATAAGTTTATATATTGTATATATGTTTTTGTGTAAGCCGCCCCAAGTCCCCCCGGAAATGGGGCGGCATATAAATCCAGATGAATGAATGAATGAATCTGGCTTCCCCCATTGACTCTACATGGCAGAAGGTCACAAAAAAGGGGATCAAGTGAACCCCCAAACCCCATCCGTCGATTGCTTGAAAAGGCGGCTTTACGTCGCCTTTTGAAACAGCCCATCTCCGCTCCAGGACTCTGGCCCATGTACAAATAAGTCTCTCAGAGCATTTTGTACTGTGCAGGTAGCCCTCGACTTACAACCGTTCTTTTAGTGACTGTCCCAGGGTTGTAAATGTGTTTTTCACATTTACAACCATTATAAACCCTCCCGTGGTCACCTAATCAAAATTCGGATGCTTGATATTTACAACGGTTGCCCTGTTGTCAGGCTCCGAGTTCACTCGGAGCCCATCAGCTCCGAATATGCCTCGCAGCAAGTCAGCTGGCCGTGTCACCTTATCTCTGCTGCTGCTGGATCGGTATTTCTGCTTGTGTGCTGGTTGATGGCTTTGGAATGACTCGGCAGAGCTGAGGATGGATTCTGCAACAACTGCAGGGGTGGAGGATGGATTCTGAAGCAACTGTGGGCCTGCTGGAAAGGGCTCTTTTCATGTATTGATGTGGTGCATATATTGTTAAAGGGGGGTGGGGCACATATAGGTGGTAATTAAGCCTTAGGTTAAAACATGGTGAAGGTGGCACCAGGTGGGGATCAGTTAGTGAGGGTTGGAATAGGGTAGGGATGTAGACATGTTATAGGGTTACTAGCATTTAGGGATAATGGGTTAGGCGTGGCCAGAATTAGAACTGCGTATAGGCCTGGATGTGGTGGGGTGTGTCTCATGATAATGGTAATAAAAGGAAAGGGAGCAAACTCAAACCCAACTCTAACCTTGCCTGGCTTTTAGCCTTTCTTGTCAGAGAAGAGTATTTGTTGTTTGCTCAGCTAATGAATAAACCACCATTGCACTACAAAGGAGCTGGGGTTTGTATTCATTTCAGGACAAATCTTCAATGCTCAAGGACTGGCTGAGAATCACAGGATCCCCCTTTTGTGACCTTGGGGGGGGAGCCAGATTCATTTAACAACCGTGCCACTAAGTTAATAGTTGCAGCAATTCACTTAGCAACTGGGGCAAGAGGTCTAAAATTGTAGGAGATGACCAGGCTGAGTCCTAAGGAACGGAGGGTCAAATCCATCATCTGTCTCGAGGGGTGGGATTCAAATTTCTTAACAACCAGTTCTGTGGGCATGGCCTAATTTGTGGGCGTGGCTTGGTGGTCATGTGACTGGGTGGGTGTGGCTTGTATGCAAATATTATATTTATGTAAATATTGAATTTTTTAATTAAAAAAGAGCAACTTTTACCCAAAATCAGGCAGAGCAGGCAGGCAGATTAAGTTGCTTGCAGAATCACAGATTCACACAGAGATCTATCTTTCTGCAATCTGCTACCTGAGTCTGTCACATAAAATTTGCTTGCAAGCAAGGTCATAAAATTTGCTAGCCAGCAAACTCACAAAATTAACTCACAACACACCATGTATGTAAATATTGAATTTTTTATAAAAAAAAGAGCAACTTTTACCCAAAATCAGGCAAAACAGGCAGGCAGATTGAGTTGTTCACAGAATCGCAGAATCACTCAGAGAATCACCTTTCTGCCATCTGCTACCTGAGTCTGCACTGAAAAACAGAAGCTTCAGTCCTAAGGAAGGTTCAGCTCTGCTTTTAGATTAGCTAGAAAGCAAGAAATCCAACCATTTCTGCTTTCTAGCTAATCTAAATCTCCCAGCACAGCAGAACAGCTAATGGTCCGGGGGGGCGGGGGGAGAAGGAAAAATAGCAACTTACCAATCGCAGGCAAGTTGGATGGCACACATGCCAGGTAAGGAGTGAGTGGGCGGGGAGGGGCCAGCCAATGCCACGATTTGCCAGTTCTCTGAACTGTGCAGAATCTTAACAACTGGTTCTATAGAACCAGTCCCACCAGGTAGAATCCCAGCCCTGGTCGCATCACGCACCAACTAGAGCCTTGGTGGTGCAGGCTGTTAAACGCCTAGCACTTAATTCCAGCTGCCTGCAATTAGTGCAGGCTCAAATTCCACCAGGCTCAAGGTTGACTCAGCCTTCCATCCTCTCCGGGTAGGTAAATTGAGGACCCAAGATTGTTGGGGGCAATAAGCTGACTTTGTAAAAATGCCGCTTGGGGTGGGGGCGGGCAAAAAGCCCTAGTAATAAGCAGGCATATACAATGGAATGAAGGCTATTGCTGAGCGCATTGGGTTGCACTCCAAAAATTGTAAGCTGCCCTGAGTCTCCGGAGAAGGGCGGCATATAAATATGAATTAAAAAAAAACTCAGTCCAGTCCTCCTTGAATTCCTTTGATTCTTATTTACCACCAATTTGCCTGGGCTGTTAGTAGTTCAGATTCTTGTCGAGAGCTTGAGCTTGCAATAAATATACCCATTTGAGCTGCTGTTGTGGCCTGTCCACCACAGGCCCCTCCAGCAGCCAAATCAGAGGAGGTGTGGGAGTCAGGGTCAGCACTTGGTCAACCAAGGGGGAAGAGGGAGTGGAGCTGGCAGAGAGAGAGAGAGACGCACAGAGGCAGAGCCTGGGCCGTCCATCAGCCCTCAATGGAGAGTCAACAGCCCCCAGGCCTGGAGGTGGCTGATGAGAAAGAGGAGGAACAGCCGGGTCCAGTGCCTGACGTGCAGATGTGCAGAAGGCAGAGGAGAGGAGAGCAGTGGAGATCTATGGGCCGGTCCTTGGGCTGGAAGAGCCATCGCTGCTAACGAAGCCCCATCCTAGCTCTGGGGACAAAAGGCAGGGGGCGGAGATGAATAGATGTGGCAGACAACTATTCATCTCCCTGCCGGACAGACTTGTTAGCCTGCGGTGAGAGAGAAACTTTTGGCTGGTGCTGCCAACACTCCTAATAAAGGGAACAATTAGGTAACTACAGAAGGTTTGTCGTGTTTTAGAGCTGGGTCAGAATAGCTAGGATCTCCCGATTTCTTTGGCGTTTCACAAAAATGGGGCAAAACTCACTTAACAACTGTCCTGCTTAGCAATGGAAATTGGGGTCGCAACTCAAGGACTACCCGTATCTTGCTCGAAGCAATTAGAAGCAAGACTTCAAACTCCAAACCCTTTAACAGGATTTTATCTCAGGTGATGCCGCGGGGCAAGCCAACTGTAAGAGATGTGTGCATGTGGAGTTCATGGCACCCCAACCCGATTGCAATGGGGAGAAATCCTACTTGGGCAGCTTCAGGCAGGGTCTTCTGAATTGCTCCCCGGGGCTGTCTCCCCCCACCCCCTTTTGTCCAACCACTGACACTCCTATAAAGCGGAGAACCCAGGAGGAATTCAGAAGACCACAAATCAGAAGAGGTTAGTTTTCCATGCGCTGGAAATTCTGTCGTGGGTACAACCTCCCATTCACAAGGACTGTAAAGATGTGAAACGAAGACGTTAACCAGGTTAAAACCAGGATTATCAGGCTGGCAAGATGCAACCGTATCTATTTTTACTCGGTATTTTTCCATCCATTCAGGAGACAGCACAGACATTAGAACTGAAACACAGTCTGCCCTTCCTTCCTTTGTCGCTCATCAGGTGTGTTGGACTACAACTCCCATCACCTCTCACCAGCATGGCCAAATGCTCTCTTGGCTGAGGACAATGGGAACAGTAGTCCAAGATATCCTCCCAAGTTGTTTAGCTGCAGCTGAAGAGGCCAGGAGTTTTTTCTTGTGCCTATCTTTTGATGCATGGGTGTGCCTTTTTGGGATGTACTCCATTCTGAGTTAGTGCGATGAATCATGGGTTCCTGGGAGGTGAGATTAAACATCCCAAAGAGGTTTTAAAACAGCAAATCCCCCCCCCCTTCCTTCTAGCACTGATGAGGTTACCTAGTTGGGTCTGCAAGAAAACCACCAAGGACCCCATAATCCTCCTCCTCTCTGCAAACTCCACTTCCTTCTAGTACTGATGATGTTACGTAGTTGGGTCATGAAATGTCTGTGTGAAAATAACGAAGCTCAGAGAGCACCAAAGACCCCACAATCTTCCTCCTGCACTTCCTCCTGCTCTGCTCCTCCTCCTCCCCCACTCCCCACTACCTTCTAGCACTGATGATGTTACCTAGTTAGGTCATGTAACGCCTGTAAGAAAATAACCCAGTTCAGATAGCATCAAGGACCTCACAATCCTCAACTTCCTCTCTTCAAACCCCACCTCCTCCTCTTCCTTTTCCACTCCGCTACCCTTCCTTCCTTTTAGCCCTGATGATGTTACCTAGTTGGGTAATGTAATGTCCGCAACAAAGCAACCAAGGTCAGAGAGCACCAGGGACCCCAGGTTTATCTAAAAAGCTGGCCCTGTGAAATAATTCCACACAGTATGAAGATAAATTGGAAGGCTTCCTCTCATACCTGAGGCACCCCTATTTTTCGACAGGCTTCCAGGAAATTTTCCACATTCCGTCGACACTTGGCCATGGTTAATTTAGGCTGCAGAAGGGAGAAAGAAGAACATGGCATTCACCAGAAGCAGCATTGTTAAGTCTCTGGTAGCGATGGTGGACCTATGACCCATGTGTCAAAGATGACAAGCCATACAGTGTGGGGGGTGACACCAGCATTCACCACATTTAGGGCTAGAATGGGACAGGCTGTTTTGCAACCTCCAAAAATGAATTCCTTTTACTTGCATGTCATAATGTTTTTGATGTTGCTTTATACATATTCGTTTATTGCAAAAATATAGCCCAGTCATGAATATAATATAATCCTAATCCTAACCTTAACTCTGCTAAATAAATAATTCCCTCAACACTGTCCAACTATTTACAAAGTCCGCACTACTATCACTATTAATCTTCTCATCACTCCTTATCACCCATCCCCTCCCACTTGTGACTGTATGACTGTAACTTTGTCGCTTGTATCCTTACGATTTATATTGACTGTTTCCTAGTACGATTTGATTCCTTATTGTACCCTATGACTAGCATTAAGTGTCATACCTGATGATTCTTGACTCTTGACGGATGTATCTTTTATGTACACTGAGAGCATTTGCACCAAGACCAATTCCTTGTGTGCCCAATCACACATGGCCAATAAAGAGTTCTACTCTATTCTATTCTATTCTATTCTATCCCATTCCATTCCATTCATTTCTATTCATTTCTATTCTATTCTATTCTATTCTATTCTATTCTATTCTATTCTTCTGTTCTGTTCTATTTCTATTCTATTCTTATTGTACCCTATGACTATTATTAAGTGTTGTACCTGATGACTCTTGATGAATGGATCTTTTCTTTTATGTACACTGAGATCATTTGCACCAAGACAAATTCCTTGTGTGCCCAATCACACTTGGCCAATAAAGAATTATATTGTATTCTATTGTATTCTATTGTATTCTATTGTATTCTATTCTATTGTATTCTATTGTATTCTATTCTATTCTATTCTATTCTATTCTATTCTATTCTATTCTATTCTTCATCCAATATTTATTCTATTCCTATTCCTATTCTATTCTATATGGACCTGAGTAAAATTCCAAGGGAAGAGAAAGAGGAATTAAAAGCCAATTTTCCCAAAGTGGCCCAACACGACTACCCCAGATACTTACAACAGCTGGCGAGGGCACGTGAATACTAGGGACCGAACGTGGCCGCACATGGTTGGCTAAATGGCAAAGCACCACGCCGTCTGTTAAGGCTGCGCTGAGATCGTTCGGCAAAGACACTTTTAACCGGGATTCAATGTTCTGGGAAAAAAAGAGGGCAGAATGATTGCTAGAACAAAAGCAGGTTAAGTACAGATAGTCCCTGACTTACAACAGTTCATTTAGGGACCGTTCAATATTACAACGACACTGAAAAAATGGCACTGAGGACCATTTTTCACACTTTTGTTTGTAGCACCCCCCCCCCATGATCATGTGATTGAAATTCAGATGCTTGGCCACTTGGTTCATACTTATGACGGTTTGCTGCGTCCTAAGCTCATGTAATTGCCTTTGGCAATCAAAGTCAATGGGGAAGCCAGATTCACTTTACAACTGGGTTACTAACTTATCAACTGCAGTGTGTCAACTCATAAAATATTCCTCTGGTCTTTTTAGAGTTGCCAACAGAAAGAGAGAGGGGAGCAGTGCAGCAGCTTTCAAAACTGAAAGTGCATTCCATAAATGTTTTCAAAGATAGTAACTAGGTGATTGAAGTTTCTGCCAGGCAAAATTCTAACTGGAGAGCATAATTGATGACTCTGGGCTATGGATGTGTCCCATTGGAGAATATGAATTACAATGCACCCAGGGGGTGTGGGAAAACCAGCGTCAAGGGTGACTCAGCTTTCTGTCCTTCCACGATCGGTAAAATGAGGACCCAGATTGTTGGGGGCAAGAGGCTGACTCTGTAAAACCACTTAGAGAAGGGCTGTGAAGCCTTGTGAAGCGGTATGTCAGCTCATAAAATGGTCTTTTTAGAGTTGCCAAGAGAAGGGGGGGAAGGGTTTGGAAAGAGCAGTGCGGCAGTTTGGAAACCGAAAGTACATTCCATAAATAGTTTTTCAGAGATTATTATTAAATAATAATAAATTATTATTATTAAATAGGCAACTGAAGTTTCTGCGGTGCAAAAATCTAACTGAAAAGCATGATTGATGACTCTTGGCTATGGATGTGTCCCATTGGAGAATATGAATTACGATACACCTGGGGGGGAGAAAAACCAGGGTCAAGAGTGACAATGAATTATGTGTCTCAGAGTCCGTTACACCCAGGCAATGCCAGCATGTTAACTCCCAATAAATCCTTTTTAAGTTTTGGAAGTTTGTCTCAAGACTCATGATTTAATTGGGGGTAACTGCCAGAACCCTGACACAGTGATTCACTTAATGACGGTGGCAAAAAAGGTCATAAAATGGGACAAAATTCACTTAACAAATGTCTCACTTAACAAAGAAAAATGTGGGGCTCGTACGCTGAGAACTACCTGTACTTTATCTGTAAGTCCTTGACTTACAATAATTCATTTTGTGACTGTTTTCTAAGTTAAAACAGCACTGAAAAAATGTGATTTATGACTATTGTGTGTGCAAAAGTTAAGAACCGTGGCAGCATTTCCATGGTCACGTGCTCAAAATTCGACGTGCTTGGCCATTGGCTCATTTTTATGAAGGTTGCACAGTGTCGCAGGGTTCATCTGATCCCCTTTCACCATGCCAAGACAATGGGGGAAACCAGATTCACTTAAGAACCGTGTTATTAACTTATCAACTGCGGTGATTCACTTAACAACTGTGGCAAGGAAGGTCGTAAAATGGTGACATTTCATTTCATAACAGCAAGAACAATCAATTGAGAAGCACTGGTTTGGTGTGTGGTTTTGCAGAGACATGCTGGGTCTCACCTCTATGTCCCACTTAGGTTTGGAGTCAGCCCTAAACCAAGCCCACCAAATTTTACTGTTCCAACCAAATAACCACCTCTTCAACTACGTACTTTCCGCAGTTGCTCTATCACCAAAACGTCTTCTTCCGGCAAGGTGGAATTATGGTTATCGCTGAGGTCGTCTGTGCAATTAACCGGAGCTGACGAAGAAGCAGGCAGCGACGTGACGGCTGGAAAAGGCAAAATTATCATCATGAATGCCCAACATCACTGCCATCACCATCCTCATAATAGGGCAGGTAGATTTAATGATACACTGTAGTGTCATGTCCATTGAAGGAGCTTCAAAAATCTTCACTACTAAGATATAGCATATTTAATCATACATGTTTTGACAGCGGCGAGAATGATATACGCACAATATTGGAAGAATGAAATCATACCACCAGAAAGAGAAATAATAAGGAAAATAATGGCTTGTGCAGAATCAGATAGGCTAACCTTAGAATTGAAAAATAAGGGAGAATCGGTTTACTATGAAATGTGGAATAAATTTTATCGGTGGTTACAAAAAAGAAGGGAAGGTTGGAACAAAAATAGCCAGGATTAATAGAACCAAAAAGCAAATACTGTATCAATATGAAAGTTAATGGTTTAGAAATATCTTTGTATGTATAGTAAATGTAATGCCTAAAACAGCAGCACTGTTGTATATTTACAGTTGTAAACAATTAAATAAATTATATATACACACATACAATCAGTAGCAAAGATTATATATATATATATATATATATATATATATATATGTAGTCTTGGTGTATTGGTCTTGTCCGTGTAGGATTGAGAATACCTTGGCAGCGTTTTGACGAATCTCATCCGTCATCTTCAGGCTGGTGTCTTCAGCTTCGTTCTCCTGGGAGAAGTGTGTGACCGTGGCTGTTTCTCCCTTTTAAACTCCAGAAGGGAGAACGAAGCTGAAGACACCAGCCTGAAGATGACGGATGAGATTCGTCAAACGTTGCCAAGGTATCTCAACCTACATACAAGACCCGAATATATAAGATATATATATATATATATATATATATATGATTACTAAGATTGTGAAGCATTGATTTAGATCAGTAGAGAAAATTCTATATATAAAATCTTCGCTACTGATCTAAATCAATGCTTCGCAACCTTAGCAATCTTAAGATATGTGGCCTTCAACTCTCAGGATTCCCCAGCCAGCATGGGGATATTTACAACTCAGCGGAGACAACTCAGTCCACTTAACCTGTTCCCTGTTAACTGTTTTGTGAACACCTTCATTTAATCTTTACTTTTCTCAATCGTCCAATCCATAAATAAATTCATTTTTTTAAAAAAAAAATCTTTCTATTGTTTGACCAAACGGTTCCGTATTGCCATTTCTGCAAATTCTGACATTTTCACAATCGGCTTCTCTAATGTGGGAACACTGTTATTCTTGTGTCATTGTGCCACACAATACCCATCCATCATCAATCCTTTTTAATTCACACAGAATACAAAATCACAGAGTTGGAAGGGACCTGGGAGGTCACCTAGTTCAACCCCCTGCTCAAGCAGGAGACCTGTATCAGTGGTGGTGAACCTATGGCATGCGTGCCAGAGGTGGCACACAGAGCCCTCTCTGTGGGCACACACGCCGTTGCCCCAGCTCAGCTCCGCCGCGCCATGTGTGTGTGCCTCCTGCTGGCCAGCTGGTCTTTGGGTCTCTGCCACATATGTGGGGAACTAAAAGGTTCACCATCACTGCCCTATACCACTCATCACCTGTGAGTTCCAATTTTTAAAAGTTCTGGGATGTTTTTTTTTTTTCAGCAATATTAATGTTTAAAATTGAGAGAAATGTGAAAGCCAGGAGAATGACTTCAGGCCTGCCCGTCTCTCTCTCTCTCTCTCTCAGCCCAGCCTACCTCACAGGATTGTGGCGGGGAAAGTAGGAGGACGAAGGAGTATTACTGACTGGTTTATAAAAATATTAAAGATGGGGGTATAAATAATTACCTTTGCACCTCTGTACAAGGTTGCATCCCAAGTGACTTAGCTTGCACAAAGTTCCCTTCAACCAGCAGCTGTAATCCACTCTTTTCATTCAGGCAAGATTGCTCTTATTGGACTATTTGCAGCTAATTTTAAGTGTTCCACTTTAGAATTAAACATCTTAAAGGGACACAGCCTGGACCCCGTGCTTGAACCGAGAGGCTGTTCAACTTACCTTTGTTTGCTTCTTCTCTGGTGGCGTTTCGGAAAAGGAAGCTTTCAGGGCGCTGGGGAGTTGCTCTGTATGAAGGGGTGGCAGCTGGGCCAGGATATGGGGCAGACAGGTGGACTAAATGGGGACATGGAAGGATGAGGTGGGGTTGGGGGAGGAGGAGGGGGAGGAGAAAGGCAAAATTATTACTATGACAATTTAAGTAACTAGAACCAAACTGTCATGCCCCTGGTGGAGACTGACTCCAAGGAAGAGGAGGAACAGCCAACAGGGAGTGGGAGTGTGGCTCCAGAGGTGGTGGAGGAGGCTGCGGAAGGGCAGAGGCCGGCTGAGCAATCAGAGGAGGATCCAGGCCCATCCGCTATCCATTCCAGGGCATGCAGGGAGGTGAGGATCAGGGAAAAGCGTGGTCTACTCGGGAGGAGAGGGCCATGATCCTCCTCAGGGCTTACAGCTGGGAGCTATGTATATAAGTTTGTAACTGCGTATGCAGAATTGCTGGAGTCAAAGTTAGTGTTTCCTTTGAAGGAGGTTTATACTTGTTGGCGTTCTTCCCAAGGACTTTCCCCGTTTATCTGCTTGGAACGTATGATTACTTATCTTGCTTCGGAACTCTCGCCAAGACAGTTTGTTTTTGTTTTCCTTTTGCCTCATTAGTTACTTTTGGGATTTAAACTGTGACTAATAAAACAGTTAAGTTGAAGGCATTTCCAGACTGTAATTTATGTTTTGGGTTTTGGGTTATTTTGAGAGACTACGGGTCATCACACAAACTATAAGCAGCCCTAGAGTTATAACCGTTAAACTATCGACTCTCCGAAGTTCTAATGGCACTGTCTTACAACTGGTCCTCACATTTACGACCGTTGCAGCACCTCCAGTGGTTCACATGATCAAAATTTGGACGCTTGGCAACCAGCATGATGCGATCGCCATTTGCAAACTTCCCAGGGTGTATGAAAGCCGGTTAGTGCCTTTGCAGCAATCAGGTCCAAAGGTGCTAACCAGGAGGCAGTGAGTTCTAGTCCTGCTTTAGGAATGAAAAGCCAGCTGGGTGTCTTTGGGCCAATTGTCAGGAAACTGTGACTTCTAGTCCCACCACCTTAACCATGAAAGCCCGCTGGGTGACTTTCGGCTCTCTTAGCCTAGCCCACCTCCAGCATTGTTGTTGTGGGAAAAATACAAGGAGGAATTTGTTATGTTCCCTGCCTTGAGTTTGTCATAAAGATATCAAAGTGGGAAAAATAAAATAGAAATAAAATAAAAATGAAAAAAAAATGAAAAATAAAAAATAAAACCAATAAAATAAAATAAAATAGCTAAAATAAAATAAAAAATTACAAGCAAAAAATAATGAAATAATTAAAATAAAATAAAAATAAAATAAAAATATAAAAAATGAAAAATAAAATAAAACCAATAAAATAGTTAAATTAAAATAAAAAATAAAAAACTACAAGCAAAAAAATAATGAAATAACTAAAATAAAATAAAAATATAAAAAATGAAAAATGAAAAATAAAATAAAACCAATAAAATAAAATAGCTAAACTAAAATAAAAAACAAAAAACTACAAGCAAAAAAATAATGAAATAAAATAAAATAAAAATATAAAAAATGAAATAAATAAAACCAATAACATAAAATAAAATAGCTAAACTAAAATAAAAAATAAAAAACTACAAGCAAAAAATAATGAAATAACTAAAATAAAAATAAAATAAAAATATAAAAAATGAAAAATAAAACCAATAAAATAAAATAGCTAAACTAAAATAAAAAATAAAAAACTACAAGCAAAAAAATAATGAAATAAAATAAAATAAAAATATAAAAAATGAAATAAATAAAACCAATAACATAAAATAAAATAGCTAAAATAAAAAATAAAAAACTACAAGCAAAAAATAATGAAATAACTAAAATAAAAATAAAAAATAAAAAATAAAATAAAATATTTAAAAGTAATAAAATAAGTAAAATAAATAAAATAAAAAGTAAAATGAAATGAGATGAAATATCAGTTGTAGATGAAATATCAGAGAGCCATTTGAGGGGGCAGAGACGTTGGGTGGGGGTGGGGGCTGGGGACCAGTTTCACTTCATGGGACAGCCAGTCAGAGTTATGTCATGATTGAACAACCATCCCTGAAGGCCATGGGAGATAAGCCATAAACCTTGCTGCCTTTTGCCAGGCTAAAAAACAAGTGTCCATAGCCAGAATAGTGGTACACCCTGCCTGCCATTTATACATTGGCTTGTCTCATATTAATGTCAGGGTTCCAGAAAACCCCAACTCCAATTAAAAACTCTGAGACAGGCACTTTCTCAAAGTTTCCTTTTATTAGAGTAGTTTATACTGGCACATCTGGGGAATCCCGGAACTGAAACTTCCGGGTTTCCCTCCAATAAGTAAAATAATTACAAATCATTCCACCACATGCCCCAATCACCATCCGTCCCAACTTGAGACGCCCCCTCACCCCGGTGCAGAAATAACATGACCTTGAATTAGAAAAAGAATGTTCTTGTATCTAACTCCATACACTCCAAGGAATTCCCCCTTCCTATCTTCTCAGGCTTAAGAATGTGGCAGCGTGGAAGTTTCTGGTGCTAATATGGCTTCCAAAGCTGACAATTAACTCACAAGGATGACGTGAAAATGGACCCTCCCTCCCCCCCTCCCTCCAGGCCTAGTGATGGGACAATTTCATTCACAGTAGGCCTTGACTGACAACAGTTTATTCTGTGACCATTGGAAGTTACAAGGGCACTGAAAAAAGGGGACGTGACCATCTTTCACACTTAAGACCACTGCCGCATTCCCCAGGGTCACGGGATCAAAATTCAGACCGGCTCATATTTACGACGGTGGCCCTGTCGTGTGATCCTCTTTTGCGACCTTCAGACAAGCAAAGTCGATGGGGAAGGTGGATTCGCTTCACAACTGTGTGACTGACTTAACGATGGTGGCGGCAACGGTGGCGGCAAGGAAGGTAGTAAAATGGGGCTGAAATTCACTTAACTGTCTGCACTTAGCGACAGAAATTTTGGGCTCAGTCCCAGTCGTTAAGTCGAGGACTATCCGTATTATCATCCGGAACAAGATCCCGAATCCTAACAAGGACCCTCCCCTGACCTCTTTATGAATCTGTTGTTGGTCGCTGTTGTGGTACACCGGCGGCCTGCAGAGCTGGCAGCAGAGTTGGATAGTGGAGAGGAACAGGGGCCAGTCCTGGAGTCTGGGGAGGACTCGGACGAGAGTCCCATGTCCGACACAGAGGTGGAGCCAGGGCCACCTGAGTTATGTGCTGACTCCAGAGCCTCCAGAATCTGACATCAGCGAGGCAGAGGAACGGGGGGAGCCTGTTCCCAATGTGTGCTTGCGCAGACTGCCAGAAGGCAAGAACAGTTAAGACTAAAGGGGTGACTCAGGAGTAAGGCTTGGAGGTGATTGGCCCCTCCCATAAGACATAGAGGAGGAGCAAAGGGACAGGAGCCTTTGCAGGAAGCAACTTTGTTCATTCGGTTTAAACTCTGAAGCTCCGTGTTGACTTTGTGCTCCGTTTGCCCTTGTACAGCTAATCGGCAATTTAGTCACTGGCAGCATTTCAAGGGAGATAAACGTAGGTGCTTATCAGCCTTATCCCAACAGACTGTGGCAGAATTCTGTTGGACTATTCATAAACTGTTTGGGACTCATTACCGGCTGTGAATGCATATAATTCACAGCCGCTGAAATTAAATATATATATATTTTTGGCAACAGCGTGTGATTGTTACTGCCTCAGGAAGCCTTGGTCCTTGCTTACCTGTTTGAGAAGTGGGTGAATTTGGTGAGATGGTGGATCGCTCGTCACTCTGTGAATTGAAGAGAAAGAGACAAAGAGAGAAGGGTGACGCTCTCGGCCATTCGCTCCAATGAAGGACGGGAGCACACCGGGAATTATCATTTGGGGGGCCGCAGATTCTCTGAAGAGAATAAGGACATTCTGCCAACTCTTTCAGTAGTTTAATAATGGGGAGCAACATCCCATTCTCTTTTGAGATGGATGTCGAGGAACAAAAAGCCACAACAGAAAAGAGCATCTGCTAAGCCAGCCACAGAAAAGCGGGTCCCAATTACTGTGTGGAAAAAAATAAAAATAGAAATAAAGCAGCAATGTTGATCATACACAAACCCTTCACCAAAGACCAAAGCAAACACGTTCAGACAGTCTGGGATGCAAAATTAATTCCACAATTTCTCTTGGAGGCCTACAAAACCATTACTAGATGCCAGTTGACCTTCCTCCCCAGCTCCATGGACAGCAGGATGCAATTTTTAAAAATAATTCAGGGTTAAATAGCAAAACGTGCGTACCAACCTTCCTCAACCTGATCATCTCCATGTGTACAGGACTACAGCTCCCATTACTCCCAATCAATGATGACTTGGCTGGGGCTGATGAGAGCTGCAATCCAAGCTGGAGAAGGATGGTAGAAGGTCTTACCACAGAATATCTATCCCCAATTCTAAATTTGGGCCCAATTTTGAAAAAAGCAAAGTTTATCCATTCTGCTAACCCAGAAGTGGGGAACAATGGCCCTTTAATGACTTGTGGACTTCAACTCCCAGAATTCCTCAGCCGGCTGGCTTAGGAATTCTGGGAGTTGAAGTCCACAAATCATTAAAGGGCCATCATTCCCCACTTGTTTTAACCAAGCACCCTCCTTCTAATCAGAAACATAAAATCATTAAGGAAGAGCCGGTTATAAATACTGCCAACTTACAACAGTTCATTTAGTGACCGTTCAAAGTTATGACGTTACTGAAAAAAGTGCCATTGTTCACACTTATGACTGTTGCAGCATTCCCCATGGTCATTGAGATGCTTGACAACTGACTCACATTTATGATGGTTGCAATATCCTGGGGGTCACGTGATCCCCTTTTGTGATCTCCTAACGAGCAAAGCGAATGGGGGGAGAGCCAGATTCACTTAACGACCGTGTGACTAACTGAATAACTGAAGCGGTTCACTTAACAACGGTGGCAAGACATATCGTAAAATGGGGCAAAACTCCCTTAACAAATGTCTCCCTTAGCAACATAAAGTCTGGTGCTCAAATGTGGTTGTCCGCTGAGGACTACCTGTATTCTTTGCAACGAGGTCTGAACTAGAATGACCCTGCCAGGGTGGCACCATACCAATTTTACTCTGGCAGTCTTTCCATGCCCCCAGTAGTAGCAGTGGGGCAGGGCCGGAAAATCCCAATCAGTGCGACATGCAAATCCATCTTCAGTCCTTTCTCCTTCCCCTTTTTGTGCATGTACACACACACACACACACACGCTCCTCAGCAGTGGTGGGATTCAAATTTTTTTACTACAGGTTCTGTGGGCGTGGCTTGGTGGGCGTGGCAGGGGAACGTCACTGCAAAATCCCCATTCCCTTCCCACCCCACTAACCTGCTTTGCAGCTCCGTTCTCCTGTGCAGGGCAACCAAAGGAGATCCAGCCAATCAACTGGGACTCGGGAGGCGGAGAATAGATGGGGGTGGGGTCAGTCAGAGGTGGGATTTGCCGGTTCTCTGAACTACTCAAAATTTCTGCTACTGGTTCTCCAGAACTAGTCAGAACCGGCTGAATACCACCTCTGACCCTCAGTCCCCAGCAGATTTACAGCAATGCACTTTTGCACAACTGGGGAAGGATTGCAGCTAAAAGCACACAATGCTTCCAAAACTATAATTTTAGCCACTGCCCGGGACTCTAATGACTGCAGGCAACCAGAAAACCTGGATGCAAAGGCTGGCTGCAAGGACCAGCCAGCTGGTTTTGTATTGCTGGCTCGTCAGCTCTGGTTTCAAGCACTTTCCTTACCCGAGAGCTAAAATCTTTGTTCAGGGCCGGGGAAACTTCTTGGCTGGCCAGGCACTGTGATGTAAGAAGGGAAGTGGAAAACAAAGGAGGGCCAGACAATGATCCATTATGCTGGGAGAGCTTTGCTACCCGCACCCAGCACAAAAGTGCCAAGAGATGGAAAGCAATCCAAAAAAACAAAAAAGAAAACCTGCTGGCTGGAAAGAGCTGGCATTGGCCAAGTGCCATTGTTAGCAAAAGGATTTGCAAAACAAAAATTAAAAGTTTGGTGGGGTGATTAAGGTGCTGGCATAGAAACCAGGAGAAGGTGAATTCAAGTCTTGCCTTAGGCATGAAAGCTGTCTGGGGCACTATGGGCGATCACCAGGAGACACTAAATTCTAGTGCCACGTAGGGCAGGAAAGTCAATCGGGAATTAGGTCAATCACCAGGAGATGGTGAGTTCTAGACCCAATTTAGGCATGAAAGCTGGCTGGGTGACTTTGGGACAATTACCAGGAAATGGTGAAATCTAGTCCTGCCTTAGGTATGAAAGCTAGCTGGGTGTCTTTGGGACAATCACCAGGAGACGGTGAATTCTAGTCCCAATTTAGGCATGAAAGGTGGCTGGGTGACTTTGGGACAATTACCAGGAAATGGTGAAATCTAGTCCTACCTTAGGTATGAAAGCTTACTGTTGACTTTGGGACAATCACCAGGAGATGGTGAATTCTAGTCCTGCCTTAGGCATGAAAGCTTACTGTTGACTTTGGGACAATCACCAGGAGACGGTGAATTCTAGTCCTGCCTTAGGCATGAAAGCTTACTGGGTGTCTTTGGGACAATCACCAGGAGACAGTGAATTCTAGTCCTGCCTTAGGCAGGAAAGCTTACTGGGTGACTTTGGGACAATCACCAGGAGACAGTGAGTTCTAGTCCTGCCTTTGATGTAAAAATAGGCTGGGTGACTTTGGGACAATCACCAGGAGACAGTGAATTCTAGTCCTGCCTTAGGCATGAAAGCTTACTGGGTGACTTTGGGACAATCACCAGGAGACAGTAAATTCTAGTCCTGCCTTAGGCATGAAAGCTTACTGGGTGACTTTGGGACAATTACCAGGAAACAGTGAGTTCTAGTGCCATGTTAGGCAGGAAAGTCAAAGGGGTAATATTAGATCGATCACCAGGAGATAGTGAGTTCTAGTCTCAATCTAGGCATGAAAGCTTACTGCGTGACTTTGGGACAATTACCAGGAAATAGTGAAATCTAGTCCTGCTTTAAGTATGAAAGCCGGCTAGGTGACTTTGGGCCAATCACTCTCTTTCAGCCCAACCCACCTGACAGGTGGGCTCCTCATCCTGGTTTCTAGTCTGGTGCATTAACCACTAGACAAAACCGGCTCAAGATCATATTTAAGCAGTTTACTCCTCCTCCACAAATATCGGCCTGCCCCGTGTGCTCCCATCAGGAGGACACGCTCCGGGTTTCTTAAGCCTCGTCATCTTATGGGACCTAGGAAGGGTGACTTTTCTGTGGTTGACCCTCCCCCCAGCAATCCCTTCACACACACCCCAAATATATGACAGGTGCCAGCTCAGCTCGCCTTAAGGAAAGTCCCCAGGACCTGGCATGAGGTCTGGTGGGATTTCCCCACTAGAGTTCATTTTGTTCTGTGCTTGGTTGCCATTTTATGTGTCAGTTTTTATATAGTTTTATATATACAGAGCCAGTTGGGTGTGGTCATTAGGGTATCGGAAACTGAGAGACCGTGAATTCTACTCTTGTCTGAGACACAAAGCCACCTGGATGACCTTGGGCCAGTCCCTCTCTCTCAGCCCTAGGAAAGAAGCTATGGCAAACCACTCTTGAAACTTTGTCAAGAAAGCTGCATGGTTAGGTCCAGGCAGAGAGTGATTTCAAAGGCACACAAACACACAAACACGCACTCATGTACTGCTTCTTGTTACTCTGTAAAATGGTTGGTTGCAATCAGCCAGATATTTCGACTGGGTTTGGGATTTTTGTCTGCCTATCGAGCCGTTCCAAAGGACCCGGAAGAGGCAGAGGTTGATGTCTGAGGGTGTTCAAAGTATCACTGCAAAACGGAAGCCGTCCCAAGCAAAGCTGCCGTTTTGCAATTGACTGAGGGCAGTTTTGTCAATGACAGTGGGTGGTGCTCCAGATGTATTGGGATTGCACCCAAGCTGCCTGGCACTACTGTTGCGATCTTTGCTTTCTTTTGCACAGTTCACTCTTATTCTTGATATGTGTCAATGCAGTATGTCACTCAGTCACTCTGTCTGAGTTGGGACAGCCTTATGGATGGATGGATGGATGGATGGATGGATGGAAGGATGGATGGAAGGAAGGAAGGAAGGAAGGAAGGAAGGAAGGAAGGAAGGAAGGAAGTATAATGGTAGGGAGGAGGATAAAGTAGTTAGGAAGGAAGGATAAAGATAGAAGGAGGAAGGAGAAAAAAAAAAGGATGGATGGATAGATAATAGTAGGGAGGGAGGCATGAGGGAAGGGAGGAAGGAGGGATGTATAATGGGAGGGAGGGAGGGAGGATAAAGGTAGGTAGGAAGGAAGGAAGGAAGGAAGGAAGGAAGGAAGGAAGGAAGGAAGGAAGGAAGGAAGATGGCAATGAATTGTAACATATCTCATTCCTTTATTCAGTGGTCTATAGCGGACTGCATGAGTCTTCTGGTATAAACTGTCTTCACTTTTCCTAAGTATGATTAAGATTTAAAATACTATCCAGCTTAATCAGGGCTAAAACTAAACTGGCATTCTGTCAACTCAAATTTAAAACCATATTCCAACCTCTTTCTACTTTTGCAAGAAAGAAATACTGTTGAGCCAAGGGAGTGAATGTTATTTGGATGGTTTCTTTCTTTCCAGGATCAGGCTGAGACGTCTGACAATACGAAGCATTTAAGCTAAGAGGAGACCAAAACACCACACAACACAGAACGCATGCAAGCTGTAAACATGCAGGAGCAAGCAGATTTCTAGGCAAAGCAGCTGGGTTTCAGCAGCTATTTTTAAGGATCTTTAAAGGAGGAAGGAAATAGCATAAAACATGGAAATAGGGTTACATGAACAGTGGACAATCTTAAAAATGGGATCTGGATTAGAGTGAGGACATCACTGATTTCAATAGTGTTTAGTCTCCATTAGATAGATTTGACCACCAAAATTGGTGACAAACATTAATGATTGAAATGACTTTTACAAACACACACACAAAACTTATAGTGAAAACTTTTTCATGTCTTTGGAAGGTGACCTGGATAAATATAGACAGCAAGGTTCCTCAACTTTAGCTGCTTTAAGATACGTGGATTTCAACTCCCAGAATTCCCTAGCCAGCCTTGCTGGTTGGGGAATTCTCGAAGTTGATGTCCCCACATTTTAAAGGGTCCAAGGTTGAAAAACGCTAATAGCAGAGTATCACATTCAAACACAAGGCCAATCCAAAGCTACCTTGCCATATCAAAATAATGCAAAGTTTTTCATAATAATAGAGGAGTATCTATTTACATTTTAGTTCTGGGCCAATTTTTGGCAGAAAAAAGGAAATATATTGGACATGTGACCGTTTGTTACTGGTATGCAAAATGTTTTTTGAGTTTAAAACAAGGATTGTTCTGAGCCCAAAAGACTGTTTTTATGTTTGAACCAACTGCTCCAAACCTTGACAGGGGTATCCCAATGAGATTTTCAGCACTCTAGAAGTGTTTTTATTTATTTATTAAATGTATACCTTGCCCATCTCACCAGTAGAGTGACTCTAGAAGCTTTGAATTAAAAAAAAACTTGTAAGGTGGTCAGAACAACCCATTTCAAGCTCAAAAAACTTAGCATTTGGGGGGGAAATGTGCATTGTGATGAACTGGCTATCCACCAACTGTCTATGGGATGGGTAGAAATTTCAAGTTTATTGGATTAGCCCTTGTAAGTAAAGTTATAGTTAGTTACAACAGCACTGAAAAAAAGTGACTTATGGCTGGTTTTCACACTTACAAACATTGCTGTATCCCCAGGGCCACGTGTTCAAAATGTAGACGCTTGGCAATGACTCATATTTATGATAGTTGTACTGTCTCAGGATCATTTAATTCAGGGGTCTCCAAACTTGGCAACTTTAGGACTTGTGGACTCCAACTCCCAGAATTCTCCAGCCAGCTGTTGTGGTTAGCCGGCAGCAGGTGCGGACGGCTGAGGAGAGCGAGGACTCAGGTGAGGGGCCAGGACCATTAGGGAGTGGACTGCTGCTTTCAGAGATTGTGGGGGCTGGCAGCAGCGATGAGGTGGTTCCCGAGGAGCCTGTGCCAAGTGCGAGTGCACGCAGGATTAGTCATAGGAAAGAGCAGCTGCAGCAGCACGGGCAACTCGGGATTAAGGCTGCAAGGTAATGGCCCCTCCTTCAAGAAGATAAAAGCCAGCTGTGAATCGGACGGTCTTTGCAGGAAGCAAAGACGTTTTGAAACTCAGCCTCGTGGACATTACAGTATCTTAAGATGGCATTTGAAGACTCTTGTGTTGTAAAAATATTTCTTATCTGTCATTCTTGGCAGCCTCGCACAGTTTTGGCAAGGCTCATGCTTATCAAAGTTAATTAGTTTGCAGCAGCCTTTTAACCGGAGATTCAACTCTCATTAAAAGGTTTCTGTTCCCTTTGGTTCGTGTTTGTTTTATTGGAAAAGGATTTGGGTCAGAACCCCAGCATAGCTTAAATTGAAGTCCACAAGTCTTAAAATTGCCAAATTTGGGGATCCCTGAGTTGATTCATCATTTGTGACCTTCCCAGACAGGTTCTGACCAGCAAAATCAATGGGATAAGCCAGATTCTTTTTAATGAACACATGATTCATTTAAAAACTGCCGTGATTCACTTAACACAATGGACCCCAACCTTTTGGGTACTGGGAACTGGTTCCATGGATTTATAATTTACCAGAAAGATGTGATTAGGAAAAGGGGGGGCGCCATGTTTATGCTATTTGGGGTTGCGTGGATGGATGACTTCGTCTGGCATGCTAAATTCTGGTCTTGGATGCTGCGGCACACACCACGCAACGCCACACACACACACACAGGCAGGCCAAGGCGTGCAGGATTCTTACCACCAGCAAGGCACTATCGTCAGTGTGCTGAGACCTTCTGGACGGAAGGGGCACTGGGAACGCGGGAGAGATGTTCGTGTCAGTGACAAGAGAACACAAACAACACCGTATGCAGACAAGCACAAACATCTGGAAGTAACAAGACTTTTGATGGGGGTGGGTGGGAAAGGAGGCACATAAGCCGCCAGCGGAGTGTGGAGGAAAACCCTGACTTTGGGGATGGGGAAGAGACACCGTGAGCTCTTTAATAAATCTCAGCCTTTCACCCATCTGCAATTGATTCCGGAGCTGTGGCTGCCCCCAAAATGTAGCATTCAACTTTTTCCAGCAAAGAAGACAATAGACCGGAAGGAACCTTTGCAGTCTTCTAGTCCACCCCCCTGCTCAAGCAGGAGACCCTACACCACTTCAGACAAGTGGCTGTCCGGTCTCTTCTGAAAAACCTCCAGTGATGGAGCACCCACAACTTCTGAAGGCAAGTCATTCCACTGGTTAATTGTTCTGTCAGGAAATTTCTCCTTAGTTCTAGGTATTGTATTAATTAATTAATTGGAATAAGGAAGGGAACCTTGGAGGTCTTCTAGTCCAAACCCCCTAACAGATTTAACAGATAAATGGATAATCAGAGTTGGAAGGGACCTTGGAGGTCATCTTGTCACTTCCAGAATCGACTACTGCAATGCTCTCTACATGGGGCTACCCTTGCGGATTACTCGGAGGTTGCAGCTGGTGCAGAATGCGGCGCCCGGGCTGTGATGGGGTATCCGAGACTCCCATGTTACACCTCCTCGCTGACTTGCATTGGTTACGGTTGCCTTCGGGTTTCCTTCAAGGTGTTAGTAATGACTTACAAAGCCCTAAATGGCTTGGGTCCAGGGTAATTCTTGAACGTCTCCTGCCAGCATCACATTCCGATGCCCGTGGCTCCCACAGCAGGGGCCTCCTGGGAATACCGTCAGTCAGGCATTGTCGGCTGGCGGTTCCGGGGCTAGGGCCTTTCGGTGGGAGCGCCTGCCCTGGAATCAGCTCCCGTGGATCTTTGCTTGGCCCCTGATCTCCGCTCCTTTCGTGAGACCTGAAGACTTGGCTGTTTCAGCAGGCGGCCTGGATTGAC
>CM019151.1:185904448-185919511 GCA_009733165.1 Naja naja
GTAGACTTGCAATCTTTAGCCTTGGTGTTTGTAGATAAAGAATCTTTAGCCTTGGTGTAGACACAGCCAGCGGTTCCATGTGCATGGTTTTTGTATTGATTGTGTGGTACTATATCTCCAGGTTTTGTAAGCTCATGAGGTTCCTACAAAAGTATTTATTACTTTTATTAGAATGGCATCTCCTGATACATGCAGCAAGAAGCAGCTTTCTTTTGAGTTTCCAAAATGTAAGAGAGAGGGAGGGAGGGAGGGAGGGAGAGAGAGAGAGAGAGAGAGAGAGAGAGAATAATTTTTTTTAAGCGCACAAATAAACATCGGAGAGCAAACCCCCACCTCCTTGTAGTACTGATGATGCTACCTAGTTGGGTCATGAAATGTCAACAAACCAACCAACCATTAAGCTCAGAGAGCAACAAGGACTCCACAGTAGTAGTAGTACTCTTTGCCAACCCCTCTCCCTCCTCGCACTGATGATGTTACCTAGATGGGTCATGAAACGTCTGCATGAAAACCACCCAGCTCCGAGCGCGCCGCAGACCCTGCAATCCTCCTCCTCTTCCCCCTCCTCCTCCACCACCTTTTACTTCATTCTGCAAACCCCTCTCCCTTCCAACACTGATGATGATACCTAGTGAGTAATGAAAGGTCTATAAGAAAACAACCAAGCTTAGAGTGCACGAAGGATCCCATCAAATAAGCAACTGTCTTTGAGTCTGGGAATTCAGTTAAAGTGGACCAAAATAAATAAGTTGCTCTTTTTTCCCTTTAGAAACAAAAAAAGGCGGTTGAATTTGTCTGCCTAAAATGCGCTGTCAGGTCTTTGCATTCTTACGCGATGCCATGCCGGTCCTCTTTCTGACATCTTATTTCTTCTCTTTTTTCCCCTCTCCTGAATAGCCGCAACCAGCTCTCAACGTTGCCTGTCCACTTGTGCAACCTGCCCTTGAAAGTTCTGATCGCCAGCAACAATAAGCTAGTCTCCATCCCAGAAGACATCGGACAGCTGAGACATCTGATGGAGCTTGTAAGTGTGCCTGCGTCTTTCCCAAGCTCGGCCTTGATTCTGTGCTGCCTCGATGGGTTGAGATTTGATGGAAGCGAATTTTTCTTTGTTTTGTTTGTTTAAAGAAACTTAGAACTTTTACCTACCATGAAGTCATTTTTTTCTCTCAAAAAGACTTAATGGTGGATAAAAATTGGAATGGTCTACCAAAAGTTGACACAGTTTGCCCTGAAACGCAGATTTAGGACCATTCGTTTAGTGACTGAATTTAGACCGGCACTGAAAAAAGTGATTTATACACTTAGAATCCAGATTCACTTAACAACCGTGTCCCTAATTTAATAACTGCAGTGTTTCACTTAACGGTGGCAAAAAAGGTCGCACAGTAGGACAGTATCCACTTAACAACTGTCTTGCTTAACCGTGGAGATTCATGGCTCAGTTCGCGTGTCGTGGTAAGTTGAGGATTATTAGTGTTAGTATTTCTTTCTTTTTTCTTCTTGAAACAATCAGATTAAGTATTTCTGTTTCTCCGTCGATATCCTGGCTTTGAGGAATGTTACCTACCCCCTTTGCATCCCGGGATGGATGTTTATTGCCATTAACGCGCTCTGACTTTTCAATCCTTGTGTATGTTGCTTCTCTGAGGTTTTAATAGCCGGTGGGACATCTGCCAAATTATTGTGGTTTCTCGTTAAGTTTCATGAGGTTGTTTAAATAAGCATGGAGGTTATTTAAACAGTGAGATGGTGATTCCTGGGAGAGGACAGCAGATCAGTTTTAATCATATATATTCAAGTAGTCCTTCGAGACGCTGATTGTGGCGTGGAGCATGCTAGCTGAGAAACGGCTCACCTCTAAGGAATGAGCCCATCCCACTTGTGCCAGGGGAAGGGGCATGCTGCAAGGAATTCTGGCTGGCAGGGTCCAGGACAGAGCCTTTTCTTCTGTGGCCCCCACCCTCTGGAACATGTTACCCCACCACCACCACCATCACTGAGGTCAGATCGCTCCCGTCCTTTTGGCCTTCTGAAAGGCATGACTTTGCCAACTAGCCTGGGGCTCCAATGCAGTGTGTTATGTTGAAGGTGGCTGAAGGAGTAAAGAGAAAGCCCCACCTCATCCTGTGCATACCTGGCTCCCTCCCTCTCTATCCTGCTGAATTATATTTTGACTGAATTTTTCCATTTCAGATGATCTGTCTGTCTATATTTGTCTGTCTGTCTGTCTGTCTGTCTGTCTCTATCTCTATCTATCTATCTATCTATCTATCTATCTATCTATCTATCTATGGTCTATCTATCTAGATAGATTATCTGTCCACCCACCCATCCCTATCCCTATCTATCATCTATCTATCTATCTATCTATCTATCTATCTATCTATCTATCTACTACCTACCTACCTACCTACCTATTGTCTATCTAGATACATTATCTGTCCATCCACCCATCCCTATCCCTATCTATCATCTATCTCTATCTATCTATCTATCTATCTATCTATCTATCTATCTATCTATCTATGGTCTATCTATCTATGGTCTATCTATCTAGATAGATTATCTGTCCACCCACCCATCCCTATCCCTATCTATCTATCTATCTATCTATCTATCTATCTATCTATGGTCTATCTATCTATGGTCTATCTATCTATGGTCTATCTATCTAGATAGATTATCTGTCCACCCACCTCCCTATCCCTATCTATTATCTATCTATTACCTACACCTACCTACCTACCTACCTATGGTCTATCTAGATAGATTATCTGTCCATCCGCCCATCCCTATCCCTATCTATCATCTATCTATCTATCTATCTACCTACCTACCTACCTACCTATCTACCTATCTACCTATCTATCTTCTACGATGTAGCTATCAAGCTATCTAGTTAGCTATCTACCTCTCTCTCTTCTCTCCCCCTCCCTACCTTTCCATCTATCGACCGTCTGTCTGTCGAAATGCATCTAGCAGCCTGATTCCCATTGACTGCAGGGGGCCTGCAAAGATAAAAAACCCAACATAAAAACGGTACCACCCCAGCCTCCTGGTGACAACAGTCAAACGAGCCCCTTGATGAACTCAACGTCCCACAGGGGTCTCCAGACTCCCTGGCAGAATCAGGTCTTCAGAGCTTGCTAAAGCGTGTCAAGGTCGGGCCAATCTTATCCCCGCAGGGTGGATGTTCCAGAGGGAGGGAGCTACTACGGAAGAAGCCCTTCTTCTTGGTCCCACCAGATGGACCTCCTTACGAGACAGGGAGTGTTCTCTGCTCCCAACTTGGTGGGTTGGGTAGATGTGACCAGAAATAGACAGTCCTTTAAATAACATTGACCTTCTGAAGGAATGCTTTGACTTGAACCTTACCATGAGCGAAAAAAAATAGATTTTATTAAATTGACCCCCTCCCTCTGTCTTCTAGGATGTCAGCTGCAACGAAATCCAAACAATCCCTCCCCAGATTGGCAATCTAAATTCCTTGCGGGATCTCAACATCAGGAGGAATCACCTGGTACATTTACCTGAAGGTAAAAACATGCACATAAACACACACAAGGAAGTTTTAATGTCACTGCTCTTTTGCGGAATATTCTCTTTAAAATGTGCTCATTTGTTAGATTATGTATGCCTTGTTTCTTCCATCATTAGTTGACATTTTTGTTGTGTTGTGTGTGTACTTACAGAGCTTGCAGACCTGCCTTTGATTCGGTTAGATTTCTCTTGTAATAAAATCACAACAATCCCAGTGTGTTACCGGAACCTCAGGCACTTGCAGACAATCACCTTAGATAACAACCCCTTGCAGTCTCCCCGCCCAGGTAATGTATTCCCCAAGTCTTTAAAATTTAAATTGTGACTAAAAGGCTTGCTCTAAACCCAAACGTGTTATTTTCATGGAGAAAACTTGCCTTTTTCGCTTCATGCGCGCCTTCTGGTGTTTTTTGTGCTGTTGCATAGCTGTTAAGACTGTGGCATTAGACGGGTGTTTTGTGGGCAAAGTCTCTTGAGATAGAATTCACCTTGGGCAAGAGAGGATCCATGGAGATGCATCCTATTATTTAAATCTCAGAACCGGGAGGCCAAAAAAAAAAATAATCACTGTACAGTCTATTATTTTGCTGTTGCGGTAATTGATGCTGTCTGTGCAAGGACACAATGGCCCTATTCAGAAATAATGCTTCAGTAGCCTAGTTGTGAAGCCTGGGGCCATCCCCAAACACTGCTTATCTGTCAGTATACATTTACAAAACCCCAGCCTCCTCTTAAAAGGCTTAGTACCTTCCACTTAATCCGAAGCCCTCAACTATCACGAAACGAAACCCGGAAGAGTCTGCTTGAGGCTTTGGCATTTGAAGTCCAAAAAGGAAACTGCAACCGGTAGCTGATTAAAACAAATTAAGAAATCACATTTGAGACCAATGGTATACAGGGCGTCAGGTTAAAAAAAAAAACAGTTGGCAATTTACAGGGAATGTAACACAAAGGCTGGCGCCATCAGAGAAAGACTGGAGAATTTTAGCAGTTAGAAGAGATTATTTGTCACTTAGCGTTGAACTGATGGGTCTAAGCTTTGTTGTTTTCCTAGAGACATTTCATTACCTGACTAGATAACCTTATCAGGGCTGGAAGGGAAGGGAATTTGCTCTTTGTTTATATACTAATGCCGTGATGGCGAACCCATGGCACGCGTGCCACAGGTGGCATGCAGAACCATTTATGCCTGCATGCGAGCTGCAGGCAAACTTACCTCATTGCACATGCATCCGCCTCACAGCTGATTTTCGGCTGGTTTGAGGCCGTTTTCGGTCTCCCAGAGGCTTGAGGAAGGCTTCTGCAGGCTTTGCAGGCCGAAAACTAGCCCTGTTTTGTCACTTCCTGTTTTTCCGGAAATACCAGAAGTGATGAAACAGGCCTAGTTTTCAGCCTGCAGAAGCCTTCCTCAAGCCTCTGGGAGGCCGGAAAAGGCCTCAAACTGGCCGAAAATCAGCTGGGGGGCACAGTGCAGGTAAGGGGGTGGTGGTGGTGGATGGGTGGGGATTGCACGCGCATGTGTAGGGAGCGTAGGGGGCCGCGCATTGCCTTCTGGGTGCTGGCATGAGAGCGTGCAAGCGTCCACACAATTTTTGGCACGGGAGCCCAAAATGGTTAGCCGCCACTGTACTCGTGTTAGTGTTGTGCAGCTCAGACAAACAAGCTAACAAAGAAACCACCAAGAACACCTGAATTGAGGGAAAGGGGGAGAGACAGGGAGATTGTAAAGATTAAAATATTGCGCATTAAAACTTCAAAATTGACATTTACGTCCTGTTATATAGAAAATGTTCTTCCATTAAAGACTATCTTGTCTTTAACCACTTGCCATCATATATTGAACTGGATCAATTTCTTTCTTTAAGATCCATACTAGAATGTGGTGCTGTAATCTTCAGAAAGAGTTCAAATCTATTGTCAAAACCAAGGATGTAAATTTTCAGTGGTTGGTTTTACATCTGATCTGAATCTCTGGGCCTGATCTTTTTTAATCTCTCTGGGGAAAGGAGAGGACATTTGCTTGGCCAAACTTTTTGGAAAACAGCTTTATTTATTTATTTATTTATTATTTGAACTTATATGCCCCATCTCGAAGACTCGGTGCTTCAACTAAAACAAGAACAATAAATAGTTAAAAAACAATTAAATTAACTATAAGTTCAAACATTATACAACCCTAAAACCACCCCACACCCAAAGGGGTCACAGCCGGGTTGGTCAAACAACCAGGTCTTTAACTCACGTGAGGTGCGGAGATCGGGGCCAGGCGGAGCCCCAGAGGCAGTTGGTTCCAGAGGTCAGGAGCGCGACAGAAAAGGCTCGTCGTCGGGGAACCGCCAGGCGGCACTGACCCGGCCGGGACCCGAGTCCTTGCCTATGAGCTCGCACAGGGCGACCGGCATTTGATATTGGAAGAAGACGCCTTAAGTATTGAGGACCCATGTCATGAAGGACTTTATATGTTAACACAAAACCTTGAATCCCACCGGGCGCAACCGGCAACCAATGCAGGCAGCGCGGGAGGGGGTCGTATGGGAGAACCGGGTAACTCCCATCACCACCGCGCCCGCATTCTGCACCAGCTGCAATCTCGGATGGTATGCAAGGGCAGTCCCAAATAGAGAGCGTTGCAGTAGTCAAGCCTAGAGGTAACAAGGGCATGAGTGACCGTGCGCAGGCGTCCAGAAAAGGGCGAAGTTGTCGAACCAAGCGGAGCTGGGCAAAGGCCCCCCTGGCAACAGCCCCCACCTGCTCGTCTTTAGGTTTCATATAGACGGCGTTGCTTTCAAAATGTATTTATTGACTTATGAAATATATTTATGAACTTTATTTGCCGCCCATCGTGCATCCAATAACTCTGCACGGCTCACAGCATACGAACGTTGAAACACGAAAAGACATTTAAACCAACAATCATAGAATACAGCGGGTAAAATCATCAACAAATAAAAAATGCTTTGTCTCCCCCTCTCCTTTCTAGATATGTATAAAAGGAAAAATCCACATATTTAAGTATCTGAACATGGAAGCGTGTAAAGTGGTGCCAGACCTTCCTGATTATGACAGGCGACCGATAGGCTTCGGATCCTGGTAAGCAGTCAGACATTTCAAATGAACTTTTCGCCTGCATTAAGACAAGTGGACTTCAACTCCCAGAATTCTCTGCGCTGACTGAGGAACTCTGGGAGTTGAAGTCTTAAAAATCGAGGTTGAGAAACACAGCTCAGGGTTCTTAACCATTTCCTGGTGGTTGGCTCAATGTCATCCAGCTGGCTTACACGGCTAAGGCGGGACTAGAACTCCCAGTCTCCTAGTTGCATCATTAAAACCTCCTTCAAAGCTGTCAGCATAGCGGTCCTCCTGAGGTGACGTGTTGAAGCCTCCTGGATGTAGCTTGTCACACCTGTACCTGCTGCCCCAGAGGCCTGAGGCCTGTTAGAATGGAGCTAATGCAAATGGGGAAATTAAAACAAAGAGGAACCTGCTCGTTCTCCAGGGTGGATAAAAATTGATGGTGGTTTTTTTGTTTGTTTGTTTCAAAAGGATTAAAAAAAATTAAATTGGATTTTTTAAAATTTTTATCAAATTTTATTTTAATAAAATGCTTTTGGAGTAAAAATCTAGCTAAAGATAGTTTTCTATTTAAGATATATTAATAATTTGGTTTATTCAGCATGAAATGGAGCATGAGGCTCAGTGGTGGGATTCAAATTTTTTTACTACTGGTTCTGTGCGCGTGGCTTGGTGGGCGTGGCTTGGTGGACGTGACGGGAAGGATACTGCAAAATCCCAATTCCCTCCCCACCCCACTAACCTGCTTTCCAGCTCCGTTCTCCTGCTTGGGGCAACAAAGAAGACCCAGCTGATCAGCTGGGACTCAATGGGAGGCAGAGAATAGAGGGGGGGAGCCAGTCAGAGGTGGGATTTGCTGGTTTTCTGAGCTACTCAAAATTTCCCGGTACCGGTTCTCCAGAACTGGTCAGTACCTGCTGAATACCACCTCTGATGAGGCTGTATATTCTGCAATATTGGGACTGTCGGTGAGTCAACAGCGGGTCAGAGGGGAGACAGATGACAGTGGCTCTTTAAAAATTATGATTTAAATCAACTTGATTTAAATCGAGCCTTTTTACTAGTGATTCAAATCGACATGGTATAAATCAAATCCACCCTGTCGTTCACACACCTGGTGTCGGTGACTTGGAAATGCACAGATGTCCACACTGTGAAACACTGGTCACAAATCCCTTCTGTCCGTTGATTCCGGTTGCGGCATTGGCAGAGACAGGAGGATGCAGTAGAAATAGCCAATATTGCATGTATTATTTCTCCCACCAGTAAGATGTCTTTGAAAGCGAGTGACAACCAGCCGGGATGGTTAGCAAGGCCTGGGTGAAGCCAAGTGGTCTACTTCTTGTTGCTGCTGTTGCAGACCCACTGCGATTTCCCTAGGGCCTCGGGACTGGAGGGACAACAAAGGATGCTTTGTTAAATGTCTGCTGGCAGAGGGTTGGGGATGTCCTTTGTTAGATGGGTGCTGACCGAAGCAGTTTTTTTTAAAATAAGGCCTCTCTAAAGTCACTGTGTTGAGCTCTCTGGTTAGTGTGCACAGGGAGTGATCAGTTTCTGCTCTTAGTAGAATTATGTCATGGCTCTGCCTATAGCGATAGAGTCAGTTTCATGGATAAAAGCAGAGGTGGGATTCAAACATCCCAGCAACCAGTTCGCTGCCTGGTTGCTGGGTGGGCGTCCATGGTGGGCGTGGCCTACAGGTACTTCCGGAGGGGTGTTTTTCGCCTTTCCAAGGGTCCGGAGGCTTCTGTTCTGGCCCATGCCCTTTTCCAACAAATCAAACACAATTCAAAAGAACAGAGACCTTGTAATGCTTTTGCAAAATAATTAGCTGTGATAAACACAAGCCTTGCCAAACTGTGCAAGACTTGCCAAAAGATAACAGACAAGAAATAATTTGCAATACAAGAATCTTCAAATACAAACTCAGGATACTGGAAGGTCCACGAAGCTGGAGTTTCAAAACATCTTTGCCTTCTGCAAAGTCGTCTGTTTCACAGCTGGCTTTTATCTTCTTGAAGGAGGGGCCATTACCTTGCAGCCTTGCTCCTGAGTCGCCGTGCTGCTGCAGCTGCTCTTTCCTCGAGCAATCCTGCGCGTGCACTTGGCACAGGCTCCTTGGGAACCTCCTCATCGCTGCTGCCAGCCCCACAATCTCTGAAGGCAGCAGTCCACTCCCTAATGGTCCTGGCTCCTCACCTGAGTCTTCGCTCTCCTTAGCTGTCCGCACCTGCTGCCGGTTAACCACAAAAGCTTCCCTCGGCCTCTGGCAGGGAAAATGGCCTCCCGGGTTTGGGCCCTCTGGAAGCAGAAACAGGAGACTCCTGGGAGGGGAGGGGCAGGGTGGGAGGGGCCAGCCAGTCAGTTCAAATACCGGTTTGGTGAACCAGATGCAAATTTAACATCTGTTTTGCCCGAACTGGTCCGAACCAGTAGAATCCCCACACTGGATAAAAGCTACCTGCTTCGCGTGTCTGGAGCTCACTGGAGATGGATCTCCAGGATTTTGTGAATTTAAGTACAAGTAGTCCTCGGCTGCGGTTGTTAAATTAGTCACACTGTCGTTAAGTGAATCTGGCTTCCCCATGGACGTTGCTTGTTGGGGTGGGGGTCGCAAAAGGGGATGATGTGACCCCCGAGACGCTGCGACCATCATAAAAATATGAGTCCGTTGCCAAGTATTCTAATCTTGATCATGTGCTCACGGCGATGCTACAATGGTCATAAGTGTGAAATATGATCCTAAGTCACTTTGTAACTTTGTTGTAACTTTGTGCTGTTGTAACTTTAAACAGTCACTAAATGAAGTGTTGTAAGTCAAGGACTACCTGTAGTCCTTGACTTACAACCATTCCTTTAATGACCATTTGAAGTTACAACAGCACTGAAAAGAGTGACTTAGGACTGTTTTTTTCCACACTTAACAACTGTGGCAGCATCCCTATGGCCATGTGATCAAAACTCAAATGCTCAGCAACTGGCATGTGTAGATGACCGTTGCAGCATCCAGGGGTCATGTGATCCCCTTTTGTGACCATCTCACAAAGTCAGTGGGGAAGCCAGATTCACTTAATGGCTGTGTCACTAACTTAACAATTATTTATTTATTTATTTATTTATTTATTTATTTATTTATTTATCCACAAGTCTTAAAGTTGCCAAGTTTGAGGACCCCTGTGTCATGCCCCTGTCGGAATCTGATTCAGAGGGGGAGTCCGAACAGCTGACAGGGAGTGGGAGTGTGGCTCCATTGGCTGCGGAGGAAACTGGGGAAGGGCAAAGTCTGGCTGGGCAGAGCAGGGGAGGGGTAGAGCAAGGCAGAGGGAATTCAGAGGAAGACCCAGGCCCACACCCTCTTCATCCTAGGGCATGCAGGGAAGAACGGAGAAGGGAGCAACATGAGTTGCGTGGCTTACGGGGAAGGAAAGGGCCCTGATTCCCTTCATTAGCTGCCGCTGGGAACACAGTGTTTAAAAAGGGAAGCTGCATGCAGCAAGCTGTTGGATACAGCTGTTGGTAACTTGGAGGGCTTATCTGTGTTTCTGGCGTCTTCCCAGCTGTGTGTGTTTTGATGTGCTTTCAAGTCTGCAATTCCTTCTCCTGCCCTGTCAAGTTAATTACTACAGCTTGGTTTGTTTGGATTTTTAGCTATAGTTTGTGCATACTTTGTTTTCAGACTGAATTTCCTCCACTTAAAGGCTGTTCTTGGGAGAGTTTTTCCTCCAGCCAAAGGTAACCTGGACATTGGGAGCCAAGTTGGAGATAATAAAGAGACTCTTCTTGCTTATTTGACTGTGTTGCCTTTGTGCCACAGCCCGGGCCATCACACCCTGCCTTACACAGTTGACCCATGCTTCTACATGTAATAGCCCAAGCTAATGGATGTGCAACCATAGTGTAAGGAGGAAAAGTAGAAAAAAAATTCTTTCAGTTGTAAGAACAAGGCCTCTCTTGTAGGATCACCTTCGGTATAGAAAGCAGCCTGAAAGGGTCAAATGTGTCCTTTGTATTCCTGCCTAATATCAGATGTTTCCCCAAGAATTTCTCCTTTTTTTCTCTCTTTGATAGTCACGAAGATCTGTATTCGAGTCGACCGTACGGAGCACTGGATTCCGGGTTCAACAGCGTAGACAGCGGAGATAAGAGGTGGTCAGGAAATGAAGTAAGGGTGCTTGGATTGCATTCGGCTGGCAGATAATTGTAGCTTAGGAGAAAGGCAGAATCTGGCGTTTCAGAGGGCTGTAATCTTGCATCTTATTTTGCTCTCGTCTCACTTTTGTCTCTGCAATTGCAAAAAAAATTGGAGGCTGGGAAGCCACTGATAAATAGCATCCTTTTATGCCACTTATGGTACGTCGAGGAGGCAGGAAGCTGTCAAATATTTGATTCCAATACAACTCCAGTCAAGCGAAGACAGTTGCAAAGAAAAGGAAAAAAGAGAAGGGTGATTTCAAATTTGGTTTAGTTCATTGACGTCATTCCCTTTCAGAGAAGGGTCGTCTCCGTTCCGTGTCCCCCCCCCCGATAATAGTACTGAAATTGAATAAATTGAAATTGTTACTCTTAATGGTGAGAACTTGGAAGAGGTAGGTTGAAATATTTGTTGATAGGTGTTCTGACCAAGGCTTCCTGAGACCGTAATTAAGCACATACTTAGTCAAAGTAACTCTTGTTTTATTTCAACGCTGGGAATTATGTTCATTCCCAGCCTGTAATGAGTCCCAAATAGTCCCTCGAGATAAGCACCCACCTTTCTCTCCTTTGAATTGCTGCCAACAACTAAAGTGCCAAATTAACTGGGGAAAAAAACTAACCGAAGTACAACATTCAAGGTTTAATCCGAACAGAGCAAAGAAAGTTGCTTCCTGCAAAGGCTCCTGTCCCTTTTCACTTCCTTTATACCTTATGGGAGGGGCCAATCATCTCCAAGCCTTCCTCCTGAATCGCCTGTTTTGTCTTAATGCTCTTGCCTTCTGGCAGCTCATAGCAGCACTGGAAACAGGCTCCCCTGGGTCCTCTGCCTGCGCTGCTGCCAGACTCTGGAGGCTCTGGAGTCAGCCCCACTCCCAGATGGTCCTGGCCCCATCTCTGCATCAGGCCGGGACCCTCGTCCGAGTCCTCCCAGATTCCTGGACTAGTCCCGTTCTTCCCCACTGTCCGATTCTGCTGCTCTCCGTGAACCACAACAATAGGAATAGAAGTATATTTGTCCACGTTGAACTGCTGTCCAAATACACCAAAACGAGGGAAGTCCTTTGAAATGAATCCTAATTCTCCCAAGTCTGGAGGTAGATTTCTGCCACTTTTCTGACACTCAGTTTTACGTGTCCTTAAGAAATTCACTGAACTGAGCCAAGAGATAAAACCTAAGAACTGAATTTTGCTGCTGAATAAATTTTTATTTGCTAGTAATAAATCTTGTATGTACTGTTTGGGTTGTACGTATTTTTAAAACACTCCAGTGACTTAAGTACAGCTTTTTCCAGGAAAGACTTACAAAAGTTCCATCTCAAAGGTTTAATCAAATATAAAAGGGGGTTTTATTTTTATTTTTAATGCAGCCGACAGATGAATTTTCTGACCTTC
Organism: Naja naja; assembly: GCA_009733165.1. Classification (NCBI taxonomy): domain Eukaryota; kingdom Metazoa; phylum Chordata; class Lepidosauria; order Squamata; family Elapidae; genus Naja; species Naja naja. The sequence goes on from CM019151.1 coordinate 185,916,650, forward strand.
CCCTGCAGTGGCAGAGATCAAGAACAGAGGTTGAGAAGAGAGAGCCATTATCAAGAACACAGAGGGAACTCCTTAGTGACAAATGGTGGAGGTAATAGTGCACATTTGGTGGCTTCCTTCCAAATGCAGACTTTTAGCGGATTTGTGTTTGAGAATTGCATGTTAAACTGAACCAGACCCCTGTTGCTATTTTTGAGAAGATGAGATGATTTGAGAATTAAATAGGTATATTTGAAGTGTGTTGGTCCTTACTCTCTGAGCTTGGCTGCTTTTTTTGCAGATGTTTCATTACCCAAGAAACCATGCTCCTTTCTAGCACTGATGATGTTACCTAACTTGGTAATGAAATGTTTGCAGGAAAATGATGCTCAGAGAGCACCAAGGACACTTCAGTTCTGAGCTAGAAATATTCTTACATATTTGAAGTATTTTACCATCTCGGGGTGCCTTGAAAATTAAATAAAAGCACATAAAACTTTGAACTGGCTACTTTTCTTCAGCCACTCCCATTTATGGGAAATATAACTGAATATAAATATAACTACAATTATGCTGGCTGAGGAATTCTAGGAGTTGAAGTCCACAAGTCTTAAAGTTGCCAAGTTTGGGGACCCCTGTCTTAAACAAAAGATCCGCTAATACTGGTAGTCCTCACTGAGTGACCACAAACAACTATTTGCAGTGACAACAGCAATGAAAAAAATTTGTGACCCATCCTTGCCGGTTTACAAACCAAAAGAAAGTCAGATCATATGCATAGTTGTGGTTACACAGCGACTGCTTTGCTTCATGACCGAATTGCAGCTCCCCATTACGGTTGCTAAACGAGGACTATCTTTGCCTTGAAAATAATTGGATGATTTTAAAAGTCTATGGAGATTCTCAGTCATCCAGGTCATGGTGGCTCAGGCTGTTAATTGCCTGCACTTAAGTTCCAGCTGCCTACAACTGCTGTAGGCTCGAATCCCACCAGGCTCAAGGTTGACTCAGCCTTCCATCCTCTCGGGGTAGGTAAAATTGAGGACCCAAGATTGTTGGGGGCAATTAGCTGACCTTGTAAAAATGCCGCTTAGTAATAAGCAGGCATATACAATGGAAGGAAGGCTATTGCTGAGCACACTGGGTTGTATCCCAAAATTGTAAGCTGCCCTGAGTCTCGGAGAAGGGCGGCATATAAATGTAATTAAAAAAAAAAAGGTTGTCCCAAAGGGGCTTTTTTTCAGGAGGCAACTGGACTTTCTGGTTTTTCTTTTGAAGACATTTTGCTTCTCATCCAAGAAGCTTCTTCAGCTCTGACTGGATGGTGGGGAATGGAAGGATTTATACTCCTTGCAGACAGCTGATCATTTGCAACCTTTTAGAGAGTTCTTGAGGCCACTTGGAGGTTTATCTGTGTCCTCAGGGTCACCTGAGTAGTGAAAATGGGTGTGGAGCCTCCTTGGACCTGCTGAAGGGACTGTGTTGTAGATAGATGATATCCTATCCCTTTCCCTCTGTTGAGAGAGGGCTGTTCAATTGCCATTCCCCACCATCCAGTCAGAACTGAAGAAGCGTCTTGGATGAGAAGCAAAACACCTTCAAAGAAACCAGAAAGTCAGTTGCCTCTTGAAAACACCTTTGGGACATGGGTTTTAAAAGCTTTATAATTTGTTTCGGTTCCTTGGCTAGTGGTTTGGCTTTGGGGTTAATTGTAGGCTCAGCCAACCCGAAGGATGAAATAGATGCGTTTATTAGACACCCTGGGCAAATGGCTGGCTTTAATTTGGTTGCATCCTCACCTTTCAACTTTGTGCTTCCAGCACTCTGCTGAAGTCCTAAAAGAACAGCCCTGAACTTGCCAAAATACCAGCTAAATCTTGGGTTTGGCTCCTGTGAGCTCAGGACATTAATAATAGCTTTTTTCCACAAGTCCTTGGCTAGCGCAGGAAATAATTCGTTGACTACAACAATTTTGTTAAACGTTTTTCAAAACATACAAACAGAAACCAACATAAACTAACAAGGATCAGAAAGAAAGAAGAGAAAGAGAAACAGAGGTCCTACTGGTTAATTGTTCTCACTGTCAGGAAATTACTCCTTGTAAAAATCTGGGAAAAAGTGATTGTTTAAAAGCCCTTGATGATAAAAAAAAAACCCTGGATCAACCGCATTCTGTAAAACATAATTTTAGGATTGCCACCCAAGTGATAATCCTGTTACTCCCAAATAAATGAATTCTTCTGTGCCAAAGCAAAGAGTACACACATACACACACGCCCCCGGACTCTTCTTGTGAACTGCTATAAAACCTTCATTTCTGGTTTCATGGGTAGCCATTAAACCTTCCAATTTGGTAGTTAGTTGGGAGGCTTAATCTTTTTTTTTATCTTCCCCTTCCAGTGAAATTTATCTTTCGGGGTGGAAAGTCTCTCTCTTGGCAGCACTCCTGTTTAGAGAAACCCAGATAAGGATGTTGCAGCCGGTGGTGATAAATGCCAGTGTGCAGCTCAAGATTTCTTAATCTGATGTTGAATAAATGTCAAAGCCTGGGGGGTTGTTCTGTGAGAAAAATAATCCCTTTTTTGTTTGTTTGTTTCTGAGATTTGGCTCTTCTGGTTGTGCCTGATGTCATAACTCTTTCCCTTCCAGTGGAGCAAGATCTGGATCAGATCGACTTTATTGACAGCTGCCACGAGGAGAGAGGAGGGAAGAAGTCAGGCAAGCCAAATGTCCGAGTCAGACAGCCTCAGCCGCGCAATTCATGGCCTATATTGAACAACGCCCGAATCTCTCCGCGGTGGCTGCTGTGGATGTGGGTGGGTGGCAGTGGTGGGATTCAGAATTTTTTTTGCTACCGGTTCCATGGGCGTGGCTTGTTGGGCG
>CM019151.1:185920511-186087951 GCA_009733165.1 Naja naja
TTGATTTAGATCAGTAGAGAAAATTCTATATATAAAATCTTCGCTACTGATCTAAATCAATGCTTTTCAACCTTAGCAATCTTAAGATATGTGGCCTTCAACTCTCAGGATTCCCCAGCCAGCATGGGGATATTTACAACTCAGCGGAGACAACTCAGTCCACTTAACCTGTTCCCTGTTAACTGTTTTGTGAACACCTTCATTTAATCTTTACTTTTCTCAATCGTCCAATCCATAAATAAATTCATTTTTTTTTAAAAAAAATCTTTCTATTGTTTGACCAAACGGTTCGGTATTGCCATTTCTGCAAATTCTGACATTTTTTCACAATCGCTCTAATGTGGGAACACTGTTATTCTTGTGTCATTGTGCCACACAATACCCATCATCATCAATCCTTTTAATTCACACAGAATACAAAATCACAGAGTTGGAAGGGACCTGGGAGGTCACCTAGTTCAACCCCTGCTCAAGCAGGAGACCTGTATCAGTGGTGGTGAACCTATGGCATGCGTTGTGAGGTGGCACACAGAGCCTCTCTGTGGGCACACACGCCGCTGTTCCCAGCTCAGCTCCGCCCGCCATGTGTGTGTGCCTCCTGCTGGCCAGCTGGTCTTTGGGTCTCTGCCACATATGGGGGAACTAAAAGGTTCACCATCACTGCCCTATACCACTCATCACCTGTGAGTTCCAATTTTTAAAAGTTCTGGGATGTTTTTTTTTTCAGCAATATTAATGTTTAAAATTGAGAGAAATGTGAAAGCCAGGAGAATGACTTCAGGCCTGCCCTCTCTCTCTCTCTCTCAGCCCAGCCTACCTCACAGGATTGGAAGGAAAGTAGGAGGACGAAGGAGTATTACTGACTGGTTTATAAAAATATTAAAGATGGGGGTATAATAATTACCTTTGCACCTTTGTACAAGGTTGCATCCCAAGTGACTTAGCTTGCACAAGTTCCCTTCAACCAGCAGCTGTAATCCACTCTTTTCATTCAGGCAAGATTGCTCTTATTGGACTATTTGCAGCTAATTTTAAGTGTTCCACTTTAGAATTAAACATCTTAAGGGACACAGCCTGGACAGTGCTGTTCAACTTACCTTTGTTTGCTTCTTCTCTGGTGGCGTTTGGGAAAAGGAAGCTTTCAGAGCTGGGGAGTTCTGTATGAAGGGTGGCAGCTGGGCCAGGATATGGGGCAGACAGGTGGACTAAATGGGGACATGGAAGGATGAGGTGGGGTTGGGGGAGGAGGAGGGGAGGAGAAAGGCAAAATTATTACTATGACAATTTAAACTAGAACCAAGCTGTCATGCCCTGGTGGAGCTGACTCCGAGGAAGGGAGGAACAGCCAACAGGGAGTGGGAGTGTGGCTCCAGAGGTGGTGGAGGAGGCTGGGGAAGGGCAGAGGCCGGCTGAGCAATCAGAGGAGGATCCAGGCCCATCCGCTATCCATTCCAGGGCACGCAGGAGGTGAGGATCAGGAAAAGCATGGTCTACTCAAGAGGAGAGGGCCATGATCCTCCTCAGGGCTTACAGCTGGGAGCTCTGTATACAAGTTTGTAACTGCATAGTCAGAATTGCTGGAGTCAAAGTTAGTGTTTCCTTTGAAGGAGGTTTATATTTGTTGCCTTCCCAAGGACTTTCCCCGGTTATCTGCTTGGAACGTATGATTACTTATCTTGCTTCGGAACTCTCGCCAAGATGGTTTGTTTTTGTTTTCCTTTTGCCTCATTAGTTACTTTTGGGACTTTAAACTGTGACTAATAAAACAGTTAAGTTGAAGGCATTTCCAGACTGTAATTTATGTTTTGGGTTTTGGGTTATTTTGAGAGACTACGGGTCATCACACAAACTATAAGCAGTCCTAGAGTTATAACTGTTCGCTTATCGACTCTCCGAAGTTATAATGGCACTGACTTACAACTGGTCCTCACATTTACGACCGTTGCAGCACCTCCAGTGGTTCACATGATCAAAATTTGGATGCTTGGCAACCAGCATGATGCGATCGCCATTTGCAAACTTCCCAGGGTGTATGAAAGCCGGTTAGTGCCTTTGCAGCAATCAGGTCCAAAGGTGCTAACCAGGAGGCAGTGAGTTCTAGTCCTGCTTTAGGAATGAAAAGCCAGCTGGGTGTCTTTGGGCCAATTGTCAGGAAACTGTGACTTCTAGTCCCACCACCTTAACCATGAAAGCCCTGGGTGACTTTCGCCTCTGAGCCTACCCACCTCCAGCATTGTTGTTGTGGGAAAATACAAGGAGGAATTTGTTATGTTCCCTGCCTTGAGTTTGTCATAAAGATATCAAAGTGGGAAAAATAAAATAGAAATAAAATAAAAATGAAAAAAAAAATGAAAAATAAAAAATAAAACCAGTAAAATAAAATAAAATAGCTAAAATAAAATAAAAAATAAAAAACTACAAGCAAAAAAATAATGAAATAACTAAAATAAAATAAAAATAAAAAATGAAAATGAAAAATAAAATAAAACCAATAAAATAAAATAGCTAAACTAAAATAAAAAATAAAAAACAAGCAAAAAATAATGAAATAACTAAAATAAAATAAAAATATAAAAAATGAAAAATAAAATAAAACCAATAAAATAGCTAAACTAAACTAAAAAACAAAAAACTACAAGCATAAAAATAATGAAATAAAATAAAAATATAAAAAATGAAAAATAAAATAAAACCAATAAAATAAAATAAAATAGCTAAACTAAAATAAAAAATAAAAAACTACAAGCAAAAAATAATGAAATAACTAAAATAAAAATAAAATAAAAATATAAAAAATGAAAAATAAAACCAATAAAATAAAATAGCTAAACTAAAAAAAAAAATAAAACTACAAGCAAAAAATAATGAAATAAAATAAAATAAAAATATAAAAAATGAAATAAATAAAACCAATAACATAAAATAAAATGCTAAAATAAAATAAAATAAAACTACAAGCAAAATAATGAAATAACTAAAATAAAAATAAAATATAAAATATAAAATAAAATATCTAAAAGTAATAAAATAATAAGTAAAATAAATAAAATAAAAAGTAAAATGAAATGAGATGAAATATCAGTGGTAGATGAAATACCAGAGAGCCATTTGAGGGGGCAGAGATGTTGGGTGGGGGTGGGGGCTGGGGACCAGTTTCACTTCATGGGACAGCCAGTCAGAGTTATGTCATGATTGAACAACCATCCCTGAAGGCCATGGGAGATAAGCCATAAACCTTGCTGCCTTTTGCCAGGCCAAAAAACAAGTATTTTAATTTTTTATTTTAATTTATTTGGCTTGTTTACTGTTTAATCTTGTTTTATTGTAAATTTTCTGTTTAATGTTGCGCCTGAGTCCTTAGGAATGCATACAAGTCGAATAAATAAATAAATAAATAAGTGTCCATAGCCAGAATAGTGGTACACCCTGCCTGCCATTTATACATTGGCTTGTCTCATATTAATGTCAGGGTTCCAGAAAACCCCAACTCCAATTAAAAACTCTGAGACAGGCACTTTCTCAAAGTTTCCTTTTATTAGAGTAGTTTATACTGGCACATCTGGGAATCCGGAACTGAAACTTCGGGTTTCCTCCAATAAATAAAATAATTACAAATCATTCCACCACATGCCCCAATCACCATCCGTCCCAACTTGAGATGTCCCCACACCCCGGTGCAGAAATAACATGACCTTGAATTAGAAAAAGAATGTTGTTGTATCTAACTCCATTCACTCCAAGAAATTCCCCCCTCCTATCTTCTCAGGCTTAAGAATGTGGCAGCGTGGAAGTTTCTGGTGCTAATATGGCTTCCAAAGCTGACAATTAACTCACAAGGATGACGTGAAAATGGACCTCCCTCCCCCTCCTCCAGGCCTAGTGATGGGACAATTTCATTCACAGTAGTCCTTGACTGACAACAGTTTATTCTGTGACCATTGGAAGTTACAAGGGCACTGGGGACATGACCATCTTTCACACTTAAGACCACTGCCACATTCCCCAGGGTCACGGGATCAAAATTCAGACCGGCTCATATTTACGACGGTGGCCCTGTCGTGATCCTCTTTGCGACCTTCAGACAAGCAAAGTCGATGGGGAAGGTGGATTAAACTACAACTGTGTGACTGACTTAACAATGGTGGCGGCAACAGTGGCGGCAAGGAAGGTCGTAAAATGGGGCTGAAATTCACTTAACTGTCTGCACTTTTTTTTTTAATTACATTTATATGCGCCTTCTCCGAAGACTCAGGCTTACAATTCTGGGATACAACCCAGTGTGCTCAGCAATAGCCTTCATTCCATTGTATATGCCTGCTTATTACTAAGCGGCATTTTTACAAGGTCAGCTAATTGCCCCCAACAAACTTAGCGACAGAAATTTTGGGCTCAGTCCCAGTTGTTAAGTCGAGGACTATCCGTATTATCATCCGGAACAAGATCCCGAATCCTAACAAGGACCCTCCCCTGACCTCCTTATGAATCTGTTGTTGGTTGCTGTTGTGGTACACCGGCGGCCTGCAGAGCTGGCAGCAGAGTTGGATAGTGGAGAGGAACAGGGGCCAGTCCTGGAGTCTGGGGAGGACTCGGACAAGAGTCCCATGTCCGACACAGAGGTGGAGCCAGGGCCATCTGAGTTATGTGCTGACTCCAGAGCCTCCAGAATCTGACATCAGCGAGGCAGAGGAACGGGGAGCCTGTTCCCAATGTGTGCAGAGACTGCCAGAAGGCAAGAACAGTTAAGACTAAAGGGGTGACTCAGGAGTAAGGCTTGGAGGTGATTGGCCCCTCCCATAAGACATAAAGGAGGAGCAAAGGGACAGGAGCCTTTGCAGGAAGCAACTTTGTCCATTCGGTTTAAACTCTGAAGCTCCGTGTTGACTTTGTGTTCCGTTTGCCCTTGTACAGCTAATTGGCAATTTAGTCATTGGCAGCATTTCAAGGGAGATAAACGTGGGTGCTTATCAGCCTTATCCCAAAAGACTGTGGCAGAATTCTGTTGGACTATTCATAAACTGTTTGGGACTCATTACCGGCTGTGAATGCATATAATTCACAGCTGCTGAAATTAAATATATATATATTTTTGGCAACAGCGTGTGATTGTTACTGCCTCAGGAAGCCTTGGTCCTTGCTTACCTGTTTGAGAAGTGGGTGAATTCGGTGAGATGGTGGATCGCTCGTCGCTCTGTGAATTGAAGAGAAAGAGACAAAGAGAGAAGGGGCGCTCTTGGCCATTCGCTCCAATGAAGGACGGAGCACACCGGAATTATCATTTGGGGCCGCAGATTCTCTGAAGAGAATAAGGACATTCTGCCAACTCTTTCAGTAGTTTAATAATGGGGAGCAACATCCCATTCTCTTTTGAGATTGGATGTCGAGGAACAAAAAGCCACAACAGAAAAGAGCATCTGCTAAGCCAGCCACAGAAAAGCGGGTCCCAATTACTGTGTGGAAAAAAATAAAAATAGAAATAAAGCAGCAATGTTGATCATATACAAACCCTTCACCAAAGACCAAAGCAAACACGTTCAGACAGTCTGGGTTGCAGAATTAATTCCACAATTTCTCTTGGAGGCCTACAAAACCATTACTAGATGCCAGCTGACCTTCCTCCCCAGCTCCATGGACAGCAGGATGCAATTTTTAAAAATAATTCAGGGTTAAATAGCAAAACGTGCGTACCAACCCTCCTCAACCTGATCATCTCCATGTGTACAGGACTACAGCTCCCAGTACTCCCAGTCAATGATGACTTGGCTGGGGCTGATGAGAGCTGCAATCCAAGGTGGAGAAGGATGGTAGAAGGTCTTACCACAGAATATCTATCCCCAATTCTAAATTTGGGCCCAATTTTGAAAAAAAGCAAAGTCTATCCATTCTGCTAACCCAGAAGTGGGGAACGATGGCCCTTTAATGACTTGTGGACTTCAACTCCCAGAATTCCTCAGCTGGCTGGCTTAGGAATTCTGGGAGTTGAAGTCCACAATCATTAAAGGCCATCATTCCCACTTGTTTTAACCAAGCACCCTCCTTCTAATCAGAAACATAAAATCATTAAGGAAGAGCCGGTTATAAATACTGCCAACTTACAACAGTTCATTTAGTGACCGTTCAAAGTTATGACGTTACTGAAAAAAGTGCCATTGTTCACACTTATGACTGTTGCAGCATTCCCCATGGTCATTGAGATGCTTGACAACTGACTCACATTTATGATGGTTGCAATATCCTGGGGTCACGTGATCCCCTTTTGTGATCTCCTAACGAGCAAAGCAAATGGGGGGAGAGCCAGATTCACTTAACGACTGTGTGACTAACTGAATAACTGAAGCGGTTCACTTAACAACGGTGGCAAGACATGTCGTAAAATGGGGCAAAACTCCCTTAACAAATGTCTCCCTTAGCAACATAAAGTCTGGTGCTCAACTGTGGTTGTACGCTGAGGACTACCTGTATTCTTTGCAACGAGGTCTGAACTACAATGACCCTGCCACGGTGGCACCATACCAATTTTACTCTGGCAGTCTTTCCATGCCCCCAGTAGTAGCAGTGGGGCAGGGCCGGAAAATCCCAATCAGTGCGACATGCAAATCCATCTTCAGTCCTTTCTCCTTCCCCCTTTTGTGCATGTACACACACACACACACACACACACCCCTCAGCAGTGGTGGGATACAAATTTTTTTACTACAGGTTCTGTGGGCGTGGCTTGGTGGGCGTGGCAGGGGAATGTCACTGCAAAATCCCCATTCCCTCCCCACCCCACTAACCTGCTTTGCAGCTCCGTTCTCCTGTGCAGGGCAACCAAAGGAGATCCAGCCAATCAACTGGGACTTGGGAGGCGGGGAATAGATGGGGGTGGGGTCAGTCAGAGGTGGGATTTGCCGGTTCTCTGAACTACTCAAAATTTCTGCTACTGGTTCTCCAGAACTAGTCAGAACCGGCTGAATACCACCTCTGACCCTCAGTCCCCAGCAGATTTACAGCAATGTACTTTTGCACAACTGGGGAAGGACAGCAGCTAAAAGCACACAATGCTTCCAAAACTATAATTTTAGCCACTGCCCGGGACTCTAATGACTGCAGGCAACCAGAAAACCTGGATGCAAAGGCTGGCTGCAAGGACCAGCCAGCTGGTTTTGTATTGCTGGCTCGTCAGCTCTGGTTTCAAGCACTTTCCTTACCGAGAGCTAAAATCTTTGTTCAGGGCGGGAAACTTCTTGGCTGGCCAGGCTGTGATGTAAGAAGGGAAGTGGAAAACAAAGGAGGGCCAGACAATGATCCATTATGCTGGGAGAGCTTTGCTACCCAGCACAAAAGTGCCAAGAGATGGAAAGCAATCCAAAAAAACAAAAAGAAAACCTGCTGGCTGGAAAGAGCTGGCATTGGCCAAGTGCCATTGTTAGCAAAAGGATTTGCAAAACAAAAATTAAAAGGTTGGTGGGGTGATTAAGGTGCTGGCATAGAAACCAGGAGAAGGTGAATTCAAGTCTTGCCTTAGGCATGAAAGCTGTCTGGGGCACTATGGGCCGATCACCAGGAGACACTAAATTCTAGTGCCACGTTAGGCAGGAAAGTCAATCGGGGAATTAGGTCAATCACCAGGAGATGGTGAGTTCTAGACCCAATTTAGGCATGAAAGCTGGCTGGGTGACTTTGGGACAATTACCAGGAAATGGTGAAATCTAGTCCTGCCTTAGGTATGAAAGCTAGCTGGGTGTCTTTGGGACAATCACCAGGAGACAGTGAATTCTAGTCCTGCCTTAGGCAGGAAAGCTTACTGGGTGTCTTTGGGACAATCACCAGGAGACAGTGAGTTCTAGTCCTGCCTTTGATGTAAAAATAGGCTGGGTGTCTTTGGGACAATCACCAGGAGACAGTGAATTCTAGTCCTGCCTTAGGTAGGAAAGCTTACTGGGTGTCTTTGGGACAATCACCAGGAGACAGTGAGTTCTAGTCCTGCCTTTGATGTAAAATAGGCTGGGTGACTTTGGGACAATCACCAGGAGACAGTGAATTCTAGTCCTGCCTTAGGCAGGAAAGCTTACTGGGTGTCTTTGGGACAATCACCAGGAGACAGTGAGTTCTAGTCCTGCCTTTGATGTAAAAATAGGCTGGGTGACTTTGGGACAATCACCAGGAGACAGTGAATTCTAGTCCTGCCTTAGGCAGGAAAGCTTACTGGGTGTCTTTGGGACAATCACCAGGAGACAGTGAGTTCTAGTCCTGCCTTTGATGTAAAAATAGGCTGGGTGACTTTGGGACAATCACCAGGAGACAGTGAATTCTAGTCCTGCCTTAGGCATGAAAGCTTACTGGGTGACTTTGGGACAATCACCAGGAGACAGTGAATTCTAGTCCTGCCTTAGGCATGAAAGCTTACTGGGTGACTTTGGGACAATTACCAGGAAATAGTGAGTTCTAGTGCCATGTTAGGCAGGAAAGTCAAATGGGTAATATTAAATCGATCACCAGGAGATAGTGAGTTCTAGTCTCAATCTAGGCATGAAAGCTTACTGCGTGACTTTGGGACAATTACCAGGAAATGGTGAAATCTAGTCCTGCCTTAGGTATGAAAGCTAGCTGGGTGTCTTTGGGACAATCACCAGGAGACAGTGAGTTCTAGTCCTGCCTTTGATGTAAAAATAGGCTGGGTGACTTTGGGACAATCACCAGGAGACAGTGAATTCTAGTCCTGCCTTAGGCATGAAAGCTTACTGGGTGACTTTGGGACAATCACAAGGAAATAGTGAGTTCTAGTGCCATGTTAGGCAGGAAAGTCAAACGGGTAATATTAAATCGATCACCAGGAGATAGTGAGTTCTAGTCTCAATCTAGGCATGAAAGCTTACTGCGTGACTTTGGGACAATTACCAGGAAATGGTGAAATCTAGTCCTGCTTTAAGTATGAAAGCCGGCTAGGTGACTTTGGGCCAATCACTCTCTTTCAGCCCAACCCACCTGACAGGTGGGCTCCTCATCCTGGTTTCTAGTCTGGTGCATTAACCACTAGACAAAACCGGCTCAAGATCATATTTAAGCAGTTTACTCCTCCTCAACAAATATCGGCCTGCCCCGTGTGCTCCCATCAGGAGGACACGCTCCGGGTTTCTTAAGCCTCGTCATCTTATGGGACCTAGGAAGGGTGACTTTTCTGTGGTTGACCCTCCCTCCAGCAATCCCTCCACACACACCCCAAATATATGACAGGTGCCAGCTCAGCTCGCCTTAAGGAAAGTCCCCAGGACCTGGCATGAGGTCTGGTGGGATTTCCCCACTAGAGTTCATTTTGTTCTGTGCTTGGTTGCCATTTTATGTGTCAGTTTTTATATAGTTTTATATATACAGAGCCAGTTGGGTGTGGTCATTAGGGTATTGGAAACTGAGAGACCGTGAATTCTAGTCTGAGACACAAAGCCACCTGGATGACCTTGGGCCAGTCCCTCTCTCTCAGCCCTAGGAAAGAAGCTATGGCAAACCACTCTTGAAACTTTGTCAAGAAAGCTGCATGGTTAGGTCCAGGCAGAGAGTGATTTCAAAGGCACACAAACACACAAACACACACTCATGTACTGCTTCTTGTTACTCTGTAAAATGGTTGGTTGCAATCAGCCAGATATTTCGACTGGGTTTGGGATTTTTGTCTGCCTATCGAGCCGTTCCAAAGGACCCGGAAGAGGCAGAGGTTGATGTCTGAGGGTGTTCAAAGTATCACTGCAAAACGGAAGCCGTCCCAAGCAAAGCTGCCGTTTTGCAATTGACCGAGGGCAGTTTTGTCAATGACGGTGGGTGGTGCTCCAGATGTATTGGGATTGCACCCAAGCTGCCTGGCACTACTGTTGCGATCTTTGCTTTCTTTTGCACAGTTCACTCTTATTCTTGATATGTGTCAATGCAGTATGTCACTCTGTCTGAGTTGGGACAGCCTTATGGATGGATGGATGGATGGATGGATGGATGGAAGGAAGGAAGGAAGGAAGGAAGGAAGGAAGGAAGGAAGGAAGTATAATGGTAGGGAGGGAGGATAAAGGTAGTTAGGAAGGAAGGATAAAGATAGGAAGGGAGGAAGGAGGGAAAGAAAGAAAGGATGGATGGATAGATAATAGTAGGGAGGGAGGCATGAGGGAAGGGAGGAAGGAGGGATGTATAATGGGAGGGAGGGAGGAATAGTGGAAGGAAGGAAGGAAGGAAGGAAGGAAGGAAGGAAGGAAGGAAGGAAGGAAGGAAGGAAGGAAGATGGCAATGAATTGTAACATATCTCATTCCTTTATTCAGTGGTCTATAGCGGTCTGCATGAGTCTTCTGGTATAAACTGTCTTCACTTTTCCTAAGTATGATTAAGATTTAAAATACTATCCAGCTTAATCAGGACTAAAACTAAACTGGCATTCTGTCAACTCAAATTTAAAACCACATTCCAACCTCTTTCTACTTTTGCAAGAAAGAAATACTGTTGAGCCAGGGGGGGTGAATGTTATTTGGATGGTTTCTTTCTTTCCAGGATCAGGCTGAGACGTCTGACAATACGAAGCATTTAAGCTAAGAGGAGACCAAAACACCACACAACACAGAACGCATGCAAGCTGTAAACATGCAGGAACAAGCAGATTTCTAGGCAAAGCAGCTGGGTTTCAGCAGCTATTTTTAAGGAGGAAGGAAATAGCATAAAACATGGAAATAGGGTTACATGAACAGTGGTCAATCTTAAAAATGGGATCTGGATTAGAGTGAGGACATCACTGATTTAAATAGTGTTTAGTCTCCATTAGATAGATTTGACCACCAAAATTGGTGACAAACATTAATGATTGAAATGACTTTTACAAACACACACACAAAACTTATAGTGAAAACTTTTTCGTGTCTTTCAAAGGTGACCTGGATAAATATAGACAGCAAGGTTCCTCAGCTTTAGCTGCTTTAAGATACGTGGATTTCAACTCCCAGAATTCCCTAGCCAGCCTTGCTGGTCGGGAATTCTCGAAGTTGATGTCCCCACATTTTAAAGGGTCCAAGGTTGAAAAACGCTAATAGGAGAGTATCACATTCAAACACGAGGCCAATCCAAAGCTACCTTGCCATATCAAAATAATGCAAAGTTTTTCATAATAATAGAGGAGTATCTATTTACATTTTAGTTCTGGGCCAATTTTTGGCAGAAAAAAAGGAAATATATTGGACATGTGACCGTTTGTTACTGGTATGCAAAATGTTTTTTGAGTTTAAAACAAGAATTGTTCTGAGCCCAAAAGACTGTTTTTATGTTTGAACCAACTGCTCCAAACCTTGACAGGGGTATCCCAATGAGATTTTCAGCACTCTAGAAGTGTTTTTATTTATTTATTAAATGTATACCTTGCCCATCTCACCAGTAGAGTGACTCTAGAAGCTTTGAATTTAAAAAAAAACTTGTAAGGTGGTCAGAACAACCCATTTCAAGCTCAAAAACTTAGCATTTGGGGAAATGTGCATTGTGATGAACTGGCTATCCACCAACTGTCTATGGGATGGGTAGAAATTTCAAGTTTATTGGATTAGCCCTTGTAAGTAAAGTTATAGTTAGTTACAACAGCACTGAAAAAAAGTGACTTATGGCTGGTTTTCACACTTACAAACATTGCTGTATCCCCAGGGCCACGTGTTCAAAATGTAGACGCTTGGCAATGACTCATATTTATGATAGTTGTACTGTCTCAGGATCATTTAATTCAGGGGTCTCCAAACTTGGCAACTTTAGGACTTGTGGACTTCAACTCCCAGAATTCTCCAGCCAGCTGTTGTGGTTAGCCGGCAGCAGGTGCGGACGGCTGAGGAGAGCGAGGACTCAGGTGAGGGGCCAGGACTGCTGCTTTCAGAGATTGTGGGGGCTGGCAGCAGCGATGAGGTGGTTCCCGAGGCCTGTGCCAAGTGTGAGTGCACGCAGGATTAGTCATAGGAAAGAGCAGCTGCTGCAGCACAGGCAACTCGGGATTAAGGCTGCAAGGTAATGGCCCCTCCTTCAAGAAGATAAAAGCCAGCTGTGAATCGGACGTTCTTTGCAGGAAGCAAAGACGTTTTGAAACTCAGCCTCGTGGACATTACAGTATCTTAAGATGGCATTTGAAGACTCTTGTGTTGTAAAAATATTTCTTATCTGTGATTCTTGGCAGCCTCGCACAGTTTTGGCTAGGCTCATGCTTATCAAAGTTAATTAGTTTGCAGCAGCCTTTTAACCGGAGATTCATAACTCTCATTAAAAGGTTTCTGTTCCCTTTGGTTCGTGTTTGTTTTATTGGAAAAGGATTTGGGTCAGAACACCAGCATAGCTTAAATTGAAGTCCACAAGTCTTAAAATTGCCAAATTTGGGGATCCCTGAGTTGATTCATCATTTGTGACCTTCCCAGACAGGTTCTGACCAGCAAAATCAATGGGATAAGCCAGATTCCTTTTAATGAACACATGATTCATTTAAAAACTGCCGTGATTCACTTAACACAATGGACCCCAACCTTTTGGGTACTGGGAACTGGTTCCATGGATTTACAATTTACCAGAAAAATGTGATTAGGAAAAAGGAGGGGGCGGCCATGTTTTATGCTATTTGGGGTTGCGTGGATGGATGACTTCGTCTGGCATGCTAAATTCTGGTCTTGGATGCGTGCACGCACACACACACGCGCACACACACACACACACACACAGGCAGGCCAAGGCGTGCAGGATTCTTACCACCAGCAAGGCACTATCGTCAGTGTGCTGAGACCTTCTGGACGGGAAGGGGCACTGGGAACGCGGGAGAGATGTTCGTGTCAGTGACAAGAGAACACAAACAACACCGTATGCAGACAAGCACAAACATCTGGAAGTAACAAGACTTTTGATGGGGGTGGGAGGGAAAGGAGGCACATAAGCGCTCGCCAGCGGAGTGTGGAGGAAAACCCTGACTTTGGGGGATGGGGAAGAGACACCGTGAGCTCTTTAATAAATCTCAGCCTTTCACCCATCTGCAATTGATTCCGGAGCTGTGGCTGCCCCCAAAATGTAGCACGTTCCCACATTCCGAACTTTTCCAGCAAAGAAGACAATAGACCGGGAAGGGACCTTGGAGGTCTTCTAGTCCACCCCCCTGCTCAAGCAGGAGACCCTACACCACTTCAGACAAGTGGCTGTCCGGTCTCTTCTGAAAAACCTCCAGTGATGGAGCACCCACAACTTCTGAAGGCAAGTCATTCCACTGGTTAATTGTTCTGTCAGGAAATTTCTCCTTAGTTCTAGGTGTATTGATTAATTAATTAATTGGAATAAAAAAGGAAGGGACCTTGGAGGTCTTCTAGTCCAAACCCCCTAACAGATTTAACAGATAAATGGATAATCAGAGTTGGAAGGGACCTTGGAGGTCATCTTGTCACTTCCAGAATCGACTACTGCAATGCTCTCTACATGGGGCTACCCTTGCGGATTACTCGGAGGTTGCAGCTGGTGCAGAATGCGGCCGCGCGGGTTGTGATGGGGGTATCCTGAGACTCCCATGTTACACCCCTCCTGCGTGACTTGCATTGGTTACCGGTTGCCTTCCGGGTTTCCTTCAAGGTGTTAGTAATGACTTACAAAGCCCTAAATGGCTTGGGTCCAGGGTACTTGCGGGAACGTCTCCTGCCAGCATCACATTCCGATCGCCCGTGCGCTCCCACAGCAGGGGCCTCCTGGGAATACCGTCAGTCAGGCATTGTCGGCTGGCGGTTCCCGGGGCTAGGGCCTTTTCGGTGGGAGCGCCCTATGGAATCAGCTCCCCGTGGATCTTTGCTTGGCCCCTGATCTCCGCTCCTTTCGTCGAGACCTGAAGACTTGGCTGTTTCAGCAGGCCGGCCTGGATTGACCCGGGGATGGTGGTGGGTTGTTTTAATTGTATTGTTTATTATCGTAATTTTAATTGTTTTTAATGTTTTTAGTAACTTATAGGCTTGTATGTATTTAATATCTTTTTATTGTAAATATATTTCTTTTTATATGTTCGCCGTCCTGAGTCCTTAGGGAGAAGGGCGGCATACAAGTCTAAATAAATAAATAAATAATAATAATAAATAAATCTAGTCCAACCCCCTGCCCAAGTGGGAGTCCCTACACCATTTCTGACAGATGGCAGTCCAATCTCTTTTTGAAAGCTTCCAGTGATGAAGCTCCCACAACTTCCGAGGGCAACTTCTGTTCCATGGGTTGATTGTTCTCACTATCAGAACATTTCTCCTTATTTCCAGGTTGAATTTCTCCTGGTTCAGTTTCCATCCATTATTCCTTGTCTGGCCTTCGGGTGCCTTGGAAAATAGCTTGACCCCCTTCCTCCTCTCTATGGCAGCCCCTCAAATCTTGGAAGGCTGCTATCCTGTCTCCCCTGGTCCTTCTCTTCCCTAGACTAGCCAGGCCCAGTTCCTGCAACCGTTCAGCGTATGTTTTAGTCTCCAGTCCCCTAATCATCCTGGTTGCTCTTCTCTTCTCCCCTGATCAAGCAGGAGAATCTAAAGCATCTCAGACAAGTCACTGTCCAATCTCTTCTGAAAACCCTCCAGTGATGGAGCACTCACAGCTTATGGTAGCAAGCAGTTCCACTGGTTAATTGTTCTAACTGTTAGGAAATTTCTCCTTAATTCCAGCTTGCTTCTCTCCTGGATTCGTTTCCATCCATGGTTTCCTATCTTGCCTTTAAGGTACTTTGGAAAATAGGTGGAGCCCCTCTTCTCTGGGGCAGCCCCTCAAATACTGGAAAACTGCTAATCTGCCCCCCCTCCCAGTCCTTCTTTTCTCTAAACTGCCCAAACCCAAATCCTGCAACCGTTCTTCACATGTTTTAGTCTCCAGGCCTTTAATCGACTTGGTTGTTCTTCACTGCACTTTTGGGAAATCCTCAACGTAACATTTAGGAAGGCACACAAAGACACAGAGACAGTTTGGGAGGCACTGAAACAACCACAAAAGAAAAGAAAAAAAACAAAGATGACCGAAATCAGACTGGAAAGCTTGATAGGGTGAAGGATTTGATCTGCCACCCCATGACATCAAAACTAGCTTTCATTAGTAAAATTTTAAAAAAGAAGAACCACTGTCCAACCAGTGTAAGGAAAACTTACTGCAGGGAAAAAGCAGATGTCAAATGGGGAAGAGACTGGAATGAGAGCCAGCTGGCATCAGCCTTGAGTGCTTGCAAGGTTTCAAGCGTATTGTACAGGCTTGTGAAGCAGGTGTGTTCCAAAGGGAGTGTGTGTGTGCAAGGAAGGTGCAACAATACCAAGCAGAGCCGGGCTTTTGAACTGTATCAACAGAAGAGAATAGCTGTAGCTCAGGGTTGAACTGCGGGCTCTCCGGCTGCTTTTTTGCAAATGTTTCATGACCCAGTTAGGTAACGTCATCAGTGCTGGAAGGGAATGGGGTTTGGGAGGAGGAGGAGGAGGAGGAGGAGGAGGAGGAGGAGGAGGAGGAGGGGAGGGGAGGGGAGGAGGAGGAGGAGGAAGAAAAGGACTGTGGGGCCCTTGGTGTTCTCTGAGCTTGGTTGTTTCCTTGCAGACGCTTCATGACCCAAGTAGGTAACATCATCAGTAGCAGAAGGGGAGTTGGGTTTACAGAGATGAAGAAAAGGAGGAGGAGGAGGAGGAGAACTGTGGGGTCCTTGGTGCTCTCTGAGCTTGGTGGTTTTCTTTCAGACATTTCATGACCCAACTAGATAATATCATCAGTGCCGGAAGGGAGGAAGGTTTGGCAGGAAGAGGGAAGAGAAGGAGGAGGAGGGCTGTGTAGGTTCCTCGGTGCTCTCTGAACCTGTTTTCTTGCTGACATTTCATTACCTAAGTGGATAACATCATCAGTGCTAGAAGGGAGTGAACCTTACTCCCTTCTAACACTGATGTTGTTGCCTAGTTGGATCATGAAACGTTTTAGTGGCTCCAAACAATAAAGACAGAACAGCCTGGTTATGAGTGGCCAATCACCCTCGATTTCAAGAGCAGGAGCATGTATTGTGAACGAAAAGGCTGAAGAGCTGGGACAGAACTATTGCTGGCACCCTCTCCTTATTGAGTCTAGTTTTATTGTCTGCTCCAACTTTCCTTCTCTGTCCTTTCCAGGAAAAAATTCAAAACCAAGGCAGGAGGAGGGGAACAAGGGCTTAAGACCCAACAAAAGGCAGCACTGTTAGATCAGATGCTGCCTTTTGCAAAATGACCCTGTTTGCTTCTCAGGCAGTTCCACTGACACCACGGGGAGCAGGGGCATTCCCCAGGAAGCGTGCTTATCGCCAGAGCCCTAAGGGGCAAATAATCTGCCTTAGGAAGCTTCCAGTAGAAAGAAGGGGCAGCGAACGTTCATCCAGGCTTACCTCGTTCTCCAGCGTGTTTTGCTTCCGTGGACTCTGGGACGCCTTGAGCTTTGGAAAGAAGAAAAAGAAATTGCTGGACTGGAGGGGAAACTAAGGACAGTGTTAGAGAGGAAGAGGGTGAGGGGGGTGGTCATTGCAATACGAAGGGTGGAAATTTGAGAGGGTTTCTTTCCAGCAAAACAAGCAGGTTTTTTAACCATGGTTTAGAATTTGTGGTTTAAACGAGTGGGGTCATTCCCACTCATCAACCCATCCCCATTATCAGCTTTCATTGCCGGCAAAAAAAATAGTTGGATGTTGGAAATTCCCCAAAGGTGCTTTTTCAAGAGGCAACTGGACTTTTTTGCTTTTCCCTGAAGACGTTTCGCTTCTCGTCCCAGAAGCTTCTTCAGTTCTCACGGAACGGTGGAGAGGATTTACATTCCTTGGTAGCACTCTTTCTGAGAGCCGCTGAGACCCGTGGGGTTCATCTGTGCCCTTGGGGGCATCTGAGTAGTGCAGATGGGTATGGAGCCTGCTTGGAATTGTTGAAGGAACAGATAAGTCTCCAAGCGGCCTCAATGACTCTCAGAAAGAGTGCCAATGACCAGAGGACTGCAAGGAATGTAAAGCCTTCCGTTCTCCACTATTCAGTCAGAATTGAAGAAGGTTCCTGGAGGGGAAGTGAAACATCTTCAAGGAGGAACGAAGTCCTCCTTGTCCCATCTGAAGCCTGGACAAGTTTTTGACTGACCAGTACTGACCATAACAGACCAAGAGGGGACACCAAACTTGGCAGTTTTAAGACTTGTGGACTTCAACTCCCAGAATTCCTCAGCCAGCCCTGATGAGTGGTTCAAGAAATTCTGGAAGTTGAAGTCCACAAGTCCTGAAGTTGCCAAGTTTGGAGATACTTGTTCTAACTCAAGGTAAGATGGTTTTTCTAGTTCTCAACTGAAACTTAGATTCTTCAGTTGCACCATCTTTTGTTTTCTACTTCAAGATCTTCTAAAGCCCCTTTTGGAAGGGATCATCACATGGTGTGGGATAGAGAATATCCCAAGGGACAGGATGACAAATGGCAAATTAACACATAACAGATTGAGTTGGAAGGGACCTTGTAGGTCATCTAGTCCAGCCGTTGCCAACCAGTGGGCCGTGAGAAAATTTTGGTGGGCTGCAGAGAAATCTCACCCCCAGAGCACCTTCCCAAAGCAATTAATCCAGGCTGTGCAGAAACACAAGGCTGCGCCACCCACATGTCCCGCGGGAACCCTCCCCATCCACTCATGCCTTACCCGGCAAACTTGCCTGCTAAATTGCTATTTTTCCCTTTTCTGACCATCATCTGTTCTGCTGTGCTGGGAGATTTAGATTAGCTAGGAAGCAGGAAATGGTTAGATTTCTTGCTTTCTAGCTAGTCTTTAGATCTTCGGCTCTGCTTTTAAGCAGAGCTGAACCTCCCTTAGGACTGAAGGTTCTGTTATTCAGTGCAGACTCACGGCAAGCAAATTTGAGAGACTGAGCTAGCCGATGGCAGATAGATAGATCACTGAATGATTCTGTGAGCAACTCAATCTGCCTGCCTGCTTTGCCTGATTTCGGGTAAAAGTTGCTCTTTTTTTAATAAAAAATTCAATATTTACATACATGGTGTGTTGTGAGTTACTTTTGTGAGTTTGCTTGCTAGTAAATTTTATGAGTTTGCTTGCAAGCAAATTTTATGTGACAGACTGAGCTAGCCGATGGCAGATAGATAGATCTCTGAATGAATATGTGATTCTGTGAGCAACTCAATCTGCCTGCCTGCTTTGCCTGATTTGGGGTAAAAGTTGCTCTTTTTTTAAATTAAAAATTCAATATTTATATAAATATTTATAATATTTACATACAAGCCATGCCCAGCCAGTCACATGCCCAAGCCACACCCACAAATTAGGCCACATCCACAGAACTGGTTAGTGGTTATGAGTTTCTGATAGCGCTCCCACAACTTCCGAGGGCAACTTCTGTTCCATGGGTTGATTGTTCTCCCTGTCAGAAAGTTTCTCCTTATTTCCAGATTTGAACCTCTCCTTGTTCAGTTTCCATCCATTGTTCCTTGGCTGGTCTACAGGTGTTTTAGAAAATAGCTTGACCCACTTCCTCCTCTCTGTGGCAGCCCCTCAAATATTGGAAGACTGCTATTCTGTCTCCCCTGGTCCTTCTCTTTATTAGACTAGCCATGTGCAGTTCCTGCAACTGTTCTTCATATGTTTGAGCCTCCAGTCCCCTAATCATCCTGGTTGCTCTTCTTTGTACTTTTTCTAGGGTCTCAACCTCTTTTTTATAATGTGATGACCAAAACTGGATGCAGTACTCTAGATGTGGTCTTACTAAGGCTTTATAGAGGGGTATTAGTACTTTCCTTGATCTCAATTGTATCCCTCTGTTAATACAACTTAGGATTGCATTGGCTTTTTTGGCTCCTGCTGCACACGGCTGGCTCCCATTTAGCTGGTTGTCCACTAAGACTCCAAGATCCCTCTCACAGTTCCTGCTATTGAGCCTGGTTTCACCCAGTCTATATGGGTCCTTTTGGTTTTTCTTGCCTGAGTGTAAGACTTTACTTTTCTCTATGTTGAATTTCATTTTGTTAGATACGGCCCAGGGTTCCAGTCTGTCAAGATCCCTCTGGATCTTGAGCCTATCTTCTTGGGTGTTAGTTATTCCTGCCAGGTTAGCTATTCCTGTTGAATTGATTTATGGCAGAATGCTAGACCTGAAGTGAAGGGGAAGCACCAGTTAGGACAATTATCTTAAGCTCTCACGCCCAATTGTGTTTCCAAAAAACACACTTCTACTAGCTGGCAAGTAAGTTAGCCCGCTGTTGAAAAGTTGAAGATTTGGGGCCTGGTTTATACTGAGGGGTCCTTGGTGCTCTCTGAGCTTGGTGGTTTTCTTGCAGATGTTTCACTACCAACCTAGGTAACATCATCAGTGCTAGGAGGCGGTGTTGGTAGGGAAACTAACGATGGGCTGAAAGTCTTTTTTTTTTAACTGACCAAGCTGGGGAGGCTGACAGGAGGCTTCAGAAGGTTACCTTGACAAAATCAAGAACGGCTTCCTTCTGAATCTGTTTCGTCTTCCTCTTCTCCTCCTCACAGTGCAGGGCCATCAGCTGCGCTTCCCTCCGCGTCCACTCCATGAAGGGCTCACGCCGTTTGGGTGGGTCAGCCTCTGTGGGAACGGTCTGGGGGAATATACAGAACAATAATGAACTGAAAGAAAAACCACAAGCTGTGTCAAGGTATTGAGATTTAATAGCTGACCGGCTGTTGTAAGGCTGATGCAATGAAGATGAATCAGCATGGTTATTGCCGCTTTAAGACTAAGGATGGGTCCCACAGGGTTTTACCACTTTAAGAAGATGTCTATATATAAATGAGGCCATGAGAGGGCATATCTCTTCTCTCCTTGTGTTCTGTCTCCATTGTGGTTCTCTGTGCAGAGTAAAGAAGATTGATTGCTTGCCAGGTATTTGCCTACCACGTCTATGTATGTATATAGTGGTCGTGTATATAAACCACTGTTAAAAGACAAAGCCTCTGTGTGTGCTGTGTTGTGCTCCTGGGTTGTCTCACAATAGTAGTCATGCTGCAAACACTCTGACAAGCTGCGTCCTTTGGAAGTTGGCAACATGTTAAATGTGAAAGAAATCAGTCAAACACCACTTACCTGATTGTGAGCATTGGACAATGACCCAAGGGCAGCAGAGTCTCGGCAACCCCTGGAGGAAGAGAGAAGTTTATGGGAAGCAGGAGAAATGTAGGGTGTTATAACTCTGTGTTGTACCAGATGTTCTGCAGACTGGAGCATTTATACTATTGTTTGCAGGGATTTCAGCTTGCACACTCCACTGGGCATAGTAGTGAAGGTACTAGTCTAGAAACAGGAGATGGAGAGTTCTAGTCCCGCCTTAGGCATGGAAGATGGCAGAATGACTCTGTCTAGGCCAACCAGCAGGGGACAATGAGTTCTAATCCTGCCTTGGGCATGAAGGATAGATAGGTGACTTTGGGCCAATCACCAGGAGACGGTGAGTTCTAGTCCTGCCTTGGGCATGAAAGCCGGCTGGGTGACCTGGGACCAATCACCAGGAGATGGTAAGTTCTAGTTCTGCCTTAGGCATGGAAGACGCCTGGGCAACTCTGGGCCAATCACCAGGAAACAGTGAGTACTAGTCCTGCCTTAGCCATAAAAACCAGCTGAGTAACTTTGGGACAATCAATCTCTCTCAGGGTAATCCACCTCACAGGGTGGTTGTGGTTGGAGAAATAGGAAAAGGAAAGAATATTCCGTTTGCTGCTTAAACTTGTTTATAAAGTAATAAAAGGCAGGATAAACAGAATCCAATGAATAAATGAAAAATAATTCACCACATGCTAAACAGCACCATTCAGAAATTTGTACGAATACAGTTAGCATCTAAAAATGGCTTTATTTTGGATGCCCGTCATTTACCCAATATTTATTTTATTTATTTATATGTTTGTCATTATGTGGTGTATATAGGAGGTGGCGACCCTTTGAGAGTGAAATGAAATTAAATCTCATGTTAATGTATGCCGATTAAGATACATTCAAAGTGACTATAAAGTTATTCTAAGTTCTAAATCTAATAGTTAAGCTCTGGGCAAATTATAAAGTTATCGAAAGTTTTTTCTTTAAAAGAAAACCCTCTCTAACATCGTGATTTGTCCTTTATTTAGCAAGGGATATTTTACCTCTTCACGTCCTTACCTTTCTAACCGATCTACAAAGCTCCTTAATCCTTGCGGTCGTTCCCTATCTTGCATTAAACTCAGACTTTCAGGTCGTTTTAATTCCTCTGCATCTCTGCAAACACACAAATAGAGCAAAGAGGAGACGATGGGAAAATAGAAGTAGATAAAATAAGCCCCCGAAGAAAGTGACCTGATTCTCTTTTGTAGTAGGAAGAGCACAGAAATGGAGTGAGGGATAGTAACGTCAAAGAAATTAAAGATTTGAGAGATGACCCAAAGGAAATAGAGCTTAAAAAATACCTTAGAGGTATTCCTCGCCTAAACTATAATGGAGCTTGCCCCAGCGACGTGTGACTGAAATGTGTTTAAATATTACCGTGTTTCCCCGAAAATAAGACACTGTCTTATATTTTTTTTGGCTCCCAAAAACACACTAGGTCTTATTTTCGGGGTAGGTCTTGTATATTTATGGTGCCAAATAGTGGGTGTGAGTGTGTAGGGGGTGTTTCGGGTGCATGGTTGCTCCCTGAAAAGTCTTCCTGGAACTGGAGATTTACACTAGGTCTTATTTTCGGGGTAGGTCTTATATTAGGGCAGGTTTAGAAAATAGGGCTAGGTCTTACTTTCGGGGTAGGTCTTATTTTCGGGGAAACACGGTAGTAGCTTGGATTGGTAATTTGGCTGTTGGTTTGAGCTCTGAGCTTGGCATTTGGGTTGCAAAATGTTTCATCACCATTTGAGGAGACATTGTCAGTGCGCTTTGAGTTGTGCTCGCCTGCGAGAATACTGGCCTTTAAATACCATTTTATATAATGCAGGTTGGTATGAATGTTGTTTGTTTGGATACATGTGACTAAGCCAGTTTTATGACCTTTTTGGCAGCCAACAAGGCTGCATTAAAGTAAACCCCACAGGACATTAAGTGAGTGCCGCAGTGGATGAGCAAATCCAAAAGTTCACTATGGGCTTGGTTTTGCCGAAAAATGGAAGTGCGGTTTTCAGCAAACTGTTAGTGTTTGCAGCATAAATTCAAGTCCAGAAAACACACGCAGATGACTGATTCAGCAGGATTCAATAACTTCTTTATAAACATAATATGAAGTAAAGTTTACAATACCAGTAGTAGTTTCTTCCAACCTCACATAACCAAAACACAAACAGCAGCTTCAGGAGCTCAGAACAGATTACTAGTTTCACTTTCAGAATTGAGAGCACTGAGCTAAGCCACGCCCAGACTCTCAGTCCCCGATTCAGCTCCCATTGGGTGACTTTGTTAACCATGACTCTGCCAGTTCATGAATACTCTGACACAAACCATCAAAAATAAGTGGAAGATTGCTATCATGACACTTCTAATCCTTCTTTTCACTAGACTAGACATACACCTTATCACTCATCCTCTCCCACTTGTGACTGTATGACTGTAACTTTGTCATTTGTATCCTTACGATTTATATGGACTGTTTCTAGTATGATTTGATTGCTTATTGCACCCTCTGACTATCATTAAATGTTGTACCTGATGATTCTTGACTCTTGATGAATGTATCTTTTCTTTTATGTACACTGAGAGCATTTGCACCAAGACAAATTCCTTGTGTGTCCAATCACACTTGGCCAATAAAAGAATTCTATTCTATACCCAATGCTTCAACCGTTCCTATGTTTTAGCCTTCTGTTTATGCTGCCCCACCACTGGCTTTGCTTGTAAAATAGCCTTTATGATTTTTTTTAAACGTTGCACGTCACTGTCCTTGTAAATCACAACCGTTTAGCCTTTGATAATTTACACTGAAGACCTCACATTCCCAAGCCTACTTAAATTTGATGCCTTGCGGGGTTTTGTATTCAGTCTCGCTACTTTCTCCTTCGTGTAAGGGAGCAATTAAGAGCATTCCTCCAATTGCCACACATGGATGCAGCCTTTACGAGGATATTAAGTGAGTGGCTCCATTAGCAGGTCACAGTCTGTAGGGTAATGCTTCTTCAATTGAACCAGAAAAGAGCTAGAAGGAACCTTAGAGGTCTTCAAGTCCAACCCCCTGCTGAAGCAGGAGATCCTATACCATTTCAGACAGGTGGCTGTCCAGTCTCTTCCTGAAAGCCTCCAATGATGGAGCACCCCCAACTTCTGTTCCACTGGTTAATATTCCCCACTGCTAATTGTCCCATCTACACATGTCGACTTCCCATTTTGTTAAGTTCTCACAGCATTTTTAATCCATCTTTTTCTTAGCTAACTAACATTTAGCAAGTGTGGGCTATCAGGGTTGGGAAAAGTAAAAAAAAAGGAGGGGGAAGGACACAGAGTACAGCTAGTCCTCAACTTATGATCACAGTTGACCCCAAAGGTTCCACTGTTAAGCAAAGTGGGTTAAGCGAGCGTTGCCGCATCTTACAACTTTTCTTGCCAGCGTTGTTAAGTGAGCTGCCATTGTTAAAGTTAGCAATACGGTTGTTAAGCGAATTCGGCTTCCGCACTGACTTTGCTTGTCAGAAGGTCATAAAAATCCGACTCAAGGCTCCGACTCAACCAGCCAAGACTGAGTGGCTGTGCGTACCAGCATCTCGGATAATCCAGGACGTTCCATCATTGGCCATAGGGGGAGAGGTGTTGCCCCCCGTGGATAGGGCCTGCAATTTGGGCATCTCCTGGATTCACAGCTCAATTTGGAGGAGCAGGTGGGAGCTGTGACCGGGGGGGCATTTTCCCAGATTCGTCTGGTGCCCCTCTCTGGACCGAGATGCCCTACGGACGGTTACCCACGCACTGGTAACTTCCCTAATCGACTACTGTAATGTTCTTTACATGGGACTGCCCTTGCGGACCACCCGGAGGCTTCAACTGGTGCAGAATGCAGCCGCGCGGGTTATGATGGGAGTATCCCGATATTCACATGTTACACCCCTCCTGCACAACATGCATTGGCTACCGGTTGCCCTCCAGGTGAGCTTCAAGATGTTAGTGATAACATACAAAGCCCTACATGGCTTGGGTCCGGGTAGGGAGCATCTCCTGCCAGCATCAATCCATCGCCTCGCGCCTCCCACAGGCAGGGCCTCCTTGGGATGCCGCTGGCCAGACAATGTCGGCTGGCGGCCAGGGTAGGGCCTTCTCTGTGGGAGCACCCACCCTGTGGAATCGACTCCCTTGAACTCCGGTTGGCTCCCGACCTCCTCCTTCCGCCACCTAAAGACCTGGTTGTTTCAACAGTCCGGCCTGGACTGAAGGGTAAGGGGTGGGGTTTTATTTTATTTTAAATTTTATTGGGTTTTAATTTTTATTGGGCTCAGTTCACTTGTTTAATGTATTTTTAATTAATTGTATTGCTATTTTTTATTGTAAGCTGCCCTGAGTCCCTAGGGAGAGAGGGCAGCATATAAGTCCAATAAAACTAAACTAAACTAAACTAAAAACAAAAAGGGGATGGCGTGATTCGGAGACATCATGCAACTGTCATAAGTAGGAGTCAATTGTCAAGCGCCTGAATTTTGATCACATGACCCTGGGGAATGCTGCAACAGCCTTAAAACATCTTTTTTTCAGTGCCACTGTAACTTTGAACAGTCACTAAACAAATGGGTGAAGAAACTTTTATTCGGCATTGGTTGAACTTGGTCTATTTCTATACCGATGCCCAATGCAGGTTGTTAATTAAAAAAGGCCACCTTCGCATCCCACACATTCACTTGTTCTAATTTAAGCCTCTCAGATCCTGAGTTCAGGATTGCCACCACTGTTACCTGTCATGCCCCCTGATTCTGAGGGGGAGGTCGAACAGCTGACAGGGAGTGGAAGTGTGGCTCCGGTGGCTATGGATGAACCTGGGGAAGGGCACAGTCCGGCTGGGCATTCAGAGGAAGACCCAGGCCCACCCCCTCTTCATCCTAGGGCACGCAGGGAGGAACAGAGAAGGGAGCAACGTGGGTTACCGGGGAGAAAATGGCCCTGATTCCCTTCATTAGCTGCAGCTGGGACAATAGGATTTAAAAAGGGTGTTTGCACACAGCACCTTGCTGGAAGCAAAGCGTGAATTATTTTTGTTTGTCGAGTCTTATCTGGGTTCTGGCGTCCTCCCAACTGTGTGAGTTTCATTATCTTTTGAAGTTTGCAATTCCTTATCCTGCCTTGTCTGCTTAATTGCTGCAGCGTGGTTTGTGTTGGTTTTTATTTATAATTTAGATGTACTTTGGGTTCGGACTGAATTTCTTCCCTTTAAAGACTGTTCTTGAGAGAATTTTCTCCAGCCCAAGATAACTGGACATTGGGGGCCAAGTTGGAGGAACTAAAGGGATTTTACCTATTTTTGTGACTTTGTTGCTTTTGTGCCACGCCCTGGGTCATCACTGTTACCGTTTTTGGTTAGGCGATTACAAACTTTCCAACCCTGCCTTAAATTCCTCCTGTGCCTTTCACAATCTCTGTTACATCTGGATCAGGTGCCGAGGACGGGATTCCTCCCACCTTAAAGCAAAGCGTTCCATTATAATCTGAAGGGAATATTATATTAAATCACCTCCTTCTGTTCCAGCAAACTGAAGAATCACTTCTCAAAGCCCACTTAAGAAGGCCAGCTCTCCCCCACCCCGTCTCTAACGCTGTTGGGATAGGCTGGCGGTCACCATGGAAAGCTCCTAGTGCAGTAAAAAGCTAGGAGCAATATTGCCATATATGGCGAAGGGATCCCTGTAGCTGGGTAAGGAACTCTTTTGTTTCTGCCTCAAGAGTAGACGGTTACTCTAAGGTGGTCAGGTTGTAGCCGTCACTTCTGTTGCAGAGAAAACCCATCTTTCGAACTGGCCGAAGCAAGCCGCCATCGACTTGATCTGATGCCATGGAGCGTGCACAATTCTTCTCTCCTTCTCCTTTTAGCAAAAGCAATAGCACTTTAAGACTTCTATACCACGCCACAGCGCTTCATAAGCAGGGGCCTCCAATCTTGGCAACTTTAAGACTTGTGGACTTCCAACTGCCAGAAGTCCCCAGCCAGCAGAGCTGAAGTCTTTAAAAGGTGCTAAGATTGGAAGGCCCTGCTACGAAGCCCTCTCTGAGCGGTTTACAGAGTCAGCCTCTTGCCCCCAACAATCTGGATTCTCATTTTAGCGACCTTGGAAGGATGGACGACTGAGTCAACCCTGAGCCGGTCAGGATCGAACTCCTGGCAGTGGGCAGAGTCAGCCTGCAATATGGCATTCTAGGAGGGAGGGAGGGAGGGAGGAGGGAGGGAGGAGGAAGGAAGGAAGGAAGGAAGGAAGGAAGGAAGGAAGGAAGGAAGGAAGAAGAGTCTTGGTGGTGCAGGCTGTTAAACACCTAGCACTTAGCTCCAGCTGCCTGCAATTAGTGCAGGCTCGAATCCCACCAGGCTCAAGGTTGACTCAGCCTTCCATCCTCTCGGGGTAGGTAAAGTGAGGACCCAAGATTGTTGGGGGCAATAAGCTGACTTTGTAAAAAATGCCACTTAGTAATAAGCAGGCATATACAATGGAATGAAGGCTATTGCTGAGCACATTGAGTTGTGTTCCAAAGATTGTAAGCCACCCTGAGTCTCCGGAGAAGGGCAGCATATAAATGTGAATTTAAAAAAAAGGAAGGAAGGAAGGAAGGAAGGAAGGAAGGAAGGAAGGAAGGAAGGAAGGAAGGAAGGAAGGAAGGAAAGAAGGAAGGGAGTGCAATAGCATTCAGACTTATATACCACTTCACAGTGCATTCCAGCCCTCTGCAAGCGGTTTACAGAGTCAGCCTCTTGCCCCCAACAATCTGGGTCTTCATTTTACCCATGGAAGGATGGAAGGCTGAGTCAACCTTGTGCCAGTCAGGATTGAACTGCTGGCAGTCGGCAGAGTCAGCCTACAATACTGCATTCTAACCAGTGCGCCGCCACTATTTCAGATGGAAGAGAGTCATTTGGCACACGCCTTACATTAAAATGCTTCGTTTCTCTGCATTTTAATCAGGCAAGGCTATGCTACTTTGGGGTAGGATCTGGACAGAAATAATGAACTGGGACAGGAAGAAGAGAGAGGAGTCATCACCTGACAGAAGGGTGATGATGGCCTGCGGGGTTGAGAGGAAATGCTCACACAATTGTGTATTATTGAAGGATTTAAGTGCCCAGGGGAGTGTTTCTCAACTTGTCCTCGCTTAAAGATATGTGGACTTCAATTCCCAGAATTCCTCAGGCTGGGGAATTCTGGGAGTTGGAAGTCTACCCATCTTTAAGTGTCCAAGGCTGAGAAACACCGCCCTAGGGTGACAAGCAGTGTGTTTATCAGTTGATAGAGCAGCGTGTCTCTATTCCTGGACAAAAAAGTCATCACGTCAACCGTGGTGACACTTCTGTCATTATTCCACTGTACTGATTTCTGGACTCTACAGAGGGCTGCCTTTATCCATGCTCAGATAAGCAGAGCTGGTAGAGAAGGCAATGATAAGGTTGCTGTGTGCCCACAGCTGTTGAATTCTGTTCTTGCCCAAGAAGTGCTTGTTTGTGTATGGGTGCGCTGCACTACAGTTGACACTTCTTTAACGGTGCGTGCTGCCAGGGGAGTGTACTGCATGGCTCACAGAATGTAAAGAGTCTGAATAAATAGCCTCCTTTCACATGGGTTTATATTTCTATAGAGTAGCAAAAGAGGCTAGAGGAGAGATGCAAAGCAGGAGGCGATGGAAACTTCACAGTGAGCTTTTTGATCAGTTATAAATTCTACTATATGACACCTGCATTCTGCTCCTGAGTAACACCAATTTGGTGGGGGTGGGGATGTTATCTATTTATTTGTTGCTTTTATTATTTTGAGAAGTAACTCAAGGCAGACACACAATATTCCTTCCTCCTCTTATTTCCCCCATAATAAACATCTGAGGTAGGTTGGGCTGAGAGAAAGCAACTGGCCCAAAGCCTCCCAGTCAGCTTTCGTGCCAAAGGTGGGGCTAGAACTCCCCATCTCCTGGTGATTGGCCCCAAGTCACCCAGTCGGCTTTCATGGCTAAGGCGGGACTAGAATTCACTATCTCCTAGTGCTTGGCCCAAAGTCACCTAGTCGGCTTTCATGCCAAAGGTTGGACTAGAACTCCCCGTCTCCTAGTGCTTGGCTCAAAGTCACCCAGTCGGCTTTCATGCCAAAGGTTGGACTAGAACTCACCATCTCCTGGTGATTAGCCCAAAGTCACCCAATCAGCTTTCATGCCTAAGGCAAGACTAGAACTCCCCATCTCCTGGTGATTGGCCCCAAGTCACCCAGTCGGCTTTCATGGCTAAGGCGGGACTAGAATTCACTATCTCCTAGTGCTTGGCCCAAAGTCACCTAGTCGGCTTTCATGCCAAAGGTTGGACTAGAACTCCCCGTCTCCTAGTGCTTGGCTCAAAGTCACCCAGTCGGCTTTCATGCCAAAGGTTGGACTAGAACTCACCATCTCCTGGTGATTAGCCCAAAGTCACCCAATCAGCTTTCATGCCTAAGGCAAGACTAGAATTCACCGTCTCCTGGTGATTGGCCCAAAGTCACCCAGTCGGCTTTCATGCCAAAGGTTGGACTAGAACTCCCCGTCTCCTGGTGATTGGCCCAAAGTCACCCAGTCGGCTTTCATGCCTAAGGCGGGACTAGAATTCACTATCTCCTAGTGCTTGGCTCAAAGTCACCCAGTCGGCTTTCATGCCAAAGGTTGGACTAGAACTCACCATCTCCTGGTGATTAGCCCAAAGTCACCCAATCGGCTTTCATGCCTAAGGCAAGACTAGAATTCACCGTCTCCTGGTGATTGGCCCAAAGTCACCCAGTCGGCTTTCATGCCAAAGGTGGGACTAGAACTCCCCGTCTCTGGTGATTAGCCCAAAGTCACCCAGCTGTCTTTCATGCCTAAGGCGGGACTAGAATTCACCATCTCCTAGTGCTTGGCCCAAAGTCACCCAGTCGGCTTTCATGCCAAAGGTTGGACTAGAACTCACCATCTCCTGGTGATTAGCCCAAAGTCACCCAGTCGGCTTTCATGCCTAAGGCAAGACTAGAATTCACTGTCTCCTGGTGATTGGCCCAAAGTCACCCAGTCGGCTTTCATGCCTAAGGCGGGACTAGAACTCCCCGTCTCTGGTGATTAGCCCAAAGTCACCCAGCTGTCTTTCATGCCTAAGGCGAGACTAGAATTCACCATCTCCTAGTGCTTGGCCCAAAGTCACCCAGTCGGCTTTCATGCCTAAGGCAAGACTAGAATTCACCGTCTCCTAGTGATTGGCCCAAAGTCACCCAGTTGGCTTTCATGCCAAAGGTGGGACTAGAACTCACCGTCTCCTAGTGATTGGCCAAAAGTCACCCAGTTGGCTTTCATGCCTAAGGTGGGACTAGAACTCAATATCTCCTGGTTTCTAAGCCAGCATCTTAACCCCTACACCAAAGTGGCTGTCTGATATCTTAAAAAATGAGAGTTGGTACTTGTGTGTTATAAATTAAGTTTAAATTCTCCCTCAAAGGTTCTTAAACTATTATGAAATAAAAGTTCTCACCTATTTTGATGGAGGTATTTTCTTGCATCTTCCGACCTAGGAAACTCTCGGTTGTTTGTAGGTTTTACGGGTGAACCCTTCATAAAGGGAGAGAAAAAAAATAGAATGCCACAATCAACATTTAAGAACATTTGGAAAACTCCCCCTCAAAAACTTTGACTCCCTTGAAATCTTCCATTTTCACCAGTCTCGACTGACAATGTTTAGTCTTTAAAATATTTGAAGCAAACAAAAATGATCCGCAAGCAGAGAACAAATTCGGGTTGCTTCCTGTATATAGATCCCAACATATACAGATAGCCCTCAACTGACAACCACAATTTCCATTAAGCAAGACAGGTGTTAGGTGAATCATGCTGGATTCTACAACTTTTGCCACAGCTGATAAATGAATCATTGCAGTTGTTAACTCAATCGCACAATCGTTAAAGGACTCCAACTCTCCCCACCCTCCTCACTGTTGGATGTCGGCGGGGAAGGTCACAACTGGTGATCACATGACCAGGGAGGGTTGAAAGTGTGAGTAGTGGTTGTAAGTCACTTGTTTCGGTGCTGCTGGAACTTTTGAGTGGCCACTAAAGGAATGCTTGGTAAGTCGAAGACTTAGCTGTGTTAGTTTGCAAATGGCCACTTACCCTGGTCACAAACAATACTCATCAATTGCCTTAATGTGGGGACGTAAATGTATAGATGCCAACTACGAATATGATTTCAGGCCGGGGTCTCCAACCTTGGCAACTTGAATTCTGGGAGTTGAAGTCCGCCAGGCTTAAAGCTGCCAAGGTTGGAGACCCTTGATTGAAGGCATTCTGGGCCTAGAAATGCTTCCAACAGTAGTCCTCAACTTACAACAGTTCGTTTAGTGACTGTTCAAAAGCCCCAAATGGCACTGAGAAAAGTGACTTATGTTTTTCACGCTTATGACCATTGGTGCTCTCTGAGCTTGGTTGTTTTTTCGCAGACGTTTCGTGACCTTAGTAGGGAACGTCATCAGTGCTAGAAGGGAGTGGGGTTTGCGGAGAGCGGGAGAAGGAGGTGTCAGGTCCACACTGTGTCTTGCCATTCTGTGGGAAGGGAAGAGGGGGAGGACGGCTTGCTGGCATTTTCGCATGCCTTTGCTGTAACTGTTTGCTGTAACTCTCTCCCAGCTGGTTCCAGCCTGGTTTCAAGGCCATCATCTCCTGAGGGTGGACCCTTATCTGCCTAGCACCTCAGAGTTCTCAAACAACTTTGTGGCATCACATTGGCTGCCAGTGGACTGGCCAGGGTGCACGTGTTTGGTGAAATGGAAGAACTGTTTTGTACTTTGCGGGGGCTTTTTCAGATTTCTCCTGAATCTCAACCACACTCTCTCAGTAAAAGTTCTTTTTTAAGCTATGTGTCTAAGAGCTGGAAGGATCGTGAGAGACCCCACATATCCACTTCACATTCTGTGTCTATTGCTACCCTCTAGGACAGTGGTGGGCAGGTATGGCCCCTTTGCAACCTGGGGACTTCAACTCCTGGAATTCCTGAGCCAGCATGGCCCCTTTACAGCATTTATTTATTTATTTATATTTGAACTTGTATGCCGCCCCATCTCCGAGGACTCGGGGCGGCTCACAGCTAAAAACACAGAACAATAAATATTTAAAAAACCATTAAACCAATGACAAGCCCAAATATTAAAACATTGCAATAATGAACATTAAAACCATCCCTCCCCCAGGGAGGGGTCACAGCCCGGGTTGGTCAAATAAGCAGGTCTTTAATTCACGGTGGAAGGTGCGGAGATCAGGGGGCAGACGGAGCTCCAAAGGCAGTTGACTCCAGAGGTCAGGGGCCGCGACATGGCTTAGGAATTCCGGGAGTTGAAGCCCGAAGGTCGTAAAGGGGCCAGAGTTGCCCACCCCTGCTCTAGGAGGAGTTTGGAAATATTTCTAGCAGGACTACCAGATCCTGGAACAGCTTTGTTTCCCTAGGCCACCCACCTGGCAAACTCTCTTGCCATGTACATGCACACATCCGAAATATTGTGTGGTTTCTCTGTGTCATATATGTAGGTATATACATATGCATTTATTTTGTCATGTTAATGTAGTGTATATTAAGAGGCGAAGACCCTTTGGGAGCTGTATGCAATAAAATTTCATGTTAATGTGTTCTGTGCACATTCAAAGTGACAATAAAGTGTTTTGATTCAACTCAATGGTGTCAAGATTCTTGCTTTCCCGAGGGGCCAGGTGGGGCAGCTCCGAGGAGGAGGAGGAGGAGGAGGACTATGAGGTCCTTGGTGCTCTCTAAGCTTGGTGGTTTTCAGATGTTTCAGGACCCAACTAGGTAACAACAGCAGCACAAAGCTCAGAGGTCACCAAGAATTTCATATAGTTTCTTCAGAGTTTTGCAGCATTAATTCAGTGCCAGAAAAATAAGCACAGATGGCTGATGCTTCATTTAACATCTTTATAAACATAATAAGTAGATTTTGCAAACCAGTTGTAGTACATTTCTCTAACATGGAGCAAACTCAAACAGAAACGTGTTGCAAGTAACTTCAGTAGCAACTCAAGAGCTCAGAAACAGACATCAATTTCACTTTAGTTCAGCAGGCAGGCAAGCAAGCAAGCTAGTTTCATCTTCAGTTAGACAGACTAAGAGCTTAACATAGCTTCAGAGTTGCAGAGCTTAATATAGAGCCACGCCTAGGCTACTTCTAGTTTCAGTTTCCAAACAGTTCTCATTGGCTGATTTAGTTGCTGAGCCGATTCATTGGCTGGCCTTGTTACCAAACTCTATTCCAGCTCATGAATATACTCTGACACAGTTCGTCAGAAAATGGACACAAGGAGAGTTCTTTCCCGAAGGCCATCACTCTGCTAAACAAATAATTCCCTCAACACTGTCCAACTATTTACAAAGTCTGCACTACTATTACTATTAATCTTCTCATCACTCCTTATCACCCATCCCCTGCCACTTGTGACTGTATGACTGTAACTTTGTCACTTGTATCCTATTTTTATTGACAGTTTCCTAGTATGATTTGATTGCTTATTGTACCCTATGACTCTCATTAAGTGTTGTACCTTATGATTCTTGACTCTTGATGAATATACCTTTTCTTTTATGTACACTGAGAGCATTTGCACCAAAGACAAATTCCTTGTGTGTCCAATCACACTTGGCCAATAAAGAATTCTACTCTATTCTATTCTATTCTAATTCTAATTCTATTTCTATTCTATTCTTATTCTACCCTATGACTATTAAGTGTTGTACCTGATAATTCTTGACTCTTGATGAATGTATCTTTTCTTTTATGTACACTGAGAGCATTTGCACCAACACAAATTCCTTGTGTGTTCAATCACACTTGGCCAATAAACTATTCTATTCTTATTCTATTCTAATTCTATTCTAATTTCTATTCTATTCTATTCTAATTTCTGTTCTGTTCTATTCTATTCTCCAATATCTATTCTATTCTAATTCTATTCTATTCTAATTTCTATTCTGTTCTAATTTCTATTCTATTCTATTCTCTATCTGATTCTATCCTATCCCATCCCATCCCATTCTATTTAAATTCTATTCCTATATCTTTCTATTCTATTCTATTGTACCCCATGACTATCATTAAGTGTTGTACCTTATGATTCTTGACTCTTGACAAATGTATCTTTTCTTTTATGTACACTGAGAGCATTTGCACCAAGACAATTCCTTGTGTGTCCAATCACACTTGGCCAATAAAGAATTCTACTCTATTCTATTCTAAAATGGCGACAGTATTCCTCCATTTTCCTCTCAGAGAAAGGAGTCCATTATTTTTCAATCATGGCAAGCAACGACTGACATTAAAGTCTAGGAATTTGTGCCGTGGACCTGCTAGCTGGACAAAGTTTACCCCTGCTCTGTGTAGGCGTTCAAATCTCACTTGGCATCTTCAGTTCACAGGTGGAATTAAAATAAGCTCTGTAAGATGATCCTAAAATGGATTTGTTTATACCCTACTAGAAAAAGTTTATCCTTCTGCTGCAGCTGCTCCTACGAGTTAGGATTTCTCTCAGCAAGAGAGCTGGGTTGGCAAATGGCTGGCCCTACAAAATTGCCCTCAGGCAGTCCTCGACTTACGACCACAATTGAGCTCAAAGTGTCTTTTGCTAGAACGACACAGTTGTCACGTGAGTTTTGCCCCATTTTACAACTTTTCCTGCCACATTTGTTAAGTGAATCACTGCAGCTGTTTATTTAGTGACATGGCTGTTAAATGAAACTGGCTTCTCCACTGACTTTGCTTGTCATAAAAGAGGAATCACCTGACCCTGGGGCACTGCAACTTTCGTAAGTACGAGCCAGTTGCCAAGCGCCTGAATTTTGATCACGTGACTACGGGGATGCTGTAATGGCAAAGTATGAAAAATGGTCAGTTTTTCAGTGCTGTTGTAACTTCCAACTGTCAGTAAGTGGATGGTTGTAAATCAAGGACTACCTGTAGATCCAACTGAACTGGCCAACTTATTTGCAATTATCCCATTTACTATTTAATGAAGAATTAGTGTTCTTTTGCTGACTGCCTTTGATTTTTTTTTCCAAAAAGGAAATTTATATTTTTAATAGCCTGTGGTATGCTCCACAATTGGGTGGGCTCAGAGGGGGGCGGTATTCAGCAGGTTCTGACCAGTTTTGGAAGAACCGGTAGCGGAAATTTTGAGTCGTTCGGAGAACCAGCCAATCCCACCTCTGACTGGCCCTGCCCCCATCTATTTTCTGACTCCCATCGAGCCCCAGCTAATCCGGCTGGGTCTCCTTTGGTTACCCTGCACAGGAGAATGGAGCTGGAAAGCAGGTTAGTGGGGTGGGCAGGGAAGGGGGATTTTGCAGTAACCTCAAAAATATTTCTCTGGTCTGAGTTGCCAGCAAAAAGGAGTAGGGGAAGTAGTGCATTCCTTAAATGCTTTCATAGATAATTTCTAGGAGACTGAAGCTTTTGGCGTGCAAGATTATTACTGGAAAGCATGATTGATGACTCTTGGCTATGGATGTGTCCCATTGGAGAATATATATCCAGTGGGTGGGGGGGTTAGACCAGGGTCAAGGGGGAAATGAATGATGTGCCTCAGAGACGGCTGCACCCAGGTAGCACCGGCATGTTCACTCCTAATGAATCTTCTTTAAACTCTGAAAGATGCAACTAGAGACTCATGATTTAAATGGGGGTGGGTGCCAGAGCCCTGACAGCATGTATGTGCATGTGTGTGTGTGTGTTTCTTCCTTTGGATTCATTAACCGGTTTACAGAAGCAACACAGGCAGCCCTCATTTAGTGACCATTCCAAGTTACGACGGCACTTGTAAAAGGGACCTTTGACCCATTTTTCACAGTGATGACCGTTGCAGCATCTCTGTCATCAAAATTAGGACATTTTGGCAACTGACTCATATTTATGATGGTAGCAGTGTCCCAAGGTCACATGATCCCCTTTTGTGACCTTCTGACCAGCAAAGTCAATGGAGAAGCTGGATTCACTTAATGACCGTGTTACTAACTTTACAACTGCAATGATTTGCTTAACAATGGTGGCAAGAAAGGTCATAAAACGGGGCAAAACTCACTTAACAAACATCTCACTTAACGATGGGAATATTGGCCGTAAGCCAAGGACTACCTGTATAGGGTCAGGGGGATTCTGAGCTGCTACAATTGCAAGAATGGAAATTTACTCGAAATATAGCCAATTCTTGAAGAAGCAGTACAGGAAGTCCCCGACTTACAACAGTTCACTTAGGGACCATTCGAAGTTACAACAGCATTGAAAAAAGTGGCTTATGACCATTGTTCACACTTAAGACCGCTGCAGCGTCCCCAGGGTCACACGATTTACATTCAGATGCTTGACAACTGACTCACATTTATGACGGTTGCAGCATCCTGTGGTCATGTGATCCCCTTTTGCAACTTTCTGACGAGCAACGTGAATGAGGAAACCCGATTCACTTAACAACCGGGTGACTAATTTAACACAGCGCAGTGATTCACTTAACAAAGATGGCAAGGAAAGTCATAAAATGGGGGCAAAATTCACTTAACAAATGTCTTACTTAGCAACCAAAATTTTGGGGCTCAGTTGTGGTCGTTAAGTCGAGGACTACCTGTGATTAAGTTGGGCAACAGACATGAGGGTATTACCCCAGAGTGAGCAAAAGACTGGTGTGTGTGGGTGGGTGTGGGTGCATGTGGGGGTTTGTGTGTGTAGAGGCCAGCCTGTTTAACAGAAAGATCATCTGAGCAATTAAAGAACAACAAATCTCATTACTCCTCAACATTGAATGAATAATGAAGGCTGTGTTTGATCCGGAGTGCATGATGGGATATCAAGTGAAAGACTTTGCAGGGACCCAGGAAGGGGAGAGAGAAACATTTGCCCCGAGGGACTTCTTTAGCCCAGCTACATATTGTTGGGTGACAAAGACAAAAATTCGGACGCGGGACACACTGAGCCTAATATAGAGCAGAAGATATCATTTGCCTCTAACAGACATGTTGATGCAAGCCTCAGAGCCAGATCAGAGCCAGGGTGGGGAGCAAACACATTGCAGTGACATTGCTTTAATTTGATTTTTTTTGGCTTAAGAGCCCTCTCATCTCCTACCATCCAGTCATTCACAGCAGAGATTCTGCCCTCGCTACGTCTGGTCCATTAAGAAACCAAAACCAACCATTCAGTCTCTCCCATTAATTTAGAGGGAAATGGAGAAAAACTTAAGATACTTAGAAAAACTTTATTGTCACTTTGAATGT
Organism: Naja naja; assembly: GCA_009733165.1. NCBI lineage: Eukaryota > Metazoa > Chordata > Lepidosauria > Squamata > Elapidae > Naja > Naja naja. Next base: position 185,956,881 of record CM019151.1, read on the forward strand.
GTTGTTTCTCTGTGTTACATAATGTATACAGTAGAGTAGAGTAGAGTAGAGTAGAGTAGAGTAGAGTAGAATAGAATAGAATAGAATAGAATAGAACAGGAATAGAATTCTTTATTGGCCAAGTGTGATTGGACACAAGAATTTGTCTTGGTGCAAATGCTCTCAGTGTACATAGAAGAAAAGATACATTGGTCAAGAGTCAAGAATCTTCAGGCACAACACTTAATGATAGTCATAGGGTACAATAAGCAATCAAATCATACTAGGAAACATTGGAATTGGAATCATACTAGGATATTGGAATAAAGAATAGAATAGAACAGAACAGAACAAACAATAGACTAGACTAGACTAGACTAGACTAGACTAGACTAGAATTCTTTATTGGCCAAGTGTGATTGGACACACAAGGAATTTGTCTTGGTGCAAATGCTCTCAGTGTACATAAAAGAAAAGATCCATTCATCAAGAGTCAAGAATCATAAGGTACAACACTTAATAATAGTCACAGGGTGCAATAAGCAATCTAATCATACTAGGAAACAGTCCATATAAATCGTAAGGATATAAGCGACAAAGTTACAGCCATATAGTCACAAGTGGGAGGGGGTGGGTGATAAGATACGTGGGTATATACATAATTTTGTTTTGATTAATTTTTTTGGACATGTTTATGTAGTGTATATTGACAGCTGTATGCAACAAAATTTCATTTTAATGTATGCCGATTAGGATACATTCAAAGTGGCAATAAAGTTATTCTAAGGAACTAACTAACAGGAGGGTGAGGATTAAATTGCATGCTATTACTCCCATCCCATTGCAGAAATGAGAAACTTGCCTTGTAATAAATAATGAAAATTGTAAAAGGAAGCTTATGCTTCTGTGCTTGGAGAACAAAACCATCTACAGGAGGTCCTCAAGTTGCGACCACAACTGAGCCCAAAATACCTCTTGCTAAGTGAAACATCTGTTAAGTGAGCGTGCTCAATTTTACAACTTTTCTTGCCATGCTAAGTGAATCAGTGCAGTTGTTAAGTTAGCAATATGTTCTTAAGTGAATCTGGCTTCCCCCATGGACTTCCCTTGTCAGAAGTTTGCAAAGGGGGATCACACGACCCCGGAACTATCATAAGTGTGAGTCAGTTGCCAAGTGTCTGAATTTGGATCATGGGACCATGGGGATGCTGCAAGGGTCATAAGTGTGAAAACGGTCATAAGTCACTTTTTCAGTGTTGTAACTTTGAACGGTCACTAAATGAACCATTGTGAGGTGACAACTACCTGTATAGGTCCCTCCTTTGTGAAAAAATATATATATAATTTTTTTTATCTGTGTAATTGGGACAGCATAATTTTGGGGTTATATATAATGTTATATATATAGCTAGTGCCAAAAGATTATGCTGACCCAATTGCACACATGAACACCAAACAATGAACATTTTCATCAGCTTTGCCAACTTAACTATGTATGTGAAAAGAAAAAGTACAGCATTCATTTCTGCTTCAGTGGCTTATGCAGCTGGGCAATCGCTAATAACCCATGGTGGTAAAATGACCTAATACTACTTCTATTTTCACCATCACAACAATCCTGTGAAGTGGATTGGGATGAGAAAGAGGGACGGGCCCAAAGTCACCCAGTTGGCTTTCAGGCTTAAGGTAGGACTAGAACTCACCGTCTCCTGGTGATTGGCTCAAAGTCACCCAGCCAGCTTTCAGGCCTAAGGTGGGACTAGAACTCCCCGTCTCCTGGTGATTGGCCCAAAGTCACCCAACCAGCTTTCAGGATTAAGGCGGGACTAGAACTCACCATCTCCTGGTGATTGGCCCAAAGTCACCCAACCAGCTTTCAGGATTAAGGCAGGACTAGAACTCACCATCTCCTGGTGATTGGTCCAAAGTCACCAAGTCGCCTTTCGCGACTAAGGCAGGACTAGAACTCACAGTCTCTCACTTTATAGAACCCAAACCACTGGACGAAACTGGGATTGTGCTATGGTGGAGTGGAGTGGATATCTTACAGGCAAGAATATTTTTGCCTCTTTTTCAAAACTGCAGCAAGGAACACCAGACTTCATGCCAAATCCAGAGGTCATTATCCTGATCACTAGGAGATATTAGTTATTAACAATTGCTATCAGGATTCCCCACCCCGAAATTTCCATTCACCTAAATTTTTACTCCACAGCTACTATCACCACCTGGCAGACAGTACAGAATAATAAAATCAAGGACAAATAGGCTGAAAAACAGCTTCTATCCCAGGGCCGGAGCTCTTTTGAATTCTACTGTATAATGCAATATCAGGGGTTTTCAATTCAATTGTATAGAATGTGAAGGATGTATGTTTTATTTTCATAGTCATAATGTACACTGAAGATGGTATTTAATTTCATTGTACGAGGTGCAATGGCAATAAACTAAACTAAACTAAATTAAAATCAAGGACAAATAGGCTGAAAAACAGCTTCTGTCCCGGGGCAATAACGCTATTGGATTCTACTGTATAGGGCAATATTCATGCAATATCAGGAGTTTTCCATTCAATTGTATAGAATGTGAAGGGTGTGTGTGTATGTTTTATTTTCATGATCATAATGTGCACTGAAGATGGTGTTTGATTTCATTGCATGAGGTGACAATAAACTAAAGTCAGATAGACACTTAAAGGTTCAGAAAAGGAAATGCAGTAAGCGCTCATCCCAAAACCTGTTGACCTAGAGCCAGGATTATAGGTAATCCTCCCAATCATTCATTTAGTGACTATTCAAAGTTACAACAGCACTGAAAAAGTGACTTGTGAATTCCACCTTTTATGACCATTGCAGCGATCATGTGATTTACGCATGAATGCTTGACAATGGTTGCAGCATCCCAGGGCCCTGTGGTCACCTTTTATGACAAGCAAAGTTAATGGGGAAGCCAAATTCACTTAGCAACCATGTTACTAACTTCACAACTGCAGTGACTCACTTAACAACTGGGACAAGAAAATGGGGTCAAAAACTCAGTTAATAACCAAGCCACTTGGCTGAAATATATTATATATATTATATTAATTGGATTTCTAAGCCGCCACATCTCCCTAAGGACTCGGGACGGCGTACAATCATAAAAACAATACAAAATATTATACAATTACAAAGAATTAAATAAGAAACCCAGTTAGCCGTCTAAAACAATAAAAACAATCATTAAAACTCCCATCCCCCCCCCTCAGTCCAGGTCAACGAGTTGGAACAACCATGTTTTTAAGCCCCGACGGAAAGAGCGGAGGTCAGGGGCCACCCGAAGCTCCAGGGGCAGTTGGTTCCATAGGGTGGGTGCTCCCACAGAGAAGGCCCTACCCCTAGGGGTCGCCAGCCGACACTGTCTGGCTGATGGAACCCCAAGGAGGCCCTGCCTATGGGAGCGCATGGGACGATGGGAAACAGTTGGTGGCAGCAGGGTCTCCCGTAAGCATCCCGGTCCTAAGCCATGAAGGGCTTTATAGGTCAACACCAGCACCTTGAATCTCACCTGGAGGGCAACCGGTAACCAGTGTAAATGGTGTAAGTTCTCCTGCTTGAGCAGAGGGTTGGACTAGAAGACCTCCAAGGTCCCAACTCTGTTATTCTGACTACCTGTACTACCAAGGACCCAGGAGGCCTGACTTGGCAGGCCCTAGAGAAGCTGCTCCCCCTCCAAAGGGAGCTGGAAACCACCGTGAATCTCGGTTCAGCCTTTCCAGCATGGCTGAGCTCTCTTAGTAAGACCAAACTTCGGTCCGCTTCCTTAGTCAAATCTAGCTAGTGTTTCAACTGCAATGCTGTTAATAGAAGGAGACTGTTCATTATCTGGGCCTAAATTGTGCCTGCATTCAATTATATTAGCACACAAAGCAGGGCCATCTTTTTTTTGCATTCTAGCATTTTTCCGTAAAAACCAGCAAAGGAGCTGCAGAATCGGGACAGGAAACACTGCAACCACTGTCGCCTTCCCAGCGCAATACCCTCAGGCCAATACCAACCAATAAAACTGTCTTTTGTTCAAATTTACATTCTAAGAATAAACTCCATAGCTGATGCAATGCCTCTGTTTCTTGGGAAGAAAAAGCCAGCGTTTAGAAGGGCGCCTTTTATTTCAGCCTTCCCTTGGGAAGCTCCTGGGGCACTATGGGGGTGGGGCAGGCTTTGACCCATGACTGAAACCTCTTCAAAAGTTTTTCTACAGGTAGTCGTTAGCTGGCGACATTTAGTGAGTGTAAATAGTTATGATGGATCCTTCGAAAAGGATGTAAATTGGCCCATCGCATGATGAAACGCCAGTTTGGTCTAGCAGTTAAGGCACTGGGTTAGAAACCAGGAGATGGTGAGTTCTAGTCCTGCTTTAGGGACAAGAGTCATCTGGGCACTAGGCTAGAAACTGGGAGATGGTGACTTCTAGTCCTGCCTCAAAGGATCCGTTAAAATACTGAAATTTGCAGGTGACACAACAGTGATTGTTCTCATTAGAGACAACGACGAATCCGCATACAGACAGGAGGTTGTACAACTTGCCTCGTGATGTAACCGGAACAATCTGGAACTGAACACACTCAAAACCGTAGAAATGGTGGTAGACTTTAGGAGAAACCCTCCCATACTACCACCTCTTACAATACTAGACAACACAATATCAACAGTAGAGACCTTCCAATTTCTAGGTTCTATCATATCACAAGACCTAAAATGGACACCTAACATCAAAAATGTCATCAAAAAAGATGAACAAAGAATGTTCTTTCTGTGCCAACTCAGGAAGCTCAAACTGCCCAAGGAGCTGCTGATCCAGTCCTACAGAGGAATGATGGAGTCTGTCACCTGCACCTCTATAACTGTCTGGCTTGGCTCTGCAACCCAACAGGACAGACACAGACTCCAGAGAGTAATCAGGACTGCAAAAAAAAATGGCTACCATCCTGCCTTCCATGGAGGACCTGTATCCTGCACAAGTCAAAAAGAGGGCTGTGAAATTATCTACAGACCCCTCACATCCCAGACATAAACTGTTTCAACTCCTTCCCTCCAAATGACGCTATAGAGCCCTGCACACCAGAACAACTAGACACAAGGGGAGTTTTTCCCCGAACACCATCACTCTTCTAAAACAAATAATTCCCTCAACACTGTCCAACTATTTACAAAGTCTGCACTACTCTTACTATTAATCTTCTCATCACTCCTTATCACCCATCTCCTCCCACTTGTGACTGTATGACTGTAACTTTGTTGCTTGTATCCTTATGATTTATATTGACTGTTTCCTAGTATGATTTGATTGCTTATTGTACCCTATGACTAGCATTAAGTGTTGTACCTGATGATTCTTGACTCTTGACAAATGTATTTCTTTTTCTTTTATGGACACTGAGAGCATTTGCACCAAGACAAATTCCTTGTGTGTCCAATCACACTTGGCCAATAAAAGAATTCTATTCTATTTTGTTCTGTTCTGTTCTATTCTTCATCAAATATCTATGCTATGTTATGCTATTCTTCATCCAATATCTATTCTGTTCTGTTCTGTTCTATTCTATTCTCTATTCTATTCTGTTCTGTTCTATTCTATTTTCTATTCTATTCTATTCTATTCTATTCTATTCTTCATCCAATATCTGTTCTGTTCTGTTCTCTTCATTCTTAGGGATGTAACTCAAAGCCTCCCTGCATCCTATGACTTCTGAACTTTAACAGAACTACCCCCAACCTATTTTAAAAGGACACGCACTTTTTATTTTCTTTTATGGTGACAACAAATTTCTGTCTAAGAAAATTGGAAAAAAATTCTGTTTGAGGGTGTGCAATGTGAAAGCTGTCTTATCTGGGGAAACCCTGGGAATCTCCTCTCCCCAGAGAGGCAAGGCATTGCCTCCCTCCTGGATTTCAATTAACATTTAATCTGGGATTTTAACTTGCCTCTTTTTCAAACTTTCTTTCCATTTTTTCCTTTTATCATTTGATTTGTACCCTAACCAATTTACAAATATAGGTAGGTCCTAGACTTGCAAGAGTTCATTTAGTGACCGATTGAAGTTACAACGGCACTGAATAAAGGGACTTAGGACCATTGTTCACACTTATGATATCCCCATGGTCACGTGAATAATTTTTTTTTTTAATTACATTTATATGCCGCCCGTCTCCGAAGACTCAGGGTGGCTTACAATTTTTTGGGATACAACCCAGTGTGCTCAGCAACAGCCTTCGTTCCATTGTCTATGCCTGCTTATTACTAAGTGGCATTTTTACAAGGTCAGCTAATTGCCCCCAACAATCTTGGGTCCTCAATTTACCTACGCCGAGAGGATGGAAGGCTGAGTCAACCTTGAGCCTGGTGGGATTCGAGCCTACAGTAATTGTAGACAGCTGGATCTTAAGAGCAGGCATTTAACAGCCTGAGCCACCAAGGCTCTTAATTCAGGTGCTTGGCAACTGACTCATATTTATGACTGTTGCCATGTCCCCTTTTGTGACCTTCTGACAAACAACGTCAATGGGGAAGCCTGATTCACTTAACAACCGTGTTAACTAATTTAACAACTGCAGTGATTCTCTTCACAAATGTGCTAAGAAAAGCCGTAAAATGGGGCAAAACTCACTGAACAAATTTCTCAACATGAATTTTGGGCTCAATTGTGGTCGTAAGTTGAGGACTAGCTGTAGAGGAGAGGACGGAAATGGGGAGTGTTTCAAAACGTGATCCATCAAAAAATTAAAATACGAAAAGGCTGGGCTGCAGATCTCCCGCTCCTTCTTTTCTTCGCAGCTGCCTTATTAAGGCAACCAATAATTTGATATGCCAAACATTATTAAAATCACATAATTGTTCAGTAGCACACCCACACAATGTGTAGAGTTTTGCCTACAAAACTCATTTCATAATGAGGAGCACAATGGAGACGACTGTAATTCTCCCAAATATGCGCCTGTTTTCTTATGCTGGCTTTTTAACCACGATTGAGGCTGCTCAATATCATTTGCTTTCAAATAAAAATCTGAAATAGTAAATATTGTCCAAGATAAGCACCGAGTGCAATATCCTGTTATCCGCAAATGCTCAAGATAACTCCAAGATAAAACCACAACGACATACAATCCATTCTCTGAAAACCAACGGCTGTTTTATGTGTCCTTGAATTACAACCATTCATTTAGTGGCCATTTGAAGCTACAACGGCGCTGAAAAACGTGACGTATGACTGCTTTTCACACTTACGACCGTTGCAGTATCTCCATGGTCACGGGATCAAAATTCAGACCCTTAGCAATTAATAAATATGAGACTTATCATATTTATGATTGCTGTATCCTGGGGTCATGTGACCTCCTGACAAGCAAAGTCAATGGGGAAGGCAGATTCACTTAATAGAATTCTTTATTCTTTATAGAATAGAATTCAGATAATAGATAACAGATAATCAGAGTTGGAAGGGACCTTATAGGTCATCTAGTCCAACCCCACCGCCTAAGCGGGAGACCCTACACCATTTCTGACAGATGGCAGTCCAATCTCTTCTTGAAAGTCTCAAGTGATGAAGCTCCCACAACTTCCGAGGGCAACTTCTGTTCCATGGGTTGATTGTTCTCACTGTCAGAAAGTTTCTCCTTATTTCCAGGTTAAATCTCTTAATTCTTTATAGAATAGAATAGAATTCTTTATTGAGAGTGGACACACAAGGAATTTGTCTTTGGTGCAAATGCTCTCAGTGTTCACAAAGAAAAAATAAAATGCATTCATCAAGAATCGTAAGATACAGCGCTTAGTGATAGTCATAGGATACTAAATAAGCAATCAAATCATGCTAGGGAACAAATAAAACAATATAAATTGTAAAGACACAAGCAACACGGTTATAGTCATAAGTGGGAAGAGATAGGGAATAGGAAGGATGAAAAGAATAATAATAATGCAGACTTTGTAAATAGTTGGACAGTGTTGAGGGAATTATTCGTTTAGCAGAGGGATGGTGTTGGGGAAAACCTCTCCTTGTGCCTAATTGTTTTGGTGTGCAATGCTCTATGGCATCGTTTTGAGGGGAGGAGTTGAAACAGTTTATGTCCAGGATGTGAGAGGTCTGTAGATATTTTCACAGTCCTCTTTTTGACTCGTGCAGTATATAGGTCCTCCATGGAAGGCAGGTTGGGAACCATTGTTTTTTTTTTTCTGCAGCTTTAATTATCCATTGAAGTCTGCCTCTCTCTTGTTGGGTTGCAGAGCCAAACCAACCAAGCCATAACTTAACAACCGCAGTGCTTCACTTAACAGCCATGGCAAGGAAGATCATAAAATGGGACAAAATGTCCCTTCGCAACTGTCTCGTTGAGCAACAAAAATTTTGTTTGCTCAATGGTGTTCATTCATTTGGGGACCACTTTGTAAAAGATTAGCCTCAGTTACTTTTTTTCTTCATTCTCGGTTTTTAAAAACTCGAATCAAACGTTGGACACATGCTCGTCAACACCCATCTGGCGGGAAAGATCAACCGAGTTGACAGCATGCAAGTACCCACCCACCCACCAGAGGTGGCATTCAGCCGGTTCTGGAGAACCGGTAGCGGAAATTTTGAGTAGTTCGGAGAATCGGTAAATACCACCTCTGATTGGCCCCACCCCCATCTCTTCTCCGCCTCCCATTAAGTCCCAGCTGATTGGCTGGGTCTTCTTTGGTTGCCCTGCACAGGAGAACGGAGCTGGAAAGCAGGTCAGTGGGGTGGAGAGGGAAGGGGGATTTTGCAGTATCCTTCCCCTGCCACGCCTATCAAGCCACGCCCAACAAGCCACGCCCATGGAACCGGTAGCAAAAAAAATTCTGAATCCCACCACTGCCACCCACCCACATCCACAATTAAAAAAGGAAGCGTCACCTCGTGAGAGATTCGGCGTTGTTCAATATAGGCCATGAATTGCGTGCTGAGGCTGTCTGACTCCGGACATTTGGCTTGCCTGACTTCTTCCTCGTCTTCCTCGGTGGCGCAGCTGTCAATAAAGTCGATCTGATCCAGATCTTGCTCCACTGGAAGGGAAAGAGTTATGACATCAGGCACAACCAGAAGAGCCAAGTCTCAGAAACAAACAAACAAAAAAGGGATTATTTTTCTCACAGAACAACCCCCCAGGCTTTGACATTTATTCAACATCAGATTAAGAAATCTTGAGCTGCACACTGGCATTTATCACCACCGGCTGCAACATCCTTATCTGGGTTTCTCTAAACAGGAGTGCTGCCAAGAGAGAGACTTTCCACCCCGAAAGATAAATTTCACTGGAAGGGAAGATAAAAAGATTAAGCCTCCCAACTAACTACCAAATTGGAAGGTTTAATGGCTACCCATGAAACCAGAAATGAAGGTTTTATAGCAGTTCACAAGAAGAGTTCGGTGTGTGTATGTGTATACTCTTTGCTTTGGCACAGAAGAATTCATTTATTTGGGAGTAACAGGATTATCACTTGGGTGGCAATCCTAAAATTATGTTTTACAGAATGCGGTTGATCCAGGTTTTTTTTTTTCATCAAGGGCTTTTAAACAATTTTTCCCAGATTTTACAAGGAGTAATTTCCTGACAGTGAGAACAATTAACCAGTAGGACCTCTGTTTCTCTTTCTCTTCTTTCTTTCTGATCCTTGTTAGTTTATGTTGGTTTCTGTTTGTATGTTTTGAAAAACGTTTAACAAAATTGTTGTAGTCAACGAATTATTTCCTGCGCTAGCCAAGGACTTGTGGAAAAAAGCTATTATTAATGTCCTGAGCTCACAGGAGCCAAACCCAAGATTTAGCTGGTATTTTGGCAAGTTCAGGGCTGTTCTTTTTAGGACTTCAGCAGAGTGCTGGAAGCACAAAAGTTGAAAGGTGAGGATGCAACCAAATTAAAGCCAGCCATTTGCCCAGGGTGTCTAATAAAACGCAGCTCTATTTCATCCTTCGGTTGGCTGAGCCTACAATTAACCCCAAAGCCAAACCACTATGTCAAGGAACCGAAAACAAATTATAAAGCTTTTAAAACCCATGTCCCAAAGGTGTTTTTTCAAGAGGCAACTGGACTTTCTGGTTTTCTTTGAAGGTGTTTTGCTTCTCATCCAAGACGCTTCTTCAGTTCTGACTGGATGGTGGGGGATGGCAATTGAACAGCCCTCTCTCAACAGAGGGAAAGGGATAGGATATCATCTATCTACAACGCAGTCCTTTCAGCAGGTCCAAGGAGGCTCCACACCCATTTTCACTACTCTGGTAACCCTGAGGACACAGATAAACCTCCAAGTGGCCTCAAGGACCCTCTAAAAGGACGCAAATGACCAGCTGTTTGCAAGGAATATCAATCCTTCCATTCCCCACCATCCAGTCAGAGCTGAAGAAGCTTCTTGGATGAGAAGCAAAATCTCTTTAAAAGAAAAACCAGAAAGTCCACTTGCCTCCTGAAAAGGCACCTTTGGGACAACCATGACCTGGATGACTGAGAATCTCCATAGACTTTTAAAATCATCCAATTATTTTCAAGGCAAAGATAGTCCTCGTTTAGCAACCGTAATGGGGAGCTGCAATTCGGTCATGAAGCAAAGCAGTCGCTGTGTAACCACAACTATGCATATGATCTGACTTTCTTTTGGTTTGTAAACCGGCAAGGATGGGTCACAAATTTTTTTCATTGCTGTTGTCATTGCAAATAGTTGTTTGTGGTCACTCAGTGAGGACTACCAGTATTAGCAGATCATTTGTTTAAGACAGGGGTCCCCAAACTTGGCAACTTTAAGACTTGTGGACTTCAACTCCTAGAATTCCTCAGCCAGCATAGTTGTAGTTATATTTATATACAGTTATATTTCCCATAAAATGGGAGTGGCTGAAGAAAAGTAGCCAGTTCAAAGTTTTATGTGCTTTTATTTAATTTTCAAGGCACCCCGAGATGGTAAAATACTTCAAATATGTAAGAATATTTCTAGCTCAGAACTGAAGTGTCCTTGGTGCTCTCTGAGCATCATTTTCCTGCAAACATTTCATTACCAAGTTAGGTAACATCATCAGTGCTAGAAAGGAGCATGGTTTCTTGGGTAATGAAACATCTGCAAAAAAAGCAGCCAAGCTCAGAGAGTAAGGACCAACACACTTCAAATATACCTATTTAATTCTCAAATCATCTCATCTTCTCAAAAATAGCAACAGGGGTCTGGTTCAGTTTAACATGCAATTCTCAAAAACAAATCTGCTAAAAGTCTGCATTTGGAAGGAAGCCACCAAATGTGCACTATTACCTCCACCATTTGTCACTAAGGAGTTCCCTCTGTGTTCTTGATAATGGCTCTCTCTTCTCAACCTCTGTTCTTTCGTGATCTCTGCCACTCGCAGGGGAAGGTCAGAAAATTCATCTGTCGGCTGCATTAAAAATAAAAATAAAACCCCCTTTTATATTTGATTAAACCTTTGAGATGGAACTTTTGTAAGTCTTTCCTGGAAAAAGCTGTACTTAAGTCACCGAGTGTTTTAAAAAATGCATAACCCAAAGAGTACATACACGATTTATTACTAGCAAATAAAAATTTATTCAGCAGCAAAATTCAGTTCTTAGGTTTTATCTCTTGGCTCAGTTCAGTGAATTTCTTAAGGACACGTAAAACTGAACGTCAGAAAAGTGGCAGAAATCTACCTCCAGACTTGGGAGAATTAGGATTCATTTCAAAGGACTTTCCTCGTTTTGGTGTATTTGGACAGCAGTTCAACGTGGACAAATATACTTCTATTCCTATTGTTGTGGTTCACCGGAGAGCAGCAGAATCGGACAGTGGGGAAGAACGGGGACTAGTCCAGGAATCTGGGGAGGACTCGGACGAGGGTCCTGCGTCTGATGCAGAGATGGGGCCAGGACCATCTGGGAGTGGGGCGCTGACTCCAGAGCCTCCAGAGTCTGGCAGCAGCGAGGCAGAGGACCCAGGGGAGCCTGTTTCCAGTGCGCGCTTGCATAGAGCTGCCAGAAGGCAAGAGCAGCTAAGACAAAAGGGGCTTCAGGAGGAAGGCTGGAGGTGATTCCCCTCCCCTAAGGTATAAAGGAGGTGCAAAGGTGAGGAAACCTTTGCAGGAAGCAAAGTCGTTCACTCTGTTCGGATTAAACCTTGAAGCTTTGCGTGGACTTTGTACTTTGGTTTTTTTTTTCAGTTAATTTGGCACTTTAGTTGTTGGCAGCAATTCAAAGGAGAGAAAAGTGGGTGCTTATCTCGAGGGACTATTTGGGACTCATTACAGGCTGGGAATGAACATAATTCCCAGCTGAAATAAAACAAGAGTTACTTTGACTAAGTATGTGCTTAATTACGGTCTCAGGAAGCCTTGGTCAGAACACCTATCAACAAATATTTCAACCTACCTCTTCCAAGTTCTCACCATTAGAGTAACAATTTCAATTTATTCAATTTCAGTACTATTATCGGGGACACGGAACGGAGACGACCCTTCTCTGAAAGGGAATGACGTCAATGAACTAAACCAAATTTGAAATCACCCTTCTCTTTTTTTCCTTTTCTTTGCAACTGTCTTCGCTTGACTGGAGTTGTATTGGAATCAAATATTTGACAGCTTCCTGCCTCCTCGACGTACCATAAGTGGCATAAAAGGATGCTATTTATCAGTGGCTTCCCAGCCTCCAATTTTTTTTGCAATTGCAGAGACAAAAGTGAGATGCGAGAGCAAAATAAGATGCGTCAAGATTACAGCCCTCTGAAACGCCAGATTCTGCCTTTCTCCTAAGCTACAATTATCTGCCAGCCGAATGCAATCCAAGCACCCTTACTTCATTTCCTGACCACCTCTTATCTCCGCTGTCTACGCTGTTGAACCCGGAATCCAGTGCTCCGTACGGTCGACTCGAATACAGATCTTCGTGACTATCAAAGAGAGAAAAAAAGGAGAAATTCTTGGGGAAACATCTGATATTAGGCAGGAATACAAAGGACACATTTGACCCTTTCAGGCTGCTTTCTATACTGAAGGTGATCCTACAAGAGAGGCCTTGTTCTTACAACTGAATTTTTTTTCTACTTTTCCTCCTTACACTATGGTTGCACTTCCATTAGCTTGGGCTATTACATGTAGAACTGTGTAAGGCAGGGTGTGATGGCCCGGGCTGTGGCACAAGGCAACACAGTCAAATAAGCAAGAAGAGTCTCTTTATTATCTCCAACTAGGCTCCCAATGTCCAGGTTACCTTTGGCTGGAGGAAAAACTCTCCCAAGAACAGCCTTTAAGTGGAGGAAATTCAGTCTGAAAACAAAGTATGCACAAACTATAGCTAAAAATCCAAACAAACCAAGCTGTAGTAATTAACTTGACAGGGCAGGAGAAGGAATTGCAGACTTGAAAGCACATCGAAACACACACAGCTGGGAAGACACCAGAAACACAGATAAGCCCTCCAAGTTACCAACAGCTGTATCCAACAGCTTGCTGCATGCAGCTTCCCTTTTTAAACACTGTGTTCCCAGCGGCAGCTAATGAAGGGAATCAGGGCCCTTTCCTTCCTCGTAAGCCACGCAACTCATGTTGCTCCCTTCTCCGTTCTTCCCTGCATGCCCTAGGATGAGGGTGTGGGCCTGGGTCTTCCTCTGAATTCCCTCTGCCTTGCTCTACCCCTCCCCTGCTCTGCCCAGCCAGACTTTGCCCTTCCCCAGTTTCCTCCCAGCCAATGGAGCCACACTCCCACTCCCTGTCAGCTGTTCGACTCCCCTCTGAATCAGATTCCGACAGGGGCATGACACAGGGTCCTCAAACTTGGCAACTTTAAGACTTGTGGATAAATAAATGAATGAATGAATGAATGAATGAATGAATGTTAAGTTAGTGACACAGCCATTAAGTGAATCTGGCTTCCCCACTGACTTTGTGAGATGGTCACAAAGGGGATCACATGACCCCTGGATGCTGCAACGGTCATCTACACATGCCAGTTGCTGAGCATTTGAGTTTTGATCACATGGCCATAGGGATGCTGCCACAGTTGTTAAGTGTGGAAAACAGTCCTAAGTCATTTCAGTGCTGTTGTAACTTCAAATGGTCATTAAAGGAAGTTGTAAGTCAAGGACTACAGGTAGTCCTTGACTTACAACACTTCATTTAGTGACTGTTCAAAGTTACAACAGCACAAAGTTACAACAAAGTTACAAAGTGACTTAGGATCATATTTCACACTTATGACCATTGTAGCATCGCCGTGAGCACATGATCAAGATTAGAATACTTGGCAACGGACTCATATTTTTATGATGGTCGCAGCGTCTTGGGGTCACATCATCCCTTTTGCGACCCCACCCCAACAAGCAACGCCCATGGGAAGCCAGATTCACTTAACGACAGTGTGATTAATTTAACAACCGCAGCCGAGGACTACTTGTACTTAAATTCACAAAATCCTGGAGATCCATCTCCAGTGAGCTCCAGACACGCGAAGCAGGTAGCTTTTATCCAGTGTGGGGATTCTACTGGTTCGGACCAGTTCGGGCAAAACAGATGTTAAATTTGCATCTGGTTCACCAAACCGGTATTTAAACTGACTGGCTGGCCCCTCCCACCCTGCCCCTCCCCTCCCAGGAGTCTCCTGTTTCTGCTTCCAGAGGGCACCCAAAACCCGGGGGAGGCCATTTTCGCCCTGCCAGAGGCCCGAGGGAAGCTTTTGTGGTTAACCGGCAGCAGGTGCGGACAGCTAAGGAGAGCGAAGACTCAGGTGAGGGGCCAGGACCATTAGGGAGTGGACTGCTGCCTTCAGAGATTGTGGGGGCTGGCAGCAGCGATGAGGAGGTTCCCAAGGAGCCTGTGCCAAGTGCACGAGCGCAGGATTGCTCGCAGGAAAGAGCAGCTGCAGCAGCACGGGCGACTCAGGAGCAAGGCTGCAAGGTAATGGCCCCTCCTTCAAGAAGATAAAAGCCAGCTGTGAAACAGACGTACTTTGCAGAAGGCAAAGACGTTTTGAAACTCCAGCTTCGTGGACCTTCCAGTATCCTGAGTTTGTATTTGAAGATTCTTGTATTGCAAATTATTTCTTGTCTGTTATCTTTTGGCAAGTCTTGCACAGTTTGGCAAGGCTTGTGTTTATCACAGCTAATTATTTTGCAAAAGCATTACAAGGTCTCTGTTCTTTTTGAATTGTGTTTGATTTGTTGGAAAAGGGCATGGGCCAGAACAGAAGCCTCCGGACCCTTGGAAAGGCGAAAAACACCCCTCCCGGAAGTACCTGTAGGCCACGCCCACCATGGCCACGCCCACCCAGCAACCAGGCAGCGAACTGGTTGCTGGGATGTTTGAATCCCACCTCTGCTTTTATCCATGAAACTGACTCTATCGCTATAGGCAGAGCCATGACATAATTCTACTAAGAGCAGAAACCGATCACTCCCTGTGCACACTAACCAGAGAGCTCAACACAGTGACTTTAGAGAGGCCTTATTTTTAAAAAAACTGCTTCGGTCAGCACCCATCTAACAAAGGACATCCCCAACCCTCTGCCAGCAGACATTTAACAAAGCATCCTTTGTTGTCCCCTCCAGTCCCCGAGGCCCTAGGGAAATCCGCAGTGGGTCTGCAACAGCAGCAACAAGAAGTAGACCACTTGGCTTCACCCAGGCCTTGCTAACCATCCCGGGCTGGTTGTCACTCGCTTTCAAAGACATCTTACTGGTGGGAGAAATAATACATGCAATATTGGCTATTTCTACTGCATCCTCCTGTCTCTGCCAATGCCGCAACCGGAATCAACGGACAGAAGGGATTTGTGACCCGAAGTGCGTTTCACAGTGTGGACATCTGTGCATTTCCAAGTCACCGACACCAGGTGTGTGAACGACAGGGTGGATTTGATTTATACCATGTCGATTTGAATCACTAGTAAAAAGGCTCGATTTAAATCAAGTTGATTTAAATCATAATTTTAAAGAGCCACTGTCATCTGTCTCCCCTCTGACCCGCTGTTGACTCACCGACAGTCCCAATATTGCAGAATATACAGCCTCATCAGAGGTGGTATTCAGCAGGTACTGACCAGTTCTGGAGAACCGGTACCGGGAAATTTTGAGTAGCTCAGAAAACCAGCAAATCCCACCTCTGACTGGCTCCCCCCCTCTATTCTCTGCCTCCCATTGAGTCCCAGCTGATCAGCTGGGTCTTCTTTTGTTGCCCTGCGCAGGAGAACGGAGCTGGAAAGCAGGTTAGTGGGGTGGGGAGGGAATTGGGATTTTGCAGTATCCTTCCCGTCACGTCCACCAAGCCCGCCCACCAAGCCACGCGCACAGAACCAGTAGTAAAAAAATTTGAATCCCACCACTGAGCCTCATGCTCCATTTCATGCTGAATAAACCAAATTATTAATATATCTTAAATAGAAAACTATCTTTAGCTAGATTTTTACTCCAAAAGCATTTTATTAAAATAAAATTTGATAAAAAATTTAAAAATCCAATTTAATTTTTTAATCCTTTTGAAACAAACAAACAAAAAAAAACACCATCAATTTTTATCCACCCTGGAGAACGAGCAGGTTCCTCTTTGTTTTAATTTCCCCATTTGCATTAGCTCCATTCTAACAGGCCTCAGGCCTCTGGGGCAGCAGGTACAGGTGTGACAAGCTACATCCAGGAGGCTTCAACACGTCACCTCAGGAGGGCCGCTATGCTGACAGCTTTGAAGGAGGTTTTAATAATGCAACTCGGAGACTGGGAGTTCTAGTCCCGCCTTAGGCGTGTAAGCCAGCTGGATGACTTTGAGCCAACCACCAGGAAATGGTTAAGAACCCTGAGCTGTGTTTCTCAACCTCGATTTTTAAGACTTCAACTCCCAGAGTTCCTCAGTCAGCGCAGAGAATTCTGGGAGTTGAAGTCCACTTGTCTTAATGCAGGCGAAAAGTTCATTTGAAATGTCTGACTGCTTACCAGGATCCAAAGCCTATCGGTCGCCTGTCATAATCAGGAAGGTCTGGCACCACTTTACACGCTTCCATGTTCAGATACTTAAATATGTGGATTTTTCCTTTTATACATATCTAGAAAAGGGAGGGGGAGACAAAGCATTTTTTATTTGTTAATGATTTTACCCGCTGTATTCTATGATTGTTGGTTTAAATGTCTTTTCGTGTTTCAACGTTTATATGCTGTGAGCCGTGCAGAGTTATTGGATGCACGATGGGCGGCAAATAAAGTTCATAAATATATTTCATAAGTCAATAAATACATTTTGAAAGCAACGCCGTCTATATGAAACCTAAAGCTGTTTTTAAAAAAGTTTGGCCAAGCAAATGTCCTCTCCTTTCCCCAGAGTGATTAAAAAAGATCAGACCCAGAGATTCAGATCAGATCAGATGTAAAACCAACCACTGAAAATTTACATCCTTGGTTTTGACAATAGATTTGAACTCTTTCTGAAGATTACAGCACCACATTCTAGTATGGATCTTAAAGAAAGAAATTGATCCAGTTCAATATATGATGGCAAGTGGTTAAAGACAAGATAGTCTTTAATGGAAGAACATTTTCTATATAACAGGACGTTAATGTCAATTTTGAAGTTTTAATGCCCAATATTTTAATCTTTACAATCTCCCCCACTCTCCCCCTTTCCCTCAATTCAGGTGTTCTTGGTGGTTTCTTTGTTAGCTTGTTTGTCTGAGCTGCACAACACTAACACTAGTACAGTGGTGGCTAACCATTTTGGGCTCCCGTGCCAAAAATTGTGTGGACGCTTGCACGCTCTCATGCCAGCACCCAGAAGGCAATGCGCGGCCCTCTACACTCCCTACACATGCGCGTGCAATCCCCACCCATCCACCACCACCACCCCCTTACCTGCACTGTGCCCCCCAGCTGATTTTCGGCCAGTTTGAGGCCTTTTCCGGCCTCCCAGAGGCTTGAGGAAGGCTTCTGCAGGCTTCTGCAGGCTGAAAACTAGGCCTGTTTCATCACTTCTGGTATTTCCGGAAAAACAGGAAGTGACAAAACAGGGCTAGTTTTCGGCCTGCAAAGCCTGCAGAAGCCTTCCTCAAGCCTCTGGGAGACACGGCCTCAAACCAGCCAAAATCAGCTGTGAGGCGGATGCATGTGCAATGAGGTAAGTTTGCCTGCAGCTCGCATGCAGGCACAAATGGTTCTGCATGCCACCTGTGGCACGCGTGCCATGGGTTCGCCATCACAGCATTAGTATATAAACAAAGAGCAAATTCCCTTCCCTTCCAGCCCTGATAAGGTTATCTAGTCAGGTAATGAAATGTCTCTAGGAAAACAACAAAGCTTAGACCCATCAGTTCAACGCTAAGTGACAAATAATCTCTTCTAACTGCTAAAATTCTCCAGTCTTTCTCTGATGGCCAGCCTTTGTGTTACATTCCCTGTAAATTGCCAACTTTTTTTTTTTAACCTGACGCCTGTATACCATTGGTCTCAAATGTGATTTCTTAATTTGTTTTAATCAGCTACCGGTTGTAGTTTCCTTTTTGGACTTCAAATGCCAAAGCCTCAAACAGACTCTTCCGGGTTTCGTTTCGCGATAGTTGAGGGCTTCGGATTAAGTGGAAGGTACTAAATCTTTTAAGAGGAGGCTGGGGTTTTGTAAATGTATACTGACAGATAAGCAGTGTTTGGGGATGGCCCCAGGCTTCACAACTAGGCTACTGAAGCATTATTTCTGAATAGGGCCATTGTGTCCTTGCACAGACAGCATCAATCACCGCAACAGCAAAATAATAGACTGTACAGTGATTTTTTTTTTTTGGCCTCCGGTTCTGAGATTTAAATAATAGGATGCATCTCCATGGATCCTCTCTTGCCCAAGGTGAATTCTATCTCAAGAGACTTTGCCCACAAAACACCCGTCTAATGCCACAGTCTTAACAGCTATGCAACAGCACAAAAAACACCAGAAGGCGCATGAAGCGAAAAAGGCAAGTTTTCTCCATGAAAATAACACGTTTGGGTTTAGAGCAAGCGCCCTTTTAGTCACAATTTAAATTTTAAAGACTTGGGGAATACATTACCTGGGCGGGGGGAGACTGCAAGGGGTTGTTATCTAAGGTGATTGTCTGCAAGTGCCTGAGGTTCCGGTAACACACTGGGATTGTTGTGATTTTATTACAAGAGAAATCTAACCGAATCAAAGGCAGGTCTGCAAGCTCTGTAAGTACACACACAGCACAACAAAAATGTCAACTAATGATGGAAGAAACAAGGCATACATAATCTAACAAATGAGCACATTTTAACGAATATTCCGCAAAAGAGCAGTGACATTAAAACTTCCTTGTGTGTGTTTATGTGCATGTTTTTACCTTCAGGTAAATGTACCAGGTGATTCCTCCTGATGTTGAGATCCCGCAAGGAATTTAGATTGCCAATCTGGGGAGGGATTGTTTGGATTTCGTTGCAGCTGACATCCTAGAAGACAGAGAGAGGGGGGTCAATTTAATAAAATCTATTTTTTTTCGCTCACGGTAAGGTTCAAGTCAAAGCATTCCTTCAGAAGGTCAACGTTATTTAAAGGACTGTCTATTTCTGGTCACATCTACCCAACCCACCAAGTTGGGAACAGAGAACACTCCCTGTCTCGTAAGGAGGTCCATCTGGTGGGACCAAGAAGAAGGGCTTTTTCCGTAGTAGCTCCCTCCCTCTGGAACATCCACCCTGCGGAGATAAGATTGGCCCGACCTTGACACGCTTTAGCAAGCTCTGAAGACCTGATTCTGCCAGGGAGTCTGGAGACCCTGGGGACGTTGAGTTCATCAAGGGGCTCGTTTGACTGTTGTCACCAGGAGGCTGGGGTGGTACCGTTTTATGTTGGGTTTTATCTTTGTAGGCCCCCTGCAGTCAATGGGAGTCAGGCTGCTAGATGCATTTCGACAGACAGACGGTCGATAGATGGAAAGGTAGGAGGGAGAGAAGAGAGAAAGGTAGATAGCTAACTAGATAGCTTGATAGCTACATCGTAGAAGATAGATAGGTAGATAGGTAGATAGGTAGGTAGGTAGGTAGATAGATGATAGATAGGGATAGGGATGGGTGGATGGACAGATAATCTATCTAAATAGACCATAGGTAGGTAGGTAGGTAGACAGACAGACAGACAGACAGACAGACAGACAGACAGACATAGATAGATAGATATATAGATAGATAGATAGATAGATAGATAGAGATAGATGATAGAAAGATGATAGATAGGGATGGGTGGATGGACAGATAATCTATCTAGATAACCAAGGTGGTAAGTAGGTAGGTAGATAGAGATAGATAGATAGATAGATAGATAGATAGATAGAGATAGAGATGATAGATAGGGATAGGGATGGGTGGATGGACAGATAATCTATCTAGATAGACCATAGGTAGGTAGGTAGGTAGGTAGGTAGGTAGATAGATAGATAGATAGATAGATGATAGATAGGGATAGGGATGGGTGGATGGACAGATAATCTATCTAAATAGATAGACCATAGATAGATAGACCATAGATAGATAGATAGATAGATAGATAGATAGATAGATAGATAGATATAGACAGACAGACAGACAGACAGACAGACAGATCATCTGAAATGGAAAAATTCAGTCAAAACATAATTCAGCAGGATAGAGAGGGAGGAAGCCAGGTATGCACAGGATGAGGTGGGGCTTTCTCTACTCCTTCAGCCACCTTCAACATAACACACTGCATTGGGGCCCCAGGCTAGTTGGCAAAGTCATGCCTTTCAGAAGGCCAAAAGGACGGGAGCGGATCTGACCTCAGTGATGGTGGTGGTGGTGGGGGTAACATGTTCCAGAGGGTGGGGGCCACAGAAGAAAAGGCTCTGTCCTGGACCCTGCCAGCCAGAATTCCTTGGCAGCATGCCCCTTCCCCTGGCACAAGTGGGATGGGCCAATTCCTTAGAGGTGAGCCGGTTTCTCAGCTAGCATGCTCCACGCCACAATCAGCGTTCTCGAAGGACTACTTGAATATATATGATTAAAACTGATCTGCTGTCCTCTCCCAGGAATCACCATCTCACTGTTTAAATAACCTCCATGCTTATTTAAACAACCTCATGAAACTTAACGAGAAACCACAATAATTTGGCAGATGTCCCACAGGCTATTAAAACCTCAGAGAAGCAACATACACAAGGATTGAAAAGTCAGAGCGCGTTAATGGCAATAAACATCCATCCCGGGATGCAAAGGGGGTAGGTAACATTCCTCAAAGCCAGGATATCGACAGAGAAACAGAAATACTTAATCTGATTGTTTCAAGAAGAAAAAAGAAAGAAATACTAACACTAATTATCCTCAACTTACGACCGCAACTGAGCCATGAATCTCCACGGTTAAGCAAGACAGTTGTTAAGTGGATACTGTCCTACTGTGCGACCTTTTTTGCCACCGTTAAGTGAAACACTGCAGTTATTAAATTAGGGACACGGTTGTTAAGTTAATCCGGATTCTAAGTGTATAAATCACTTTTTTCAATGCCGGTCTAAATTCAGTCACTAAACGAATGGTCCTAAGTGGAGAACAATCTGCGTTTCAGGGCAAACTGTGTCAACTTTTGGTAGACCATTCCAATGTTTATCCACCATTAAGTCTTTTTGAGAGAAAAAAATGACTTCATGGTAGGTAAAAGTTCTAAGTTTCTTTAAACAAACACAAACAAAGAAAAATTCGCCCATCAAATCTCAACCCATCGAGCAGCACAGAATCAAAGGCCGAGCTTGGGAAAGACGCAGGCACACTTACAAGCTCCATCAGATGTCTCAGCTGTCCGATGTCTTCTGGGATGGAGACTAGCTTATTGTTGCTGGCGATCAGAACTTTCAAGGGCAGGTTGCACAAGTGGACAGGCAACGTTGAGAGCTGGTTGCGGCTATTCAGGAGAGGGAAAAAAAGAGAAGAAATAAGACGTCAGAAAGAGGACCAGCATGGCATCGCGTCAGAATGCAAAGACCTGACAGCGCATTTTAGGCAGACAAATTCAACCGCCTTTTTGTTTCTAAAGGGAAAAAGAGCAACTTATTTATTTTGGTCCACTTTAACTGAATTCCCAGACTCAAAGACAGTTGTTTATTTGATGGGATCCTTGGTGCACTCTAAGCTTGGTTGTTTTCTTATAGACCTTTCATTACTCACTAGGTATCATCATCAGTGCTGGAAGGGAGAGGGTTTGCAGAATGAAGTAAAAGGTGGTGGAGGAGGAGGGGAAGAGGAGGAGGATTGCAGGGTCTGCCGCGCCGGAGGTGGGTGGTTTTCATGCAGACGCTTCATGACCCATCTAGGTAACATCATCAGTGCGAGGAGGAGAGGGGTTGGCAAAGAGTACTACTACTACTGTGGAGTCCTTGTTGCTCTCTTGAGCTTAATGGTCGGTTGGTTTGTTGACATTTCATGACCCAACTAGGTAGCATCATCAGTACTACAAGGAGGTGGGGTTTGCTCTCCGATGTTTATTTGCGCTTAAAAAAAATTATTCTCTCTCTCTCTCTCTCTCTCCTCCTCCCTCCCTCCTCCTCTCTCTCTTACATTTTGGAAACTCAAAAGAAAGCTGCTTCTTGCTGTATGTATCAGGAGATGCCATTCTAATAAAAGTAATAAATACTTTTGTAAGAACCTCATGAGCTTACAAAACCTGGAGATATAGTACCACACAATCAATACAAAAACCATGCACATGGAACCGCTGGCTGTGTCTACACCAAGGCTAAAGATTTTTTTATCTACACCAAGGCTAAAGATTGCAAGTCTACAATTCCACGCAATTTAGCTCCAGTAAACAAAGATTGTCCTGAGCTTCTGTCGATGGATGAAGCCAGGGTTTATCAACCTTGGCATCTTGTCTGGCATTGTAGCTGGGGAATGCTGGGAGTTGAAGTCCACACACCTTCGAGCTGCCATGGCTGAGAAACACCAGATTAAGCAAGGCATCCGGACGATGCACTGTCCAGTCCAGCCTTCTGTCTTGTTCAGGATCAATCTTGCGCATTCAGGAAGTCATTAGCATGGAGAGGCAGACAAGCATCCCTTTCCGGTGTTGTGGCTAAGCATATGGCAAAGGAGGTCATAAGCAGCCACAAAGTCATCAAGAGTCCCGGCTGAACCCACAGGAATTTAGGCAGGTCTTTTTGATAGACATCCCCCAACCCAATGGCAGCATAGGTTCTCCTGCTTGACCAGAGGGTTGGACTAGAAGACCTCCAAGGTCCCCTTCCAACTCTGTTATACTGTTAATGGTTGTAGGGACTGGGCATGGCTAGTCTAGTGAAGAGAAGGACCAGGGCAGACACGATAGCAGTCTTCCAATATCTCAGGGGCTGCCCCAAAGAAGAGGAAGAGGTCAAGCTATTCTCCAAAGCCCCTGAAGGAAGGACAGGAAGCAACAGGTGGAAACTAATCAAGGAAAGAAACGATTTGGAACTAAGGAGAAATTTCCTGACAGCAAGAACAACAAAGCAGTGGCAGAACTTGCCAGCAGAAGTTGTGCGTGCTCTTATCACTGGAGGCTTTTAAGAGGAGATGGTGCAACCATTTGTCTGGAACCATTTAAGCAGGGGTTGGACTAGAAGACCTTTAATCCCCCTCCCAACTCTATTCTTCTGTTAAGTAGTTACAGTATTCTCCCTTTTCGTTTGAAGGGATAATCAGCGTCCCATTCAGACGATGCACCTGCCTGAAGAGCGCTCACGCAAGCCGTGGGAAGCAGCTCCTCCCTTCCGCATAGCCGCCCTGTGTTGTTAAGTCTTCCTCAAGGTCAACTGGATTGTGTGTGCAGTGCACACAAAGGCTTCTGAAAGGCGACAATGTCTCGCTTGAAGGGAACTCCCAGTTCCAACCATGACCCAAATTTGCTCTGTCCACAGTTTCCACACCTCGAAGAATTAGTAGCCTCAATTTGACTGGCTGGTTTTTAATGAGAAATTAAGGAACTCAGAATACAAGAAGTTAGAGGCTGCATTCTTTGACTTTGCAGCAGCTGGGGCAAAACGGCTGTTACAGCAACTCCCCCCCCCCCCCGGGCAAATCCATTAATAATAATGTTAAAAAATGGGTACAGGCAGTCCTCGACTTACAATGGTTCGTTTAGTGAGCGTTCGAAGTTACAACGGCAGTGAAAAAAAGTGGCTTTGGACCGTTGTTCACACTTACAGCCAAGGCAGCATCTCCATGGTCATGTGCTCCAAATTCAGACGCTTGGCCACTGTCTGATATTTATGACGGTTGCAGGGTCCCGGGGGGTCTCTGATCCCCTTTTTGTGACCTTCTGACAAGTGACATCATTGGGGGAATCCAGATTCATTTAACAATTGTGTTACTGACTTCACAACCGCAGTGAAATCACTTATCAATTTTGGCCAAGGAAGGTCAAAAAACACGGGACAAAAATCACGTGTCGAATGTTTTGCTTAGCCAGCAGAAATGTTGGGCTCGGTTGTGGTTGTAAGTGGAGGATTATCCGTAATCCACATATTATTATTAAAAATGGTTCTATAACACTGAAAGTGATTTACGCGTGCAGCCTTGTTGACATGTACATCAATAAAAACTGGTTAGGCATTTGGCTCATCTTTATTCTTTTATTTCTAGTCCCTTCAACAACTTTGCATAAATCATCTGTCAATCCACCCAATCAATCTATCAGTCACAGTGGTGGGATACAAATTTTTTTACTACCAGTTCTGTGGGCGTGGCTTGATGGACGTGGCTTGATGGGCGTGGCAGGGGGAGGATACTGCAAAATCCCCCTTCCCTCCCCACTCTACTGACCTGCTTTCCAGCTCCGTTCTCCTGTGCAGGGCAGCTGGGACTCAATGGGAGGCAGAAAATAGATGGGGGCGGGACCAGTCAGAGGTGGGATTGGCTGGTTCTCCAAATGACTCAAAATTTCCACTACCGGTGGTTCTCCAGAACGGGTCAGAACCAGCTGAATACCACCTCTGATCAGTCACCTAAATACTCAGCCTTCAAACCTAACTTGGTCCTTGTGTGATTCCTATCCCTGCCACAGAACAAAATTGTTGGAAGTTCCTGATTGAAGAAGTAAGATTTTAAATTTAAAAAAAAATCCAGTGAAAGAAGAATTTTAAAGCATCCAACATGATAATCACAATTATTTTATTATAACAGGGGAAGGGACTAAAAATTCCAGGCCCGCATTGCTAATTTTCCTGCAGCCCTGTGTGGCCTCCAATTGCAAAAGGATTTCCTGCTTCTTTATATAAAGAGGAAATTCATGCAGCTGAGAGCTGGTTGCTGAACAA
Organism: Naja naja; assembly: GCA_009733165.1. Lineage (NCBI taxonomy): Eukaryota > Metazoa > Chordata > Lepidosauria > Squamata > Elapidae > Naja > Naja naja. The sequence continues at coordinate 185,982,137 of CM019151.1, forward strand.
GGGCCCAAGAATTTCTCTCTATATATAAATATATTGTAATTAGTGTGATCTGTACCTTCTATGCATTGTTTTCTTTTAGGTACTCTTTATTATTCTTACCTGTAAATAAAATTTATTCCTGTTCCAGGATATAACCCTCAAGGCTGAAGAGAAGAAAAATGCTGAGGTCCTAAGAATCCAAAGAGCACAGAGATGATGACGGGCCTGGAAGCTAAACCATACGATGAATAACTGAGGGAATTAGCTGTAAGGGGTCCTTGGTGCTCTCTGAGCTGGGTGGTTTACCTGCAGACATTTCATGACCCAACTAGGTAACACCATCAGTGCTAGAAGAGAGGGGAGGTTGCAGAGAGGAGAAGGAAGGAGAAGAGAAGGACTGTGGGATCCTTGGTGAACTCTGAGCTTGGTTGTTTTTCTTGCAGGCATTTTGTGACCAAACTAGGTAACATCATCAGTGCTACAGGGGGTTTGTGAAGAGGAGGAGGAGGAGGGGGAGGGGGAGGAGGAAGAAGACTACTACTACTACTGTGAGGCCCTTTGTGCTCTCTGATCTTGGTTCCTTTCTTGCAGCAGATGTTTCATTACCCAAGCTAGCATGAAAGCCTCACTGCACTGAGTTACTTTTAAACTAAGAAAGCCAGGATTAAAAATCCAATAATTTAAATTTATGAATGCTTTACGTAGCATGCATTTGTTCGAAAAGATCACGATAGGCAATCAACTGAAAGAACGAGTGTAAAAACAAAGGATCCCCAAATGTTTTTGTGTTGTCATTCATTCGTCCGCTTTTACGGAAGCCAAAATGGAGTCTGAAAAAAAATACCACCGTCTGGCGGAAAGTTAGCACGGAGGCATTGAAGGGCCCCTCCTGCTTCAGCGCTGTCTCAAGTCTCAGGAAATGTCAGGGTCTGTTTTTGCAGCCAGCTGGTTCTTTGGGAAAAGCCAAACATAGGATGACGGAGCTTGAAACCCGGAGTTTTCGTAGTGGATCACTACAGGATTAAGAGGAAACACTTTGAAAGGAACCGTAGGATCCCTTTGACGTGAAATGAACTGCTTTGGAGAAAAGGAATCTGAGCCTTCCCTGTTTACCCAGGACCAACAAGCAGAAGAAAACAAATATTTCGAAGCGAACAAGTATCGGAAGTTGTCCTCTGACTCACATCCTTTTTAAAAAAAAATTTGAGAGGAAACTTACTGTGAAAGACAAAGGAAGTTAAGGCACAACTAAGTTGCCAAAAAATTGAGTTAAGACAAAGTCTGATTCTTTTACCACCGGCTGAGGTATACAAAATAACACACATAACAGAGTTGGAAGGGACCCTTGGAGGTCTTCTAGTCCAACCCGCTGCTCAGGCAAGAAACCCTGCACCATTTCAGATGAATGGTTGTTCAGTCTCTTCTTAAAAGCCTTCAGTGTTGCAGCATTCACAATTTCACTTCCAAGAAATTCCCTTTTAGTTCTAGATTGCTTGTCCCCTGGATTAGTTTCCATCCGCTGCTCCTTGTCCTGCCCTCAGGGGCTTTGGAGAATAGCTTGACTCCCTCTTCTTTGGGGCAGCCCCTCAAATATTGCTATCCTGTCTCCCCTGGTCCTTCTCTTCCCTTGACTAGCCAGGCCCAGTTCCTGCAACCGTTCTTCATATGTTTCAGCCTCCAGACCCCTAATCCTCTTTCTTGCTCTTCTCTGCACTCTTTCTAGAGTCTCAACATCTTTTTTACATCGTGGTGACCAAAACTGGATGCAGTATTCCAGGTGTGGCCTTACCAAGGCATTAGAAAGGGGTATTAACATTTCAATGATTGTGATACAAAACCAAACACCTTTTATGCAAAACACCTTTTCATTGAATGTAGCGTATTACAAAGCAGACATGCTGTAAGATACAATGCTTTGCAATCAAATCAGCGAGGATCTCAACTGTTCACTGGAGGATAATTATGTATGAAAATATCTACAGACCCCCCTCACATTCCGAACATAAACTGTTTCAACTCCTTCCCTCAAAACGACGCTATAGAGCACTATACACCAGAAAAACTGTCCCCAAACGCCATCACTCTGCTAAACAAATAATTCCCACAACACTGTCCAACTATTTACTAAGTCTGCACTACTATTACTTTTAATCTTCTCATCACTCCTTATCACCCATCCCCTCCCCCTTGTGACTGTATGACTGTAACTTTGTCGCTTGTATCCTTATGATTTATATCGACTGTTTCCTACTATGATTTGATTGCTTATTGTACCCTTTGACTATCATTAAGTGTTGTACCTGAGGATTCTTGACTCTTGATGAATGTATCTTTTCTTTTATGGACACTGAGAGCATTTGCACCAAGACTAATTCCTTGTGTGTCCAATCACACTTGGCCAAGAAAGAACTCTATTCTATTCTATGAAGAAATCCAGCAGTGTTTTTTATCTACATCACCCGGGCTCGAAAAGTCCCAAAATTTTAGAAAACGAACTGTTTACTCCAGGAAAAGAAGAAGTTGAGAGAGACCATTCCTAACCCATCGAAAGCCATCTGAAAACAAAACAGCCGGCCTAAAGCTAAATAAAGAACAGGCCTAACGTGTTTTCCCCAGATGAAGAATCATCAAGAGAGCGTCCCAAATTAGCTGGGCTTTCATTTCCATTTGGAAGAAGGAATCTGCACAGCAGAAAAATATGTTTTTTGTTTCAGGTGTGGAATGAAACAGGCCCACTCAAACTAGTTGGACGAGACAAGTCAGCCACATGCTCCAAAAAAAAAACCCACTCAAACCACACAGGTTTTATAGCTAGTCCTTGACTTGCAACAGTTCTTTTAGTGACTGTTCCAAGTTACAAGGTTACTGAAAAAAGTGATTTCGGACCGTTTTTCGCACTTACGACCGCAGCAGTGTCCCCGTGGTCTTGTGATCAAAATTCGGATGCATGGCAACTGGTTCATATTTATGACATGATCCCCTTTTGCAACCTTCAGACAAGCAAAGTCAATGGGGGAAAAGCCAGAGTCACTTAGCAACCGTGTCACTAACTTATCAACTGGCAGCGATTCAACGGCAGCTAAGAAGGCTGTAAAATGGGGCACTGAACTCACTGAACGAACGCCGCTTAAGAACATAGATTTGGGGCTCAACTGTGGCCTTAAGTCGAGGACAGCCTGTATTTCGAACACAGGACCCTGGAAACAGCCCGTCTCATCTTCGGAATGACAAGAATACCCTGAAGGACTGGGTGACTTTGCAGTGCTGCTGGCTCAAATCAGGCAAGTTTTTCTTCTGGGGTCGGAACGAAAGCAGTGTGTTTCGTTCCAGCCTCAAATTTAATGTGTGGAACACACGAGGTTCCCTTTCGCACTTAGCTCACTTTTTAAAAGGCCATTTTCAAACATGAAAGAGTTTGTGCTCTTTGGCACAGAAGACTTGAGGGTTATCTTTCCCACTCAAGTCACTTAAAATGGCTCTTGGAAATACAAAACAGTTGGTGCTGTTTTGCACAGATACCCCCCCCCCTTACACCAGAAAGTCTTTCAAAACAGATATTTCACTTCAGACATGTTTTTGTTAAAATGAAGAGACAGTGTTTTTATTTATATATATGTGTGTGTGTATATGTATATATACACATACATACACACACATATACATATACACATATACATATATACAGACAGAGAGACAGACAGAGAGACAGACACAGACACAGACACACAGACACACACACACATATGGTATTCAGCTTTCTTCGGGTATTTTCCCACGTCCTTATAGTTGTGCTTTTAAAGTTGTAGCGACGTTTTGGCAGAATCTCATCTGCCACCATCAGGCTTGTGTATTGGGTTCGTCTGTGTGTCGGGCTTTTGCAGCCGTTACACAAGCCGGATGATGGCAGATGAGATTCTGCCGAAACGTCGCTACAACTTTAAAAGCACAACTATAATGACATGGGAAAACACCCGAACAAGGCTGAATACCGTACATATAAATACCTGCGAAAACCTAAGAAAACATATATATACATTTTATATATATATGTACATCTTGAATTATCCTTACGATTCATACTGACTGTTTCCTAGTATGATTTGATTGCTGATTGTACCCTATGACTATTATTAAGTGTTGCACCTGATGATTCTTCACTCTTGACGAATGGATCTTTTCTTTTATGTACACTGAGAGCATTTGCACCAAGACAAATTCCTTGTGTGTCCAATCACATTTGGCCAATAAAAGAATTATATCTATCTATCTTATGGCCAGAAACAAATTAGAAACTTAAGTGAATACAGAAATGCTATAATGGATTTATTGTTCACAATGGCAGGTATAACTCCTGAAATCAAATGCAGGATAACCTTAGGCCCACTGTGAGAATTAACATGAATAAGATGTGGAAAAGGAAGATACTGATATAAGCACAAAAGGCTAGTTAGAGCAGAGGTCTCCAAATTTGGCAACTTTAAGACTTGTGGACTTCAACTCCCAGAATTCCTCAGCCAGCCGTGTCTATTTCTTTTTCTCTTATCCCCCAAAGAGGAGAGATTGCAGAGGAAGGGATTACAAGAGAGTAAGCTATGCTGGCTGGGGGATTCTGGGAGTTGAAGTCCACAAGTCTTAAAGTGGCCAAGTTTGGGGACCCCTGAGTTAGAGCAATACAGGTAGTCCTCAACATACGACCACAACTGAGCCCAACGTATGTTGTTAAGTGAGACATTTGTTCTGTGAGTTCTGCCCCATTTCACAACCTTTCTTGCCACGTTTATTAAGTGAATCACTTAAATTAGTAACAGGATCGTTAAGTGGATCTGGCTTTCCCCCCATCAACTTCGCTTGTCAGAAGGTCGCAAAAGGGGACCACGTGACCCCAGGACCCCATGACCATCGTGAATACGAGCCAGTTGCCAAGCGTCCGAATTTTGATCACGTGAGCACGAGGATGCTGCAATGGTCATAAGTGTGAAAAATGGCCACAAGTCACTTCTTTCGGTGCCGTTGTAACTTTGAAAGGCCACAAAATTATTCATGTATTAACTGCAGCTAGGATTGTATTTGTACAAACTCAAAGTGAAGAGATTCGGACTGATGAGAGCGTGATCAGGAAAATATTAGAATGTGCAGAAATGAATAGGTTAACACTTGCAATTAAAGAGAAGGAAGAAACTGAATACTATTTGACATGGGAAGCTTTTTATCGATGGCTTGTGTCATGCCCCTGTTAGAATCTGACTCTGAGGGAGAGGAGGAACAGCCGACAGAGAGTGGGAATGTGGCTCCGGAGATTGTGGAGGAAACTGGGGAAGGGCACAGGCCAGTTGGGCATTCAGAGGAAGACCCAGGCCCATCCCCTCTTCATCCTAGGGCACGCAAGGAGGAGTGGCTAAGGGAGAAATATGAATGGTGTTGTCTACAGGGGAAGAAAGGGCCCTGATCCCCTTCATGGGCTGCAGCTGGGAGGACTGTTTAAAAGGACAAACTGCGCATGGCTCAGTGCTGGAAGCAAAGTGTGAAATTATTCTAGTCTGTCAGTTCTTATCTGAGTTTTGGCATCCTTCCCAGTGTGTGTATTTTGATATCTGTGGACGTCTTCAAGCCCTAATCCTGCCTTGTCTCATTAATTGCTTCAGTGTGGTTTGTGTTGTTTTCTACTTATAATTTATATGCATTTTGAGTTTGAACGGAATTTCTTCCTTTTTGCAACGGTTCGTGGGGGAGTTTTTTCTCCAGTCAATGATAGTTGGACCTTGGAGGCCAAGTTGAAGGAATTAAAGGAACTTCACCTATTTTTGTGACTTTGTTGCTTTTGTATCACTCTGGGTCATCACAGCTTGAGAATAAATACGGGAATTAGAAATTAAAAAAGATTAGTGAAATATAGAAACTTGCTGATAGAATCAAATATGTTAAGATGGGGATTGTAATAAAAATTAGATATATTATGTATATCAGTATTAAGTAAGAATAGAGAATCAATACCAATACAATGAAATGTGTAAACTGTATTTGTTATTGCACAAGATATTTGTACTCAGACGACACACTGTTTAAATGGAAGATGGATGGTTTGTTTTAAAATAAAATAAAAAATTTAAAGAAAAGAAAGGCCACTAAATGAACTGTTGTAAGTTGAGGACTGCCTGTAGTCTGTATGGGTGTGAGAGCTGGGTACCAAAAATGGCCAGTTGAAAAAGAATTGACACCTTCAAACTAGTGGGCTGACGTAAATTATTGCATGTATCATGGTCAGCAACAGCAACCAAGAAAGAGATGGTGAATCGTATAAAACCAGGCCTAGGACTATTATTAAGTGTTGCACCTTATGATTCTTGACTCTTGAAGAATGTATCTTTTCTTTTATGTACACTGAGAGCATTTGCACCAAAACAAATCCCTTGTGTGTCCAATCACATTTGGCCAATAAAGAATTCTATTCTATTCTTGTAATGCCGAGCATGTATCTTTCCGTGGCTCTTTGTGTCACACTTAGCTTTTGTATCAATTGTGAGGTTAGTGTCCACATTTCACCGCCTATGTTAGAGTAGGTAGCACACACTAGAGATTTAATAAATAATTATTATAACCACCTTTGGTGAGCTTGTTGACTTCATCAGGTGCCACCTAAGACATGAGTTCACCAAATCTTATGCCTTACAATAAAATTTGTCAGTCAGAAAAGGTGCTATCAGACTGCAGGGTTTTTTTTTTGCTGTCACAGCATAACACAGCATTCATCCTATGATACCTGCATTTAGCAGTAAACTGCAATGATCTCAAGGAAAAATTCTGAACTCTTCACATTTGCCCACCATGTAGACACCAAGTGAATTTTTAAAAATGCAACCTGGACAACCAGACCCTTTTGAACGGGCAAGTTTTCAATTCAATGTAAGAATCACTGATTATCCTTGGGAAATGTGGTGGTTCACCTTCACTTAAGCATTCTCCTTTCATGACAGTGTGAAAATTCTGCTAGGCTCAACTCTCTCCAGCTTGGGCAGTCAAGGATGGCCTGGGGGGTGCGTGGGAGACAAGGGTGATATGATGTGCTTACCTGATATTCAAAAATGTTAAGGACTGCAAGTTCAAAATGGCTTCTGGAATATAACGAATGCAATTCTGGTACAAATTCAAGCTCTCGAGGGAAACGAAGAGGCAGGCTTCTTGTGGCAACTCGGAGAGTCGGTTCCGTGATAAATCTTGAAAGAGAAGGAATAAACAGTATGAGACCCAACCAAGTGAGAGCAAGAACATAAAGATAAAGATGGGATAACAATAACAATTAGCAATAACAGTAGTAATAATAGGCTAAAGTGCTCTGGGAGTTTAAAATTCAAACAGACAAGCACCTGCCCCATAACACCCCTGACTTAACAACTGTCAAAAAGAAGGACAACCAAGTCTGGATAGTAGACGTGGCAATACCTGGCGGTAGAAGAATTGGAGAAGGTAATAAAATACAAAGACCTGCAGATAGAAGCAGAACAACTATGGCAAAAGAAATAAAAAAAGTAAGTGCCTTAGATTTAATAGCAAAACATCTGGAGCACCACTTCAACCTCATCAGCCCTGAAAAAAAAATCAAAGTCTCCATCAGTCAAAAGGCAGCTTTGCCTGGGACAGCTTAAATCCTGCACTAATACTTTTCATGCCATCAAACCACAACACCTGCCTACCTCAGGTCCTTGGGAAGGACTTGATTGATGGATAAAGATGCCAAACCCAGGGTGAGGAATCATAATAACAACATCACAAAATACAAAGACCCGCAAATAGAAGTAGAACGACTGTGGCAAAAGAAAGCAAAGATGGTACCAATAGTGACAGGCATGTTGGGTGCAATTCGAAAACATCAGGAGCACCACTTGAACCCCAATGGCATTGACACAATCCCCATCGGTCAATTGCAAAAGGCAGCTTGCCTCGGAACAGCTTCCATCCAGCAACAAGACCTTTAATAGTATTAAGCAAGAACATCTGCCTATTCCAGGTTCTTAGGAAGGACTCAATAGGTGGACCAACATGCCAAAATCCAGTCTAAACATCTGTCTGACTGTACCATTGGCATTGACACAATCATCAACAGTCAACTGCAAAAGGCAGCTTGCCTCAGAACAGCTTCCATCCTGTGATGAGACCTTTGACCACATCAATCGTCCACATCTGCCCATCCCAGGTCCTTGGGAAGAACTCGGACAGGCGGACAAAAATGCCAATTCCAGTCTAAACATGTGGTCGACTGTGCGAAGCACAATAATTCCATTCTACAATGAAATTTAGTTTTAAGTGGTCAGTGTCAACATAATTACTATGGGCTGCAAGAAGAGGAAGTGTTTCCCAAAATAAAACAAATCACATTATAGTTTAGGTCGATATGGCAGATTTAGATTAAAAATAAAAAATTCACTCAGCGTAAACCAGCTTTCTCCAACAATATGCCCTGCATGTAAGCTAGAAACCACAACTCCTATCACTCTCAGGAAGCAGAGCGAACAAGCATTTTAAATTGATCTTAAAATCAATACTTTTGGCCAGGTTTTATAGAAGTTCAATGAAAGAAAGGAGTCTGGACTGCCATTCCACCCATTCTTATGACTTGAACGCAAGGCAGCAAGGGGTTTTTCTGAATACAGATATTCCTTGACTTACGACAGTTCGTTTAGTGACTGATCAAAGTTACAACAGCACTGCAAAAAACTAACTTAGGACCTTTCTTCACAGTTACGACTGTTGCAGCACCCCCATAGCCACGTGATTTACATCCGGAGGCTTGACAAGTGACTCACACTTATAACGGTCAGTGTCCCAGGGTCCCATGATCCCCTGTTGCGACCTTCTGACAAGCAAAGTCAATGGGCAAGCCAGATTCACTTTAACAGCTGTGTGACTAACTTAACGGCAGTGATTCACTTAACGACCGTGGCAAGAAAGGTCGTAAAATGGAATAAAATTTGCTTAACCAATGCCTCGCTTAACAACAGAAATGTTGGGCTCGATTGTGGTCTTAACTCAAGGACTACCTTTACCCGTTGTGTTTTTATGGACTAAACGTTCATACCCCGGCTGTTTTATTTTGCTGGAACACAGCAAACTCAGAATCTTACATTGGAACCACTTAAATGAGTTTTGTTCGGTGCCCACAACAAAACATGTTTCTAATTTCACACTCACCCTTATTTTAGGGGCTGCACTAGAGGGCTGGAAGAAGGGCTGTTGCGGATTTCAGTAGTTGGCAGGAGAAATACATCAAATAAATAGACACTCATCTGTTTGTATGCTCCTCTCTCTCGTACCCCTGGGCTCAATATTTTAGCCCAAATTCCAAATGATGTTGGCTTTCCTTCCTTCCTTTGATCCTTCCTGACTTTTTTTTTCTATCCTTGTGCTATGCTGATCTTTTACAGACTTAAGGTCTTCGCCGCTAAAGGCTCAAGGAAGAGGATTCAACATCCATCATTCCCGTCTGGACCAGCAAGGCAAAGGATCAAATTGGGGAAGATTCTTGATTTGCCTGAGTATTTTCCTCCTTTTGTGTGGCAAGGGTTTAAACAATCTTGCAATAAATGCTGTTTAGCCCCACGCTTGGAGGATTTCCTGAAATAGAAGAGCCAGATGACCTCATGCCTTCCTCCTCATTGCTTAAGGTAGGAATGCTAGGATGGCTTCGAAAATACACAATTTAAATCCATTTCTGAAGCAACAGCATTTCTCTAACACGCTCTTTTACTCTCTGTTTGCATCCAACTGGTACAACTTTCTACTGCTAGGCGAAATAGTTGCCACGTGAATTTTGCCTTGTTTTACGACCTTTTTTTGCTCCGGTTGTAAAGTGAATCACTGCAGTTGTTAAGTTAGTCACATGGACGTTAAGTGAATCTGGCTTCCCCCATTGACTTTACTTGTGGGACACTGCGGCCATCATAAGTACGAGCCAGATGCCAAGCTTCCAAATTTTGATCATGTGAAATTGGGGATGCTGCAACCGTCGTAAGTGTGAAGAACGGTCATAAGTCACTTTTTTTCAGTGCTGTTGTAATTTCAAACGTCACTAAGTGAACTGTTGTAAGTCAAGGACCTTTCCCAGTTACTATCCCTGAACGTTAATTGCTAGAAGAAATTAAAAAGGTCTCTCAGATATTTCTTTCTCAAAAGCTGCAGGAGAACCAAAGATTACTTTTAAATCAAAATGTATTTTCGCTGCCAACAAATGAATAGATTATGCCGCAGATGTGTAAGATTCCGTATTTCACTTTATGTTTTTATTTATCCTGATTTTTTTTTAAAAGTTGCATTCTTGTGCTATGAAGTGAAATTCTCAAGGAGGACTCCGGCACACAAACATACAGACACAAACACACACAAACTATTTCAAGGACACCGTTTCAGAAGAAATGTGCGTTTGCTGGCTTCAATTATAGCAAGGCCTGTAAACTCAGGACAAAATTTGCTAACAGGCCATTAAGCGCTGTTTGCAAAAGCCACATTTCTGGAAAACATATTCAGGCTGCTGTTTGGGGAATAGATGAGTCCCAGATGAGAAACGGTCCAAGGCAAAGTTTGCCGTGAGTTTTCACTCGTAAGAGAAAGCCAATTATTTTTGCCAAGGTAAAAAAAAATCCACACAGTTGTGGCACGCTGCAAGGTGATGTTGTAGGACCTGCTGGCAATTGTGTTGCTGGAAGTCGTCGATTTTATGAACTCCTGAGTCTTAGTTGGAAAACTGCCTTCTATTTTAGAGCCAGTCTCTCAGGACAAAATAGCTCTAAATAGTTCTCTGATATAAAAGTGTGTGGACAATTAGAAGTGAGAAGTCCTCCTTCTCTGCCATGGCCCTCTAGCACAGGTCTCCAAACCGTGCAACTCTAAGACTTGTGGACTTTAACTCCCAGAATCCCCCAGCCAGCATGGCTGGCTGGGGAGGGGGTTCTGGGAGTTGAAGTCCACAAGTCTTAAGGTTGCTAGGTCTGGAGATCTCTGCTCTGTCTTGCCCAAGTGTCTACGGAGATTCTCAGTCACCCACATTATGGTTGCCCCAAAGGTGCTTTTTAGATAGGCAACTGGACTTCCTTTTGTTTTTCCTTGAAGATGTTTCGCCTTTCATCCAAGGAGCTTCTTCAGTTCTTCTTGGATGAGAAGAATCAAGGAGAGAAGCAACTCAGAACTAAGGAGAAATTTCCTGACAGTGAGAACAATTAACCAGTGGAATGACTTGCCTCCAGAAGTTGTGAATGCTCCAACACTGGAAGTTTTTAAGAAGAGACTGGAGAGCCATTTGTCTGAAATGGTGTATGGTTTCCTGCCTGAGCAGGGGGTTGGACTAGAAGACCTCCAAGGTCCCTTCCAGCTTTATTCTGATTAATTGATTAATCAATAAACCTAGGAGGCATTTCCCGACAGGGAGAACAATCTATCAGTGGAACGATCTGCCTCCAGACGTTGTGAATGCTGCAAGACTGGAAGTTTTTAAAAAGGGCTTGGACAACCATTTGTCTGAGATGTTATAAGGTTTCCTGGCTGAGCAGGGGGCTGGACTAGAAGGCCTCCAAAGTCCCTCCCAACTCTGTTATTGTGTTATTCTGAGAAGTGAAACGTCTTCAAGGAAAAACGAAGAAAGTCCAGTTGACTCTTGAAAAAGCACCTTTGGGACATATTGCCCAAGATTTATTTAAAGGAAATAAGGGTACGGCTAAGTTTCATAGAATCATAAAAGTCGAGACCACCCAATCTCCATGTAGAATTATTTTATTCTGCCCTCTTTCAAGAATCTGAGAAGATTTATTGCACCCATCGTGGTCAGCTTTTGATTTAATACCAAGGAGGACGCTGTGGGGCAGTCTGAGATGTTATCCTCTTGACAAAAAGGCTGCTCATGTTTATTCAGCCATTGTATTCAAATATCTCCCTGAAAATTTAGATATATCCCTTGGGACATTCATTTGAGGCGATTGCAACTACAGGTATTTCTCGACTTCCAACAGTTCATCTGGTGACCACTCAAAGTTGCAACGGCACTGAAAAAAGAGAGACTTCTGACCATTTTGCACACTTATGACCATTGCAGCAACCCCGTAGGCATGTGATGAAAATTCAGATGCTTGGCAACTGTCTCATATTTATGACAACTACAGTGGTCTGGGGTCATGTGATCAGCTTTTGCAACCTTTTGACAAGCAAACCCAAAGGGGAATGCAGATTCACTTAACAACTATAGCAACTTATACTTATGTACAAGTCAAATAAATTATTATTATTATTATTATTATTATTATTATTATTATTATTATACCGCTTTACAGTGCTTTTACAGCCCGCTCTAGGTCGTTTGCCTCTAACAATCTGGGTCCTCATTTTACCCACCTCGGAAGGATGGAAGGTTGAGTCAACCTTGAGCCTGGTGAGATTTGAACTGCCAAATTGCAGGCAGCCAGCAGGCAGCAGAAGTAGCCAGCAGTACTGCATTCTAGCCACTGCGTCACTGCAGCTCATTCAATAATAACAAGAGCATAATAGCAATAATAGCAAGAGGGAAGAAGAAAAAGTGGAATTAGCAAGAGCACGAACACTTATATACCGCTTTACAGTGCTTTTACAGCTCTCTCTAAGTGGTCTGCAGAGTCAGCATATTTGCCTCCAACAATCTGGGTCCTCATTTGACCCACCTTGAAAAGTTGGAACCTTAAGCCTGGTGAGATTCGAACTGCCAAATTGCAGGCAGCCGGCAGAATAGCCTGCAGTACTGCATCCTAACTACTGCACCACCACGGCTTATTAACTATGTTAATAACTTAACAAATGCAACAATTTCACTTATCAACTGTGAAATTGTAAATGGGGCAAACCCACTGAACGAATTTTGGGTTTAATTGTGGTCGTAACTCGAGGACTCCCTGTACTGAGGTGTAAACAAGGTTGCAATATTAGCTCCATTCCTTTTTGGTGTCTAACTAACAAGTGCTTACTGTTTCAGTCGATCATCCACCCATTATTGGCATGTCAAGGATGTAGTCATTATGTCTACTTCACAGGTGGGAATGTGAAAAACACTTAGGTCTCTAGTTTTATTTTGGAAACAACAAAAACTATCAATAAATTATCAGAAAAGCCAGATCTTAAGTTTTGCCCGACTACCCTCCCAAAAGCCACCAATGACAAATAAAAGGATAAATTGAACAGGTATCCATCTATAAACATCTAAGGGTACAGTTCCAAGTTTCTTTAAAAAAAAAAATTGGGCAAGGGTCACACAATGCGCCTCTACAGCTCCGGAAAGATTTTACCATTCAAAAATATCCCTGCGGCTTGCAAGATCTTTCAAGCTAAGATACAAGTAGTCTGTCAACTCTGAACTGAACCTGGCTGGGGCCATTTTGGAGACTTCATGGATGCCACAATGTGAAGAAGGGATGGGGGGGCATAGTCTGATGGGGGTTTGTAGCCAAAACAAAATGTGGGAAACAAGGACATCCAACAAGTGGCTGGGGGAAGGAGGAATCTGGTTACCTTGCAACCAGCCAGCACCTTGATGGGACAATATGACAGATTGTTTGGGGAAAGGGGAAGACTTTCACTTTTAATTAGGTGAAAATTTTCAGAGTCGGTTTTCACCAGTTTGTGCCAATATGATATCTCCAATCAAATTGTTCTTTGAGGAATTTGCCTGCCTCGGAGTTCTGCTTTCTATGGAGTTATTACTTGGAACCCTGACATAGTCCTTGATTTACAACAATTTATTTAGTGACTGTTCAAAATGACAACGGCACTGAAAAAAAGTGACTTGGGCTCATTTTTCAGACAAGCAGCATTCCCTTCACATGCTCAAAATTCGGATACTTGGCAGCCGACTCATACTTATGACGGTTGCAGTGGCTCGGGATAATGGAATCACCTTTTGCAACCTTTTGACTAGCAAAGTCAAAGGGGAAGGCAGATTCAGTTAACAACTTCAACAACCACAGTGAGTCACCATGAGTCACTTAACAACGGTCTCACTTAGTAATAAAGATTCTGGGCTCCGCTGTCATAAGTTGAGGACTCCCTGTGTTCCCTATGGTTCCCACTGTTAACCCTGAAGCTGACCTGACCAAGGCCATTTTGAGGCTTCAGTGTTTCCACACCAGGGCTGAGGGATACGGAGAGGGGAGATGGCTGGGGTTCTTGGCCAAAACAAAATACTTTCTCCTGGGAACCAAGGACGTTCCCCTGGGTGGTCGGAGAGGGGAGGAGTGAAGTTGCCAGGCAACTGGACAACACCTTGATTGGACCCTGTGACTGATTGTTTGGGGAAGGGGGGAAAACTTTTACTTTTAATAAGGTGAAAACCATGGGAATCTTCAGAGTCTGTTTTCACCAGCCTGTGCCAATATCATATACCCAATAAAATTGTTCTTTGAGGAATTTACCTGCCTTGGTGGTTTGTTTGCTATGGGTGTATTACTTGGAACCTGACACCCCACTTACAACTTTGCAAAGCTTAACATTCTTGAAACCACCCCAAAGAAAGTTTATTAGAGCCATATTGATGGTTGCAATAAGTACCCAAAAATGCTATCTTATCTGTGGAGACAGGTGTGGGTCCGTTGGACAGGATAAAGTGAATCTGGCGGATAGTTGAACTGAACTCCAGGTTCACCACCTGACAAATGTTTTTAATTTTTTTTAAACGCAAGAGGAAGACTCAATGGACCAAGAGATATAGATATTTAACAGAATAACACAAGGTTTTTTAAGTCACTTTTTTCAGTGCTGTTCTGACTTCAAACAGTCACTAAACAAATGGTTGTAAATGAAGGACTACCTGTATATAATCTTCGTAATTAAACTGCTTTGTGTAATCTTTTTTTACGTTTTGACTGTACTGTAAGATGTCCAGAATCACTGAATCAGTGAGAAGGGCAGCATAAAAACACAATAAATACATAAGTAAATAAATGAATTCTACTTCATTACTAACTGGATGCTAAGTGGCCACGGTTATAAAGCCATTCCTATCCTGCAAAATTACATATTTCGGCCGTTTCCCCAAGGTTGAGCATTTATAATCTTTCCTGCTCCTTAACGAATTCCAGCAAAACCTTCTATTAAGCTAGTAAATCACCCGTCATTCAGTTCAGGCTCCCAGCCAAGGAGAGTCCAAGCAAATTTCTTTTTCAGGAAAAGAAAAAAGGACGGAGCCAAGATGGCTAAAATAAGCTGAACTAAATAAATAAAAGGCTGCAGTAAATACAGCAGAAAAGTCAACCGTCTGCCTCATCTGGCTTACAAACTTTGGTATGACTAAATGAAAGATTTTTAGAGGAACAGATCAGTCTCGGCTATTTTTAAATATTTTACAGATATCTAAATGGCTTTGCCATTTGCAGAAAGAAAGCCCAGGAATCTTACTGTAATGCAGGAAAAATATATCTTTATGAGTGCATTTTCTTCTTAATATCCATCCCCCCGTGGTGTGTGTGTGTGTGTGTGTGTGTGCATGCACATGTGCAGGATTTAAAATTAGACACTGGGAAGGAATTTTTTAAAGAGGTTTTCATGCATTTGCTTATGTAAAGCTACATACAAAATTAATGGAAATAACTGTCATGGAGATAAACCTCCCATTAATTCTTCAAAAGGAAGTCTAGCAAATGTTTAGAACAAAGTCCTTAAATCAAAGCAATGGAGTAGACCATCTCTGACCAATAAACTCTCCTGAGGTTTTAGTTGTACTATATAGTCTTGTTGATTACAGAAAGTGCAGTCATGTGCAGACAGTTTGGTGTAGTGGTTAAATGTTGGCCAAGAGAAGCCAGGACACTGTGAGTTCTAGTTTTGCCTTACGGATGAGAGCCAGCTGGGTGACTTTGGGCCACTTACCAGGAGATGGGGAGCTCTAGCCCCACCTTAGGCAAGAAAGCCAAAGGGTGTCTTGAAGCCAATCACCAGGAGACAGGGAATGCTAGTCTTGGCTTAGGTATGAAAGCTGGCTGGATGACTATGGGCCTTTCACCAAGAGATGCTGAGTTCTAATCCTGCCTTATGGATGAGAGCCAACTGGGTGACTTTGGGCCAATCACCAGGAGATGATGAGTTCTAGTCCTGCCTTAGGTATAAGAGCTAGTTGGGTGACTTTGAACCAATGATTAGGAGACAGTGAGTTCTAGTCCAGCTTTAGGCATGAGACCTAGCTGGCTGACCTTGGGCCAAAGGAAACGGTGAGTTCTAGTCTCACCTTAGACATAAAAGCTGGCTGGGGGACGTTGGGCCAGTCAATCTCTCAACTCAACCCACCTCAAAGGATCGATATGGCCAAAACAAGAGAAGGGAACATTATGTATGCTTACCATCTTGAGCTACTTATAAAATAATAAAGGCAGGACGAATACCTAATAATAAATACATATGGTGCTTTTTTTCCTTTAGGTAAACAGATGCACGTCAACTCTACTGCATGTGAAGTCTACCATAAAGCCTAAATGTTTAAATCCATGTGCCTGTTATAAAAGACATGTGGATTACACACAATGAAGATTAAGGCAAACCAACTTGGGAGGATCTAACAAAGACCACCATTGTACTGGAGCAGTCATTTGAGGGACAGTTGCCAAATAAGACTTTCTTTGCCATATTAAATATCAACCGATTAAATCTGTTCGCAGGTTGAAGAAGGCAACTTGAGCACCTGTCACAACAATGACATCATTTTCAGCCTGTTCAAATATTATGATAAAAAGCAGTTTCCATACGCAGATCCTTTTCATTTCTTCAGAATGCTTGCGAAGACCCTAACAAAAGCTTCGGCTTCTGTTTTCAATCAGCAGCAGTTCCATTTTGCTCAAATCTATAGCTGCAGTTAAACTCAACCCTGTTTGGTTGAAAAGAACCAACTTCAAGGCACAGGCCAGGGTTTTAAAAAAAAGGTATTGTCCTGAACAAAGATTCTTATATGAAAGAGCCCAACTGTATACAAGTAGTCCTTGACTTGCAACAGTTCATTTAGGGACCATTAGAAATTATAGAAAGAGGACTCCAAGAACTATGCAATCTGGCACAAATGGTATGAATGGATAGAGAACAGATATAAGAAATAAGATGTGAAGACTAACTGTAAGAGACCTTAAGAAAGTGATTTGTAAATATGTAAAATATATAGGAATGTATGATAGAATTAATTATTGATAAAGATAACAGTTATTGATAGTTGTATATTAAATGGATTAAGATTTATAAGCTAACAATATTTATAGATGTCAAAATGCTGTTGAAAATGTGACTATGATCTGAGTTGCATTGGTGAAAAACACAATAAAAATCTATTAACAAAAAAGAAAAGAAATTGCAGCAGCACGGACAGTTTTTCACAGTTACAACCTGTAATCCCCATGGTCACATGATCAAACTTCAGATCACGCGACCATCCTCATGGTCATGTGATCCCCATGGTCATGTGATCAAAATTCAGGTGCCTGGCAACTGGTATCCCCATGGTCATGTGATCAAAATTCAGGTGTTTGGCAACTGGTTTGCACTTATGACTGTTGCAGTGTGCCACGGTCATGTGATCACATTTTGCGACCTTCTGACAAGCCAAGTCCATGGGGAAGCCAGGTTCACTTAACAACCATGTTCCTAATTTAACAGCTGCAGGGATTCGCTTCACCAATGTGGCAAGAAAGGTCGTCAAATGAGGCAAAACTCACTTAACAAGTTTCTTACTTTGCAACCTAAATTCTGGGTTTAATTGCTGTCGTAAGTCGAGGACTACTTGTATTTGAAAAGAAGCCAGGAGAAATATTTCTACCCAGATGACTCCAGGACCCTCACCCACTACAGAGAAGTCGAGGTCAAGCATTTACAAGTCCTCCCTGACTTACAACCATTTGTTCAGTGACTGAAGTTACAGTGAGACTGAAAAAAGTTACTTACAAACGATCCCCACGCTTACGACATTCGTAGCATTTCCACAGACATCTGATCCAAATTCAGGTGTTTGGTAACGGGAATGTATTTACGACCACTGCAGCATCCTGGGGTCCCCCTTTGCGACCTTCACAGTCAGCTTCTGACATGCAAAGTCAACAGGAGAAAGATGGATTTGCCTAGGGACTGCTAGTTTCACTTAACGACTGCCGTGATTTACTCAACAATCCTGGCCAAAAAAAGGTTGTAAAATCAGGCATGGTTTACTCCACAATTTCCTTGCTTAGCAATGGAGGGGAGGGTTTTTAAAAAAAATTATTTTATTATATTTTACTGTGTATTATTTTTTTCACGTTGTGTTTTTTATTGTCTCTAAGCTGCCTAGAGTCACTTGGAGCAAGTAGGCGGCTATACAAATTCTCCAAATAAGTAAATAAATGGAAATTCTCTCCCCAATTGTAGTCATAAGCTGAGAACTACCTGTAGCTACCAGACCTCCAACCTCAGGTAATCAGGGATGGGATCCAACTGGTATAACTACCAGTCCTGTTGCTCTGCGTTGTGCGCGCATACATGCGCACGCACGACTCGCGCGAGTGCAATTTACGACCTGCTGAGCTGCCCAGACAGCTGAGCAGTGCTGCGTGCAAGTGCGCAGCAGTTGGAAAAGCCCTTTTTTCCTGCTTTTTCAACCACAGCTGTGTCACCCAAAGCAGCTGCGGTTGAAAATGCAAGAAATAAAGGTCAGGTAAGAGCCCGGGCAGGCGGGTGGGCCAAAACAGCAGCAAACATAGAACCTGTTCTATGTATGCTCTCTGTTTGCTGCTCTTCAGAGCAACCGGTTCTACAGAAGTGGACAGAACCGGTAGAATCCCACCCCTGCAGGTAATGATCCTGATGTATATGTCTTAGGAAGGCTGGACATACCACAAGCCCACACACACATATACGTAAGACACACATACAATTAGTAAACTGAGTTTATTCCAAAAGTGACAAAGAGGTAATCAAATTCACTGAAGCAGCTCATGGTACAACTAACCTGGAGGGGGGAAATCCATCTGTACTACTACATCCCAAACCAAAACCCACCAAGATTGGAGAAGAAGGAAGAATATTAAACTGCTTCATCCCATAGTTGAAAGAATGATACGTATCCACAGCAGGAAGGTTTGTGCAATGCAGCGGTTAAGTGTTGGGCTGGCACAAGGGAGCCCCATTTAATGTCCATCTTCAGCCACGAAAGCTTCTTAGGAGTCTTCTGGCCACGTATTTGCTTTCAGAACAACCTACCCCACCGGTTTGCTGTGCATAAGGCGGGGATGGGTGGGAGAAATATAGTATCTAGGACAGTGATGGCAAACCTTTTTGTTGTGGTGTGCTGAAAGTGCACACGCCCCGGCACCCACAATGCAATGCGCCCCACCCCCTGCGCATGCAACCTGCACTGCGCATGGGCATGCAACGCCCCTGTCCCTTTACCTGCACTGCGCGTGTGTGCCCCTCCCAGCTGATTTTTGGCCTGTTTGAGGCCATTTTCACCTTCCTGGAGGCTCGAGGGAAGCCTCTGTAACCTCAGGAGGCCGAAAAATGGGCCTTCCGGAAATACCGGAAGTGCCCGTTTTCAGCCTCCAGGGGGCCTCTGGAGCCTCTGGAGGCTAAAATGGGCCCATTTTGGCACCTCTGGAATTTCCGGAAGGCCTGTTTTTTGGCCTCCTGAGGCTGCAGAGGCTTCCCTCAAGCCCCCGGGAGGGTGAAAACGGCTTCAAACAGGCCAAAAATCAGCTGGGAGGTGTGTGCATGCGCAGTGCAGGCAAGTTTGGCTGGGGTTCGCGTACCCACACAAATGGCTCTGAAGGCCACCTATGGCATGCATGCCATAGCTTCACCATCACGGATCTAGGACATCCTGAGCTCCTATCTGAAAGGAAGGATATAAATCTAACAAATAATTAAGGATCCACTGACATTTGTGTATCCAAAGGAGCATTCCAGATAATTAGGGGCTGGAGACTAAAACATATGAAGAATGGTTGCAGGAATTGGGTATGTCTAGTCTAATGAAAAGAAGGACCAGGAGAGACATGATAGCAGTCTTCTAATATTTGAGGGGCTGCCCCAAAGAAGAGGAAAGAGTCAAGCTATTCTCCAAAGCCACTGAGGGCAGGACAAGAAGCAGCGGGTGGAAACTCATCAAGGAGAGAAGCCACCTGGAACTAAGGAGAAATTTCCTAGGAGTGAGAACAATTAAGCAGTGGAATGACTTGCCTCCAGAAGTTGTGGGCACTCCATCACTGGAAGTTTTTAAGAAGGGATTGGACAGCCATTTCTCTGAAATGGTATAGTGTCTCCTGATTGAACTGAGGGTTGGACTAGATGACCTCCAAGGTCCCTTCCAACTCTGTTGTTCTATAGCAATAGCACTCAAGACTTCTATAGTGCTTCACAGGCCTTTTACAGCCCTCTTTGAGTGGTTTACAGAATCAGCATATTGCCCCCAACAATCTGGGTCCTCATTTTATTGACCTCAGAAGGATGGAACGCTGAATCAAGGACTTAGGATAGAACTCCAAATATTCTACGTGCTACTAAAAAAATTAGGGAACTGTCAGTCAAGGATTTGTTCATGAAAATGCCTGTCTATAAATGTCAAAGGAATAGAAGGGCTTCAATCCATACCAGCATTTTATCCCCCATGTTGGCTCCATACAGTGCACATTGGTGACCTGTAAGGTCACAAAATTGCCTTATTTTACTGTAGACTCTACGTAATGTCTTCCAAAGAATAGTAAGTATTGACAAGAAGCGTCGGAGGCCTGGGATCTAATGATCTTCTGAGGACTCCATTTGTCCTGCTGACATAATCTTTTATAGAATAGGTTCCATTATAGTTTATTTCTCCTGCCTTCCCTCATCAGGCCAGCTTTCAAAAGACAATTAGCAGACTTCCAGAAGAGAAATGGAATGGGGCCAACTTACTATTATAGCACACACAAAATAAATCAATATCCTGACATGAATTAAACAGACCAGACAAGCATTCAGGAAACCATGTCCAATCAGCAATCAGCCACTGCTAACTAAAGCTCATATTCAGACAATTAAATTGCAAAGATTGTCTTCGAGGAACAACTCGAAGACCATGACTAGTTAAATAAGTGCCAGCATCTTGTATTGATTTTAAAACTCCCATTTCGCCTTTAAATGCCATAAACCAAAGCATGGCTTTGCTGAGATCAATTGACCGTGAAAGTCCATTTTGATAATAAGCCGTTATTAACAATAAACGGAGCCCTCAAATATGTCAACATAAAAGGTATTCGTTTAGAAGACTCTGGATTGGGAAGCAATGTAAGAAACAATTCATTTCTACATTTTGCAATGGCCATATGTGCAATTTAACAATATTTTTTTTGGGGGGGAAAGGAATTACATCTTTAAAGACTGTCTTCTTATATGTATAAGCCTATGCAAATCAGTGCTATCCACGACAGTGCTTCTCAACCTTGGCCATTTTAAGATCCGTGGACTTCAACTCCCAGAATTACCCAGGCAGCATGGCTAGTTGGGGAATTCTGGGAGTTGAAGTCCACCTGTCTTAAAGAGGTCATGACTGACAAACAATGCAGTAAGATCTTTCTTCTTCAAATGAGATATTTACAGTGGCAAGCATGTCATCCTTACCTAGAGAATTTCCTTTGCTCTTAGCAATCAGGACCAATTCAAATTTATTATTTGTTTGTTTGTTCAATTTCTATAGTCACCCAATTCAATGAAGTGACTCTGATCCAAGTTCTAAGTCAGTCTTCTTTGGACTTAACTCCCAGAATTCTCCAGCCAGCTATGCTGGCTGGGGAATTCTGGGAGTTGAAGTCCACAAGTCTTAAAGTTGCCAAGTTTGGAGATCTAACCTTATTTACCCACTATCGCTATTATTTTATTCATTCATTCATTCATTTCAGTTTATATGGTTACCTATCAGGTAACAAAATTCTGGGCAGCCCTAACATTTAAAAAAAAAAACAATGAAGAAATGCACATTAAAAAAAAAACTAACGGTGGAGGGAAGGAACACAACAGTGTGTGCAAATACACATCTCACATCTCCCCACAGGGCAGGGATCAAAATTCACTTGACATAAACATTAACGCAATGACGGCCCGTGGAAGATCCTGGCTCGATGCCCCAAGGAATCTTAATTTATCTTTAGTTATACAGCATTATTCACTGCTTGAAACTTTAGATCAGAACATCATTTATCCTTCTGCCTTATATGTACAAGCGTGGCTCCCAAGCTGCTGTAGGCTGCGTTGAACGTTTTAGCATATAAAAGCATTCCAAAGTTTGGTTTTTTTTTATATGGACAGAAGCTCTGTCCTTTTTATCATCTTTCAAGCAAAAGTCAAAAGCTAATAGTCAACCTCAGAATAATGGACTGGTTCTTATGTGAATTATGGGCCAATTCAGACAAACCACAATTGCAAGTTTCCTGTGCCTGATATCCATTGGGCCATTCATAAGAAAAGGGAACAGGGAGTCTTGTTCTTTTGACTTGTGACATGGCGCCTGACAGAGAGGCAGGGAAATAGAGTTTCTTTTAAACCTTTTTTTTAAAGAAAAATAATAGCCAAGTAAGATTTCCGTACAATCAAAAGATGTTTGTAGTTTTTTTTCCTATGTCTAGAAATGATCCTGATTATTTGGTTCTCTAAATCCTATTTTAGCATCCTCTATAGCAAGGGTCTTCAAACTTGGCAAGTTTAAGACTTGTGGACTTCAACTCCCAGAATTCCTGAGCTAACATGACTGGAGGAGGAATTCTGGGAGTTGAAGTCCACCAGTCTTAAAGCTGTCAAGTTTGAAGACCCCTGATCTATAGGTACCAGCGGTATTCAGCAGGTTCTGACCAGTTCTGGAGAACCGGTAGCGGAAATTTTGAGCTGTTTGGAGAACCTGCAAATGCCCCCTCTGACTGGCCCCACCCCCATCTATTCTCTGCCTCCCGAGTCCCAGCTGATTGGCTGGGTCTTCTTTGGTTGCCCTGCACAGGAGAATGGAGCTGGAAAGCAGGTTCTTTGTTGCCCTGCACAGGGAAACGGAGCTGGAAAGCAGGTCAGTGGGGTGGGGAGGGAATGGAGATTTTACAGTATCCTTCCACTGTCACGTCCACCAAGCCACGCCCACAGAACCGGTTGTAAAAATTTTTTTGAATCCCACCACTGATTGGCAGTCCTCGACTTACGATCACAATTGAACCAAAATTTTCCTTTCCTAAGCAAGATAGTTGTTGAGTTTTGCTGCATTTTACAATCTTTCTTGCCACAGTTAAGGGACTCACTGCAGTCATTAGTAACACCGTTAAGTGAACCTCCGTGTGAGATTCAAGGTGCTGGTGCTTACCTATAAAGCCATACATGGTTTAGGGCCGGGGTACTTGCGGGAACGTCTCCTGTCAGCATTGAACACTAAGTGTCGGCTGGCGGTGCTGTGCCCACCAGAGCTAGGGCCTCCTCTGGGGCCTAAAGACTTGGCTATTTGAACAAGCCGGCCTGGACTAAGGGCGGGGGGGTTGTTTTAAATGTTTGTGGTGGGGTTTTAAATATTTATTTGGTCCTAATTGATTTAATATTTTTTAATCTCTTTTAACTTTTGTATTTATTGTTTTTTATGTGAGCCGCCCTGAGTCCTTCGGGAAATAGGGCGGCATATAAGAGCAAATAATAAATAAATAAATAAATAAATAAATAAATAAACGAACGAACGAACGAATCTGGCTTCCCCATTGACTTTGCTTGTCAGAAGGTCGCAAAAGGGGTTCATGTGACCCCAGGACACTGCAAGCGCCATAAGTACATGCCAGTTGTCAAGCACCTGGATCCTGTCAAGCTTTTTGATCACGTGATCATGGGGAGGCTGCAACAGACATAAGTGTGAAAAATGGTCAGAAGTAACTTTTTTCAGTGCGTGGTTAACATCAAATGCTCACTAAATGAGTGGTTGAAAGTTGAGGATTACCTGTACTGATCACTTAATCCTAAGGACTGAGTTGCCAATCTCAATTGTGACTGCTAAACGAGAACTACTACTGTGTTTTATTCCATTTCTAACCCCAGCATAAATATGGATGGATGGATGGATGGATGGATGGATGGATGGATGGATGGACGGATAGACAGACCCCACTGAAATTCATTGCACAGCCACAGCTGAAGAAAATCCTGCTGGCTGACAACTAAAGCACTCAAGGGCATGCCCAGGGAAAATGTGAGATAATTACAGTTTTAAGGAAGGTAGGATGCAGAAGGAGATCATGGTTTTCCCCCCCAGTAAAAGGCATGATTATGCAAAGATAGCAAACATCAGAAGGAGTCTGGTAATACCCTTTCTAACATCTTAATCACAGGCATGCCCTTTCAGTTCCTGATTCTGATTTTTTTTGCCTAACGCAGATCTCTTGCTACCTATGCAAAGATAGCTGGCTGATTTATAATATTGTCACAAGGGAGCTTTAAAGCTTGTAATTTCTCTGGCAGAACAAGCTTCATCACTACAGTCAAGTGAGGCATGTAACACCAGGAGAAAAAGAGAGAGAGAGAAAGCCACAAATATGATACACCTACTCCTGTTTTGCACAGGTAATGTCAGCTTGGCCATCTATTTTTTTTATTTCAAGCTTGTTGCCAGCTGCCATGGAAATGGGGAGGGGGGAGGAGCAATGGGTATTTGGGAGGGGAAGTGTGCGGGTGGGGGAAGAATAAAGTGCTAAGGAATTATTACCCAGGAATGATGGAGTCTGTCATCTGCACCTCTATAACTGTCTGGTTTGGCTCTGCAACCCAAAAAGACAGACACAGACTCCAGAGGGTAATTAGGACTGCAGAAAATAGCAATGGCTACCAACCTGCCTTCCATGGAGGACCTGCATCCTGCACGGATCCAAAAGAGGACTGTGAAAATAGCTACAGACCCCTCACATCCCGGATGTGAACTGTTTCAACTCCTTCCCTCCAAACGACGCTATAGAGCACTGCATACCAGAACAACTAGACACAAGGGGAGTTTGTCCCCGAACGCCATCACTCTGCTAAACAAATAATTCCCTCCACACTGTCCAACCATTGACAAAGTCTGCACTCCTATTACTATTAATCTTCTCATCACTCCTTATCACTCATCCCCTCCCACTTGTGACTGTATGACTGTAACTTTTTCACTTGTATCCTATGATTTATATTGACTGTTTCCTAGTATGATTTGATTGCTTATTGTACCCTTTGACTATTATTAAGTGTTGCCCCTGAGGATTCTTGACTCCTGACGAGTGAATCTTGACCTGGCTTTGTCGGAAGGCATGGAACTGAGACTCTGTTCTTCCCTCTTGTATGTTTGGATGGTATGAATGAGTTTTTTGATTTTATATTGTATGGGTAACTGTTTTTATTTTGTTGTACGCTGCCTCGAGTTCCCCGATGGGGGAAGAGAGGCGGGATATAAATTAAATAAATGAATGAATGAATGAATGAATGAATGAATGTATGTTTTCTTTTACGGACACTGAGAGCATTTGCACCAAAGACAAATTCCTCGTGTGTCCAATCACACTTGGCCAATAAAGAATTCTAAATTCTATTCTATTCTATTCCTATTTCTATTCTATTCTGAGAATTGATGGGGAGGACTGGATTCATGGAAGACAAGGGAGGCCACAAGAACTGCCTCATGTTTTCAAGGCCAACCGTCCTGGGAATGGCAAGAAAGCACAGAGCACCTGGACTAGAAATGTCCTCAAAACATCTTCCTGGATGATGATTGAATTTTGTCTGCCTGATTACTGCGGGTGAGAGGGCTCGGGGGTGATTTTCAATTTGTAATCTTAGCGCACACTTACTTCAGATCTTGCCTGATTTCGCTGCATTCAGATCTTTCCTAGTAAAGGTACCTCTTCTCATTAAGTTCATGGAATCAAGAGTTTTCATTCCTGGGAAGTGACTGCGGGGCAGTTCTGACACATATTTTCTGCATGGCACTAGAAAATGGCACGAATTCAAAATACGGGGAGGAAATTGCTCCCAGTCTCATAAAAATATTACTATATGACATGCGTGAAATTGTTTGAACAGGTTTTCTTTCATTCCTAATAAACTACCAGTTGGCTCAACCTACAGATATGAGGAAGGAAGTACAAGATCATCTAGGAATTCTACATCAAAAGAGAAATTATGTTGAAAACAGACCGTGAAAGTGATGTTACAGATTTCCAAATGCAGGCAGATAGCCTGGATTACCAATTTGGTAATCTATACAGGTAGTTTGTTTGTTTGTTTGTTTGTTTATTTATAATTGGACTTGTATGCCACCCCCTCTCCGAGAGGACTCGGGGCAGCTCACAACCAGGACAACAATAAATATTTAAAAAAGAATTAAGCCAAGCAAGCCCAATCACTAAAATTAATTTAAAATTAATTTAAAACCCCCTTAGGAACACAACTGAGTCCAAAAATTTCCATTGCAAAGCAAGACAGTTGTTAAATGAATTTTGCCCCATTTTACCGTCTTTCTTGCTATAGTTGTTAAGTGAATCACTGCAGTTGGTTAAGTTACTAACATGGTGAAGTGAATCTGGTCCCCATTCATTTTGCTTGTCAGAAGGTCACAAAAGGGGATCATGTGACTCTGGGACACTGCGACCGTCATAAATATGAGCCAGTGGCTTAGCATCCAAATTTGGATCACGTGTCCAAGGGGATGCTGCAACGGTCGTAACTGTGAAGAATGGTCGTAAGTCACATTTTTCAGTGCTGTTGCAACTTCAAACGGTCACTAAATGAATGGTTGTAAGTCGAGAACTTTTTACCCCAAATCTTAGAATGGTAGGAGATGCTGTTAACAAAAAAATGTTCTCAGTTATACTTTCCATTCTTTAAAAAGGGTATTTAGGCTGCTTTCGCAGAGGAAAAAAAAACCATAAAAAGATTCAGGAAAGGATGAAATTTAAAAGAAAAAAAAGTATAATCAGCAACTCTTTGAAAAACAAATGCCTTTTACAAAGACAACAGGCAACTCCTTTGTACTTTATAAATATTAAATTACATTAAAATAAGAGTAGGAGTTCATTCAAGCATCCAGCCTGTTTTAAGGACACTCAACTTTAACCTCAGGAAGGAGCAGACTTGCGTCAAATTGGTGGTGGTGGGGAAGACATGTAAGAAAATATTAGCCTCTGTGCCTAAGGTGGGATTAGAACTCGCAGCCTTGCTGGTTGCAGAGCCACATCGGCAGGCATTTCTAACTAAGCCACCTCGCATGCCAGCCAGCCAGCTGTGACCGCCTCGGCAGGCAGGAAGTTCCTCTCAACATCTCAAGGAAGATTATTGCAAGAGACCGGAAAGCTGAGCACGCGCACCTTGAAGAAACTGCAGTGTGAGAATAAGCAGCCAACGTTTGAGAAATCTGGTTTTACCGTGACTGCGAGGAAAAAGATGGGGTAATTAGAAAATTATGGGAGTTTAACTACTTCATTTACCACAGTTCTACACCGCCCATCTCACCTGAGTGACCGAGTTACTTTGCCCTATCTTGGACAAAGGCAAATATTAGTTTCTGCATTTTAAATGTGAAACCATAGGTTTTCATTTATTTAAAGGTAGCCACCTGAAATTGAACAGGGCCTTTTGTTCAAACTGTCAATCATGTCAATATTTTATGTATTATAGCCATAGATAGATTAAATCAGAGGTCTCCAAACTTGGCAACTTTAAGACTTGTGGACTTCAACTCCCAGAAGTCTTAAAGTTGCCAAGTTTGGGGACCCCTGGATTAGATAGATTAGATAGATGGATGGATGGATGGATGGATGGATGGATGGATATATTAAACCAAGGATCTTCAAACTTGGCAAGTTTAAGACTTGTGGACTTCAAGTCCCAGAATTCCTGAGCTAAACATGACTGGAGGAGGAATTCTGGGAGTTGAAGTCCACAAGTCTTAAAGCTGTCAAGTTTGAAGACCCCTATTAAACCTTCAATATGTAAAATTAACCTTCCCTTTGATATAGCAGTCCCACAATTAGTACAAATCTTGAGCTAAAGTTACTGGTATGAAGACACTGTTTACCACTCCTGAGAAGGGTAAAAATTTATCTTGAAATGAATCTTATCTGGCAGCAAATCTGCTATTCGCCATTCTTCAGCTTTAGATGTAAATGTTGCAAATTAAAAAAGACCCTGCAAAGATACAGGCAGGACCAAGATTTTCCATATTTTCCAGGAAGAAACTGACTTCAACATTACAGATAGTCCTCGACTCACAATCATTTGTTTAATGACTGTTCAAAATTACAACAGCACTGAAAAAAGTGACTTATGACTGTTTATCTCATGGTCACGTGATCAAAATCTTCATACTTGGCAACTGGCTCGTATTTATGATGCCTGACACTGTCCGGGGTCAACTGATCCCCTTTTGCGGCCTTCTGATAACCGGTCAATGGGAAAGCCAAATTCACCTAACAACCATGTTACTAACCACAGTGATTGACTTAACAACTGCAGCAAGAAAGGTAACAGAGATAATCAGAGTTGCAAGGGACCTTGTAGGTCATCTAGTCCAACCCTCTGCCCAAGCAGGAGACCCTACACCATTTCTGACAGATGGCAGTTCAATCTCTTCTTGAAAGCCTCCAGGGATGAAGCTCCCACAACTTCCAAAAGCAACTTCTCTTCCATGGGTTGACTGTTCTCACTGTCAGAAAGTTTCTCCTTATTTCCAGGTTGAATTTCTCCTTGTTCAGTTTCCACCCATTGTTCCTTGTCCGGCCTATAGGCGCTTTAGAAAATAGCTTGACCCGCTCCTCCTCTCTGTGGCAGCCCCTCAAATATTGGAAGGCTGCTATCCTGTCTCCCCTGGTCCTTCTCTTCCCTAGACCAGCCAGGCCCAGTTCCTGCAACTGTTCTTCATATGTTTTAGCCTCTAGTCCCCTAATCATCCTGGTTGCTCTTCTCTACTTTTTCTAGAGTCTCAACATGTTTTTTTATAGTGGTGAACAAAACTAGATGCAGTATTCTAGGTGTGGCCTTACTAAGGCTTCATAGAGTGGTATTAGTACCTCCCTTGATCTTGATTGTATCCCTCTGTTAATACAACTTAGGACTGCATTGGCTTTTTTGGGTGCTTCTTCACACTGCTGGCTCATATTTAGCTGGTTGTGCACTAAGACTCCGAGATCCCTGTCACAGTTACAGGTCTTAAAATGGTGCAAAATTCACTTAATAGTCTCGCTTAGCAACAGAAATGTTGGGCTTACTTTGGGTCATAAGTCAAGAACTACCTATATGTACCAGAGTGCTGTTCCCTACATCAACCATGCAACTAATTCTTGCAAATTATAATGGACAGGGCCTTGTAAGCAATAAAAGTGTGGCTTAGGGAATGCACGTAGTTCAGGAGCCTTAAGACTATCCATCCCTATTTAAAAAATGATTTTGTAACCTGGAAAAATAGGGAAGAGACATTTACCTTTTAATTACCCAGAAGGGAAAACAAAGAATTAACCCTTGTGGAATGTCTAAGAGAGAACCTGGGCCAAGTAGGCATCATTCCAATATATTTGTTTATTGATACAATGCTTTGTTCATCTTAATCCCAAGGGACTCTAGGTGGTGTATAGGTCTAAAATGCGTTTTTACACAACATTTCATTATGTGATTTGTTAGTGTTGGCCACTTCTGCTGTTTTAATCTTGTTTATGTGCGGGATGTAAGATGCGCAAAGTTACTGGATGTCTGGAGTATCACAGCAGCCTCATAAAATAAATAACATTAAATTAATACAAAATGTAATAGAAAAAAACCACTAAGGCCCTAGTCCTCTCTGAAGGCCAGGGGAATAGGAGTCATCCTGTATTCCATCATATTCCTGAGACAGGAAGGAACCATTAGTGGACAGAGATGACCCACAATGGGTGGGCAAAATTTACCTGCGAAAGATAACTTCTTGCAGGAGACGAGCAGGCCGAGTTGGAAGGTGGGGTTAAATGTGTCATTAGTTTGGAGTCGTTGCATTGCCTCAAGAGACCAAAGTCCTATCCTCCCCACCCATGAATTCCGTTGACATTTATCTAACGCCAATTTAGCTTCATTAGTTGATTGGATTCTTGTACAGGTAGTCCTCGACTTAATTTATGTTGCTAAGTGAAACATTTGTTAAGTGAGTTTTTCCCCATTTTATGACTTTTCTTGCCATTGCTGATAAGTGAATCATTGAAATTAAGTTAGTGGTTAAGTGAATCCAGCTTCCCTATTGATTTTGCTTGTCAGGAGGTTGCAAAACGGATCACATTGACCCCAGGACACTGCAGTGGCGATGAATCGGTTGTCAAGCAACCAAATTTGGATCATGGGACCATGGGGATGCTGCAATAGTCTTAAGTGTGAAAAACGGTGGTAAGTCACTTCTTTCAGTGCTGTTGTAACTTTGAAAGGTCACCAAACAAATGCTTGTAAGTCGAGGGCTACCTGTATGTATTTCTTTGCATATGGTTGCCGATTTTGCCATAGCAATTCTAGATGGCTAACAAGATGGTGAGACACAAACAACAACCAAAACAAGAACTAAAATATACAGAACCCATAATGACCATCAAGTTAAAAAAATAAATCTGAAAAGGTAAAAGCACACAGGTCACTTATTTTGGGTCCACTGAAATTTACCAAAGATGGGTGGATGGAATAGAGAGGCACCACATTCAAGGGCAGCCCAATGTATAGGGAGGGAATTATAGTAAATCCAACACCCGAAAATATAAAACTGACCATCCTGTCATGCCAGAATTCTGGAGATTTCTGACTCTTGTAATATGCAGATTTGTCTGACTGTAAGATAGACTATAAATGAAATCAACCACGGATGCCTACACAGGCTCTATTTCTAAACATACACAGCAAATAAAAGTACATATGCTCACCCAGACAGCTTTATTCTGAATTTTAGAAAAGAGTTTTAGACAGTGGAACATTTTATGGGATGGAGTTACACCGATTAATAGGGTAGAGAATGGGCATGTCCAAAAAAGGAAGAGTTTTAATGAGGTTCTAATTCACCTCCTCCAAAACCCAATTCAACCTCTTTCTATTTAAGATCAGGGAACAGAGATAAGTCTAAAACCGAAGCTGAAAATAAAGGAGAAATCCACAATTTAACTGCAGATCTATTAACCTCCTGCAGTGTTGTTATGACTTTACGGTGAAAGATAGTTTTATTTATGCATCCAAACAGTTGTGGTTACCAGTGGTAACCATGCAGTGAAGGGAGTATGACTTCAGTTTATTTTATAACTACTCTGGTTGTAATGCACACACATACACAACATTTTATGGCTCTTCAGCTTCATGTCCCAGGGAAAAAGATATGTTTAGATTTAGGACCAAGTGCATCTTTCTAAATGGGGTCTTGTTTTCCTTGTGAATTTGCATACCTTTGGCCCCCATCTTTCCTGCCCCTTAGAAAAAGCATAGAACAGACCCTGATTAAGAATAAATGTGACTAACTGCCTGTTGATGAGAAATCGATACACAATGCCAGCCTACCGTATATCCTGTTTACAAATGTACTATTAATCTTTTATTAAACACAATTGCTGTACTCAGCTTTCCGATCATCCTCCAAGAAAGACAGAGGATTCATTTAATCCACACTTTTTTTTCTTACATACATTGGGAATTGTGTCTTATGGGGCAAACTTTACAAACTTCTGAGGTCTGAAAGCAATTCTGACTTAGTAGAAGCGACAATGTGCAACTTTATTTTTGCTGGCTAGAATACAGAATAACGAAGTTGGAAGGGACCTTCCTGCTGAAATGGTATAGGAGACCCTATACCATTTCAGAAAAAAATGGCTGGGCAGCCTCTTCTTAAAAACCTTGAGTGTTGGAGCACCCACAACTTCTGGAAGCAAGCTCTTCCACTGATTAATTGTAGTCACTGTCAACTTTTTAATAAGCTTCCGTCCATTATACCCACCCACACCCAAATATTTTCAACAGTATGAAATGAATTAATGGATTTGAAAGAGGGTTCCTACCTTGGCTTTTTATCAGCATTTCATTCATCCCACTGATCTCTATTATTGTGCATTTCCTCAGTTTCTGTATCCACTATAATGCACCCAGAAAAACCACAGCTTTTATCTATATAAAAGACTATAATTCAAAACAAGATGAGAAAAGCTATGTGGTTCAATAGGAGCTGAAAAGAACTGAATGGCCCATTATCAGCAGGAAAACAATACAAACACACAGTGGCTCCAACTCCATGTCAACCTTTGTCTGAACCAGTATAAGGCTTTCTGCTTGAACAGAGGGTTGGACTAGAAGATCTCCAGGGTCCCTTCCAATTCTGTTATTCTGTTAATGAATACACGGAAGGTATGGGAAAGATGCCTAATTTTAGGCATGCAAAAGTATTAAAACGTGTTTTAGCTGAATGTCATTTATTTATTTACTTACTTACTTAGGCTTTCATTTCAGATTTGATTCATCTCATTACTTTGTCCAAATAGGAGATGAAGTAGACAGGGGCGAGGGGTACTGTGATATAAAATACCAATTCATTGTATTTTATACCTCTTTTCGAAAACAAATTTAATTTAGTTTTAGTTTAGTTTAGTTACTTTATTGTCATTGCACCTCATATAACGAAATTAAATGCCATCTTCAGTGCACATTACAACTATACAAATGAAACATAAAGACACATCCTTCGCATTCTACTATTGTATCATCTGCAAACTTAGCAATAGTATTACTAGCTTGAGTGGGAATGCAGTCATGCACATAAAGAGTATAGAGTAAGGGACTCAACACGCAACCCTGTGGTGTACCATTTACTATTTTGTTCTGGGGAAAAATATTTCTCAAAATGACCACAGATTTCAAGACATTGCCAGCATTTTTATTCTGAACTGATGTGTATGTTTATATATTTAGATATAAAATTGTCATTCAAACAGCCAGCTGTCTCTTCTTGTAAACCTTGATTGTATACCTCTGTTCTCCATGTAAATACAACTTATTCTGATTGTTTTGCCCTAAATTCTGCAAAGGATAAAGGGGAAGGGCATAAAATTCCTCCAGCACACCCAATCCCACTGCATATGACGCCCCATGAATTACATTAAATGGAATTTTAAGATGGAAACGAAAGTGCATCAGATTCTGCGCAAATCACCAGAGGCTTAAAAATTAGACACCACTATCAATTCTGCAGAGAGGAAAGCATACATGAGTGAAGTTTAAACCAAGGACATGACACAATATTACCAATCCAGAATAAAGACTGCAATCTGCCTTTCTATCCTAAATTTATTGTAGGCTCCAGCAAATTTACATTCAAATAAAACGCTCCATGTTGTAATTTCATTTGCTTTCCCAGTTCTGGTGTGTGCACTGTCCACGCATTCAGAAACTCTTATGGGTGCTCTGAGCATGCTTGATTGATGAAATGGAAAGTCCCCAGTCAACCTTCCTCTCCAAGCTTCGGTGCCCCTCTGCTAAAGGAGACAATCGCTCTCAGCATTATCTTCAAAAATTTATAATGTGCAGCAAGCACTTCTGGAGAGCCACTAATGTTGGTTTGGTCAAGGCATATGAGTTGCAACTGCTTAGAAACAGGATTCTTAAAGTATTTGCTACACATCATCCACAGTATTCAAGCAATCTCCCAAACAGTAATTTTTAAATCACTGAACTGAATAATTTGGTCTAAAAGATCTTTTTTTTAAATGTAACACACACACACACACACACACACACACCACACACTTTTGCTTATCCTGCCCTCACCAACATTCACAACCTCTGGCTAATATAAAGGAAGTCAGTCTGCAAATCTGTAAGCAAACATCAGCCTCCCTATATCACATCTGGAGATTCATCACTGGATATTTTTCTTACTGATGCTTTAAGGCCATAAAAATATACCATTTCCCCCTCATTATTTTTATACATTTCAAAGATCTGCAGCCATATATACAAAATGACATCTATCTGACAATGCTTCATGCTAATAATTTCTAACATTATATTCCTTCCTCTTTCGATGCAAAACAGCCTATATTTCTTCTGCTCAACCAGTACAGTCTATTTGGATAATTTGTTCTAATTTGGACACACCTATTAATACTCAGTCATCTGCATTATTTCAGCTCTACTTTGTAAACATATTATGACATTGAGACTTACAGACAATCCTTGATTTACAGCCATAACTGAGCCCAAAATTTCCGGTGCTAAGCCAGACAGTGAATTCTGCTCCATTTTACGACTTTGCTTGCCACATTTGTTAAGTGAATCACTGCAATTGTTAAGTTAGTAACACGGTTGTTAACTGAATCTGGCTTCCCTGTTGACTTTGCTTGCCAGATCACAAAAAGAGGATCACATGACCCACTGAACACGAGACACTGAAACCGTCATAAACACGAGCCAGTTGCCAAGCGTCCAAATTTTGATCATACGATTATAGGGATGATGTGATGGTCATAAGTGTGAAAAATGGTCGTCTCTTTTTTCAGTGCCACTGAAATTCTGAAGAGTCACTA
Source organism: Naja naja (assembly GCA_009733165.1). Classification (NCBI taxonomy): domain Eukaryota; kingdom Metazoa; phylum Chordata; class Lepidosauria; order Squamata; family Elapidae; genus Naja; species Naja naja. The sequence continues at coordinate 186,016,618 of CM019151.1, forward strand.
AACGAATGGCTATAAGTCAAGGACTTCCTGCACTGACACAGTCAAGCCATAGTAAGAACAGAATACACCAACAGTAAGAATATTCAAGCCCTTCACCATTTGTCTGATAGAACTTTATTTTCTTTCAATACATAAAAGGTCCTATTTAGTTCTACCATTATATTGATTATATATATATATTCCCCTTTAATTCAAGAGCTATTAGGAATCTGCAATTTTTATCAGCAATTATGTCTCCATCTTCAAATATACATTTTTTTCTGAACAGAATGCTCAGGAAAAAGGCTCAGAATCTCCTTATCTGGTAGTGTCCAATATTTTCATTTTAGCAGTGCCCGCCTGGATATTTTTCCCCTCAAGAAAGGCAGATTATGCGTAGGCTTTAGATCAGGGTGGGCAACAGAGCCAGGAATTCTGGGAGTTGAAGTCCACAGGTCGTAAAGGGGCCATAGTTGCCCACCCCTGATTTAGCTGATGTTTGAAGCCCAGAGACTATAATCAAGCAGCAGAACAGGACTTCCTTCCATCCTTCACTACTTCCTGTCTCTCCTGGGCGCAAAAGAGGAAGGGGAAACATCTTTCCAATCCTCCAGCTTGCTTTCCAATCCTGAAACCAGGGAGGAAGAGGCCAAAACTGGCATAAAGCTAGTAAGCTATTCCCTCCTGGTTTCTGCAGTTACAAAATTAGAAAAAGATTTTGCTCTTCATCTTTAAAATAGCACATATGGTACTCATTCACAGCATGCATCATTTTAATGACTTGAGTTATGGGCATCATTGCAATCAACAAAGTAAAAAAAAGCTTGAAAATCTTAACAGCCAGGCAAATCAATAAAACCCTTCGTTTTTATTCGTATCTCACATTTATTATTACAACTCCAGGCAGTTAACTTACCTAACAACCCTCCTTCCTCTTATTTTCTCCACAACAACATCCCTGTGAGGTGGATTTGGCCGAGAGTGACCGGCCCAAGGTCACCCAGCCAGTTTTCCTGCCTAAGATGGGACTAGAACTCACCATCTCCTGGTGATTGGCCCAAGGTCACCCAGCCAGCTTTCATGCTGTAGATGGACTAGAACTCCCAGTCTCCTGATGATTGGCCTAAAGTCCTCCAGCCAGCTTTCAAGTCCAAAGCGGGACTAGAAATCAGTCTCCTGTTGATTGTTCCAAAGTTATCTAGCTAGCTTTCCTGCCTAGGGCAGAGTTAGAACTCACCATCTTCTGATAATTGGCCCAAAGTCACCCGGCCGGCTTTCCCACTTAAGGCGGGATTTGAACTCACTGCCTCCTAGTTTCCAGCCTGGTGCCTTAACCACTAGATCAAACTAGCCCTTAGCAACTATGACTAACTGCATCTGCTCAGCTTCATCTCTGGTTCGGCTGTATCTTGATTTCTCTCCACGCCCTTTTCCCTTTGGTCAACTTTTAGACTTCAAGGTTCCTCCAGCCAGCTGGCCAGCCCTCTTCCTTTGCTTCCCTTGCTGTTTACACGTGTGGTCAAGCCCAGTGATTTCGATTACATTAAAAAAAAAAACCTCATTATCGCTGCCAGAGGGATGGTCCCTGGGGAACGCCTGCCAACCCAACTGGGCTTCACAGACTTTTGCAGCCCTATTATTTTACAAAACCATCAAAGCCTCCCCTGTCCATGAACTCCATGCTGCAAGACGCTTTGCTTTTTTTTGCTTTTGTTTTTCCCTCGGCACAAAATACCTGCAAACGCAGCTCCTCTTCAGCACAGGAGTGTAAATATTCAAAAGCTGCATCAACAAACTCTTGCCTGTCATTTGAGGACAGCCTCTCTCCCGTGGCTGCTCCTTCTGCCCTACAAGCAGAAACGCTACCCTGAACTTGGAGCCCAGTTCCCAGGTTCCTGAATACAGGCGGTCCTCGATTTGTGACCCCGTTTGAGCACAATATTTCTGTTGCTAAGCAAAACATTGTCAAATGTCAGTTGCTCCTTCTTCTGCATCTCTCAGCTATGCAGAAACATTTGTTCCTTCTTTTATTTTTGCTTCATTTTTGGGGGGCTTAGAATGGTTTGATTCTACTCTCTTTCTTCTAGCTTTCTTATACAGGTAGTCCTCGACTTACAATTCATCTAGTGACCGTTACAACAGCAGCACTGGAAAAAAAAGTGACTTATGGCCATTTTTCACACTTGCGACCATACAGCATCCCTGTGGTCACGTGATTCAAATTCAGAACGCTTGGAAACTGGTTCAGATTTACGACGGTCGCAGTGTCCCCAGGGTCACGAGATCCCCTTTCGTGACCTTGACAAGCTAAATCCATGGGGGAAACCAGATGCACTTAGACTTAAGACTTAGAATTAACTTTATTGTCAGATAACAGATAATCAGAGTTGGAAGGGACCTTGTAGGTCATCTAGTCCAACCCCCTGCCCAAGCAGGAGACCCTGCACCATTTTTGGGAGATGGCATTCCAGTCTCTTCTTGAAAGCTTCAGCCCAGATTTAATAGATTTAACAGAGCTGGAAGGGACCTTGGAGGTCATCTAGTCCAACCCGCCCCGCCAAAGCGGGAGACCCTACACCATTTCTGACAGATGGGAGTCCAATCTCTCCTTGAAAGTCTGAAGGGATGAAGCTCCCACAACTTCTGGGGGCAAACTGTTCACTTTGAATGTACAACAATCGGCATAAGTTAAAGTTAAATTTTGTTGCGTCCAGCTCTCAAAGGGTCTCAGCCTCCAGTATACACAACGTAAATATGACAAAAATGTAAATACAAAAACTATGCCTTCTATTATATTCTATCATACTGTATTATAAGAGGCGGAGAAATTACACAGTCTAGTTCAGATCCACCCATATATACATGGCAAGAGAAAAATGAATGTTGTGACTTAACAATCGTGTCCCACATTTAACGCCTGCAGCGATTCGCTTAACAATGGTGACAGTGGAAAATATCCTGAAACGGGGCAAAACCTCGCTTAAGGGCCGTCTCGTTCAGGGACATGAATGTTGGCCCCCCCTCAGGCTGTGGTCGTAAGTCGGGGACTATCTTGCACAACCCTCCCCACGGCCGTGTGTCGTCCCCCCCCACAGCTCCAAGACCCTCAAAGGCTTCCTAATTTGGGCCCTCCCAAAAAGCCACCCCAGAATCAAAGAACTGGGGGGGGGGGAAGAAAAGAGATGAGATGCAGGTCAGACACGGGCCGCCTTCCCACGACGCGCGTCATCCTCCATCTTTGCCGGGGGTACACACGACCCTCCTCTTCCTTCACCGCCACCTTCAACAGAGGTTACCTCACGACAACCCGCGGCGGGACCATTCTCGTAGCCGGGGTTCGCCTCAACGCCACCCGCGCGCGGCTGGGGCGCATGGGCCGCGTAGTCCGCGCCTCATGGGGCGCGCGGTCCGACTTCTCCATCCCGATGTCCCGCCCGCCCTCCCACCAGCCTCCCCCGCTCACCGGCCTGGGTGGTGTCGCTGAGGTCGTGGCCGGCCGCGCTGCCCCGCGGATAGTCCCTCAGCTTCCTGCCGCTGAGGCTGAGGGAGCCGCTGGCCGCCGCCTCCTCCAGCGCCCGCTCCAGCGAGCGCGTCCACGACGACGGCCCCGCCGCGCCGCAGCCCCCCGCCGCCAGGTTCCCGCTCGTCGCTGCGACCGCCGCCGGCATGAGCGTCGCGGAGCAGCCGCCGCCACCGGAGCAGCCGCCCTCAGCCGCCGCCGCCGCCGCCATTTGCCCGCCCCCCCGCTCTGCGCCTGCGCCGAAGCGGGCGGGCCGGCGTGGGCGGAGAAGGGCGGAAGGCGGCCTCCCGCGCGGAATAGCGCCTGCGCAGAGAGGCGAGGCGCTTCCCGTTTGCTCCAAGGCCGGCCGTGAGGCTTCTGGGAATCGTAGTCTAGGGGGAAAAAAATCAAGGACTAACATACACTCCGTTTAGTGACCATTCGAAGTTGCAATGGCCCTGAAAACAAGTGACGACCGGGTGGTGTTTTGTTTTACATGACCGTTTGCAGCAGCATCTCAGGGATCACGTGATCAAAATGTAGATGCCTGGCGACTGTCTCATATGTATGACAGTCGCCGTATCCCGGGAGTCATATGAGCCCCTTTTGTGACCTTCTGACCAGCAAACCCACTGGGGAAGCCAGATTCACTCAACAACCCATGTTACTCACTTAACAACTGCAGGGATTCAATTAACAACGGTGGCAGGAAAGGTGGTTAAAATCGAGAAAAACCCCATAACTGTCTCACTTAGCGACATAAATTTTTGGGCTCAATTGTGGTCATAAACCAAGGACTACCTATATCACCCTGTCTGCGGACAGTCCGGTTCCTGGGCTGGGTGAGATCACAGGAGGAAGAAAGCATGATTTTTGAACATGGAGCAGGACTGGAGTGTTAGGTGAGCATAGGAACAACTCAACTTCTACCACCACTACATACCCAAAGGAATAATACAGGTGGTCCTCGACTTATGACCACAACTGAACCCAAAACGTCCGTTGCTAAGCAAGACGCTTAACATTTTGCCCCATTTTTGCAAACTTTCTTGCTGAAGCTGTTAAGTGAATCACTGCAATTGTTAAATTAGTAGCACGGCTGTTAAGTGAAACTGGTCATAAAAGGAGATCGCGTGACCTGGGACACCGCCACCATCATAAATAAGGCCCAGTTGCCAAGCGGTCATGTGACTACCTGTATATGTCCACTGTTGTGCAAAGAAACCCCCTTAACAAATATCTTAACACAAAACAAACTGTTGTGTTAAGATGTTTAAATTTAGTAGTAGTAGTAATTTAATCCATCATCTACCATATATCTACTGCCTCAATGTACAGTATCATCTATGTATCATTATCAATCGTCGATCTGTCTAACTGTATCTGTTTATCTATATCTCATCTCCCCCCCCCATCTATCTAATCTACCTATCTTTATCTCTCTCATCTACGTTTCTACCCACAAACACACGGCTATCTATCTCAATAACTCTCTCCCCCTGTTTCTATCTCACCTACCTACTACGCCCCCACATACACCCATCTCTGTCTGTCTTGTCTATCTCATCTGCCTACTACCCATACATCTCTATCTATCTATCTATCTATCTATCTATCTATCTATCTATCGCAATGCACCAAATTCTGTGTGTCCATCACACTTGGCCATAAAGAATCTATTCCATTTCTATTCTATTCTATTCTATTCTATTCCATTCTCCATTCCATTCCATTCTATTCCATTCCATTCCACTCCACTCCACTCCACTCCACTCCATTCCACTCCACTCCACTCCATTCCATTCTATTCTTCATCCAATATCTATTCTATTCTATTCTGTCTTCTATTCTATTCCATTCCATTCCACTCCATTCTATTCTTCATCCAATATCTATTCTACTCTATTCTATTCTATTCTATTCCATTCCACTCCATTCCATTCTATTCTTCATCCAATATCTATTCTATTCTATTCTATTCTATTCTATTCTATTCTATTCTATTCTATTCCATTCCATTCCACTCCACTCCACTCCATTCCACTCCATTCTATTCTTCATCCAATATCTATTCTATCCTTCCTATCCTACCTATTCTTCTCTAATTCTCGTCCCGTCCTTCCACTCCACTCCACTCCTTCCACTCTTTCTATTCTCAGCCCAATATCTATTCTTTCTATTCTATTCTATTCTATTCTTTCTATTCTATTCTATTCTATTCCATTCCACTCTATTCCATTCCATTCTATTCTTCATCCAATATCTATTCTATTCTATTCTATTCTATTGTATTCTATTCTAATCATCTATCTACCTATTTTATCTACCTATGTCTATTTCATCTACCTATTTCCCCACACACACATCCATCTGTATAACTCTCTCCCTCCCTCTCTCCATCTCATCTACCTACTAGCCACACACACACACCCCTCTCTAATCTACCTTCTATCTATCTCTATCTCATCTACCTACTACTACTACTACACACACACATCTGTCTGTCTGTCTCTCATCTACCTACTACCCACAAATATCTATCTAATCTACCTATTTAATTTACATATCTCAAATCTACCTACTACCCACCCATCCACCCTTCTCTCTCCTTCCTATGTAATCTACCTGTCTCAATCTCATCTACCTACACCCCCACACACCTCTCTCTCCCTCCTTCCTTCCCTCTGCAGTGATCCAAAACATACAGTTGATTGGAGGGGGCTGGCTACTGGGTGAGGCCATCTGTGTTGCGATTGGTTGCTATGGGTGTGGAGTGGGAGTTTCCCTTCCCTTCCCACCTTATTTCTGCCTTGTATTTACCTCACGATGAGTCACCTCACGATGCTCCTATTTCCCTAACCTACTTTGCTGGACATACATATATAAAATAAAACCTATTTATTTATGCAAAACGACAAGTTTGCGTCAGCGTCTCTTGACTTGGTTTGAGCACCTGCTGTGCAATTCCCTGACACTCGTGGAGGTCACTGAGGTGGCGGAAAGCAAGCTGGCACCAAGCCCAGGGACCCAAGTTCCAGTCCTTGTTCAAATCGAGTCCCCCCCCCTTTTTTTTCCTATGGAACCTCCCTTCCAAAGCCATGTTGAGAAGGACAGGATCATTTGCAAAGCTATCAGGATGAAAAGATGGCTACATTTGCTCACAATAGACCGGGGGTCCCCAAACTTGGCAACTTGAAGACTTGTGGACTTCAACTCCCAGAATTCCCCAGCCAGAATAGCTTGCTCTCTTGTGATCCCTTCCTCTCTTCACTTTAGCTGATGAGAGAAAAAGAAACAGACATGGCTGGCTGGAGAATTCTGGAAGTTGAAGTCCACAAGTCTTCAAGTTGCCAAGTTTGGAGACCTCTGCAATAGGCCCTGCTTAACATAATCATGGGTTCTTCAGCCCAATTTCCTAGGTTTGCACAACTCACTTGAACCATAATCAAACCATGCTGGCTGTAGAATTAAGGAGAAATTCCCCAACAGTGAGAACAATTAACCAAGGACCCAAGAGGACCCAAGATTGTTGGGGGCAATAAGCTGACTGTGTAAAAATGCCGCTTAGTAATAAGCAGGCATAGACAATGGAATGAAGGCTATTGCTGAGCACATTGGGTTGTGCTCCAAACATTGTAAGCTGCCCTGAGTCTCCGGAGAAGGGCAGCATATAAATATGAATTAAAAATAAAATAAATAAAAATAAATAAATAAAAAACAGTAGAACGGCTTTGCCTTCAGAAGTTGTGGGTGCTCCATTTTAACAAAAGTCTGGACAACCGTTTGTCCAGAACGGTAGAGGGTCTCCTGCTTGAGCAAGGGGATAGACTAGAAGACCTTCAAGGTCCCTTCTAGGTGTTATTCTGCTTTCTGGGTTTGCATCATATACTGACTTCAAATGTGGCTGATTACTTTGAGGTTCAGGATATCCCTCTAACCTAGTTCTGCCTTCCTTCCCTGTTCCTTGTGTAATTTATGCCACCAATTAAAACAGGATTGAGGTTAAATGTCTACAGACGTTCTCAGTCATTCAAGGTCATGGTTGTCCCTAAAATGTTTTTTTTCCCCAAAGTCAACGGGCCTTTGTTTTTCCTTGAAGACGTATTGCTTCTCATCCAAGAAGCTTCTTCGGTTCTGACTGTCAGTTCAGCCAGAGGTGAAGAAGCTCCTTGGAGGAGAAGCGAAACATCTTCAAGGACAAACCAACTCCAGTTGCCTTTTGAAAAACCACCTTTGGGACAGGAATGAGGTCATCAGGAGCCACAGTGGCCCGGTGGTTAGAGTGCAGTACTGCAGGCTACTTCTGCTGACTGCCGGCTGCCTGCAATTTGGCAGTTCGGATCTCACCAGGCTCAAGGTTGACTCAGACTTCTGTCCTTCTGAGGTCGGTGAAATGAGGACCCAGATTGTTGGGGGCAACAGGCTGACTCAGGAAAGCACTTTGAAGAGGTTATATAAGTCTTAAGTGCTATTGCTATTCCTTCTTTTCTTCTTAAGAGGCAGAAAGCAGACAGTCTTTTCTTAATGTGCCTATTCACAAACGAAACGCCGCCTTCTTCAGGTGATGGGGTGAAGGAGAGGACATGGCCCTAACCCCATTCATTGGGAAAACTGGAAACAATACCTGTCATTAAGAAAGGCAGACGAGAGGCAATAAACAGGATAAAATCAATTACACGTGCCTGACAGGATTAGATTCAGAAAGCTGATAATTAAGGCCCCACCTGAGCCTTTGCAAAACATGTAAAACCAATCAAATAATAAAAGGATGCAAAGCCAGCCTCAAAATGACAAAAAAAACCTGCAAACTGGATAAAAATCCTTGCACTCCTCAAGCCAATTGCTCAGCTGCCCCAGAACCAAATCCAAGGGGTGGTTCTGCTCTTCAATAAACAAGAATCTTTCTTTCCAATCAGCCTCCATTATATTTCCAGCTCCTTTCTCCCAGCTTGGAACTGGACCCGGATTTTTCTTCCAACAAAACCATCCCACAAGCTCAGAGAACTCACCTTCGCCTTCATCCTATATACGAGCTACAGATATTTGCCACTATAGTTAAACACCCAATTTTCCTCCTCGGGCCACCCTGTATCCATTGTCCACCAATACAGTTAAATCATATTGTTTTGGGGAACAGTCTGCGCCACTGGAAAGATTCCCATCAGGCGACCTTGAAACGTTGGGACTTTCTCAGGCTGCCAACAGCTCACATACATTCCTTAGCTCCCTTCCAGCTCCCCACACATTCCAACCATTTTATTTAGAAATTTTATATTGCTGCCTACTTGCACAAGGCGACTTACAATATTTATTTATTTAGAAAATTTATATTTTATCCCTTCCCCTTGCCTCTGTTGTCAGGTTGCAAGAAGCGGTGCCTTACAAGTCAGCCATGACAGCTTGTTAAAAGGGGAAAACCAGATACTAAACCCCTAAATGTAATATAAGTACTGCTGCAAATGTGGGAAGAATACATTGTGATGCAGGATTCTTCTCAGGCTCCTGCCAATAACACCTACAGAGGAAGTGAGATAGGTATAATTAGTCCCATTCTGACTTTCCCTCCCTGGTATGGGAATTAAAAAAAAAAATGAAGAGCCAACTTCTTCATTTTTGTAAAAGAAATGTTCCTCCTTCAATGGGCTGGTTGGGCTGCCATTAAATTCACAATTATTATTCTCAAATTTATTTGCCGCCCCGTCTTGTAATTTAAGGCAACTCAGAGCATGTATTGTATTATACTATTCATAGTTGTATTATGTATTATACTATTCCAAGTTGAGGTTTTTAACAAGAGATTGCCCAGCCACTTGTCTGCAATGGTATAGGGCCGTGATGGCAAAACTATGGCACGCGTGCCACAGGTGGCACGCAGAGCCATTTGTGCCAGCACGTGAGCTGCAGGCAAACTTACCTCACTGCACATGTGCACACCTCACAGCTGATTTTCAACCAGTTTGAGGCTTTTGGCCTCCCAGAGGCTTGAGGAAGGCTTCTGCAGGCTTTACAGGCCAAAAATTAGCCCCGTTTCATAACTTCCTGTTTTTTCTGAAAATACTAGAAAGTGATGAAACGGGCCTAGTTTTCGGCCTGCAAAGCCTGCAGAAGCCTTCCTCAAGTCTCTGGGAGGCTGAAAAAGCCCTCAAACCAGCCAAAATTCAGCCGTGATGCACAGTGTAGGTAAGGGGGCAGTGGGGGGTGGGTAGGTGGGGATTGCAGGTGCATGCGGGGCGGGGGCGGCGTGCATTGCCTTCTGGGTGCTGGCACGTGAGCGCAAGTGTGCAAGCGCATGCTTTTTGGCACAGGAGCCCAAACAGGTTAGCCACCACTGGTATAGGATCTCCCACCTGAGCAGGGGGTTGGACTAGAAGACCTCCAGGGTCCCTTCCAGCTCTATTCTGATTGACGGATTGATACATTATATACTATTTATGATGTTTTTGATAAATAGCACACATCAGGTTTCGACCTCGGCTGCTTGAAGACTTGTGGACTTCAACTCCCAGAATTCCCCAGCCAAGCACGGCTGGCTGAGGAATTCTGGGAGTTGGAATCAGGTGATCTTAGGGACGCGTGGGAGGTAGTTGTAACTTTGAGGACGGGTCCTCAGTAACTTCTTTCGAGCTTCCAACAAGCAAAGTCAAGGATGGAAACCAGATTCTACTTAACAACCACATGATCCCTTTAACAACTGCAATGATTCGCTTCCCTGTGGCCAAAAACAGGTCATAAAACGGGACACAGCTCATTTGAAAACTGTCTTGCTGAGCAACAGACATGTCAGGCTCAACTGTGGCTGTAAGTTGAGGGCTACCTTTAGCAGCTTCAACAACCATTTTTTGCTAAGTCTCCCTTGATAGAACACAGGTAGTGCTTGACTGGCAGCAGTTCATTTCATGACTGTTTGAAGTTACACAACAGCCCTGAAAAAAGGGACCCGTGATCAGGGGTGGGATTCTACCAGTTCGCACCTATTCTCTAGAACCGGTTGTTAACATTCTAAGCAGTTGGGAGAACCGGTTGTTAGAAGAAATTACTGGGCTAATCCTGTAAGGAAGGCAGGAAGGAAACATTCTGGTGTTGCTTACAGAAACTGCTTCCCCGTTAACCCTTATTACATTCTTGGCAGGACTAGACTTCCTGTCTCAGGAACGTCTCTGGAGTTTTTTTCCCCTCCTTTGCTGGTACTTTGCTTGTGTGGAGTGACCAAAGTTACAATGGCACTGAAAAAAGTGACTTATGACCATTTTCCCCACTTACGACTGTTGCAGCATCCCCCAGTCATGAGGCCAGGCGAGGAGATGCGTGCCTCGATGTGAGTGATAGTTGGCCACACCCAGCCAATAACATGACCACCAAGCCATGTCCACCCAGTCACATGACCACCAAGCCACACCCACCACCTTAAGCCACGCCCACAGAACCAGTTGTTAAAAATGTTGAATTCCACCCCTGCCCGTGATCCTTTTACACACTTAACAACCGGTGCAGCATCCCCGGAGTCATGGGATCAAAATTCAGACCCAACTGGACCCCGTACTTATGATGGTTGCAGTGTCCTGGGGAGGTCGTGCGATTCCCTCTTTTGCCACCTTCTGAAAAGCAAAGGCAATGGGGAAGCCAGATTCCCTTAACAACTGTACGGCTACCTTAACAACTAGTAGAATAGAGTAACAGAGTTGGAAGGGACCTTGGAGGTCTTCTAGTCCAGCCCCCTGCTTAGGCAGGAAACCCTACACCACTTCAGACAAGTGGCTCTCCCGTCTCTTCTTTAAAAACTTCCAGTCATGGAAGCACCCACTTCTGGTGGAAAACTGTTCCACTGGTTAGTTTTTCTCAGGAAATTTCTCCTTAATTCCAGGTTGTTTCTCTCCTGGATGAGTTTCCACCCATTGCTTCTTGTCCTGCCTTCAGGGGCTTTGGAGAATAGCTTGACTCCCTCTTCTTTGTGGCAACCCCTGAGATATTGGAAGACTGCTATCCTATCACCCCTTGTCCTTCTTTTCCTTAAACTAGGCATGTCTTCTGTCCATCCATGGTTCGCTCAGATGTCTTTTTTTCTCTCTCTCCCTTCCTTCCTCTTATTACATTATTTACTTTCTTTCTCCCTTCCTTTTATTTCTTTCTCTCCTTCATCTTTTTCATTATTTTTCTTCCTTCCTTCTTCCTTACCTCCCTCCCTCCCCCCCCCATTTTCTTTCTTTCGCTTTGCAGGAAGGTTGACTCCGTCTTCTTTGGGGCAGCCCCTGAGATACTGGAAGACTGCTACCCTGTGTCCCCTGGTCCTTCTTTTCATTAAACTAGACATACCCAATTCCAGCAACCGTTCTTCGTATGTTTTAGCCTCCAGTTCCCTAGTCCTCTTGGTTGCTCTTCTCTGCACTCTGTGGATTCATTTAAGAACTGTGACAAGAAAAGCCTTGGTGGCTCAGGCTGTTAAATGCCTAGCACTTAGTTCCAGCTGCCTGCAATTAGTGCAGGCTCGAATCCCACCAGGCTCAAGGTTGACTCAGCCTTCCATCCTCTCGGGGTAGGTAAATTGAGGACCCAAGATTGTTGGGGGCAATTAGCTGACCTTGTAAAAATGCCGCTTAGTAATAAGCAGGCATATACAATGGAAGGAAGGCTATTGCTGAGCACACTGGGTTGTATCCCAAAAATTGTAAGCCGCCCTGAGTCTCCGGAGAAGGGCGGCATATAAATGTAATTTTTAAAAAAAAGGTCATAAAATGGGGACAATGATCACTTAACAAATGTCTCGCTTAGCAACAGAAATTCTGGGCTCAAATTGTAGTTGTAAGTCAGGGACTCTACAAGACCATTGCCCAATAATAACTGTGCACAACTCGCAAACTCGTAACTTTTTTTAAATTTTATTTTTAAAAAGTCCAACAGCTTTAGAATAGATCCAAATGTATTAACTTCTCCCCCAAAAAAAAATACCCAAAGGTACAGATTTAAAGTATATTCTCCTTAAGTACAAACTAACTTTCTTGAGGGATGCATTGCATCAATCTTTTTTGCATCCGGCTTGATGCAAAAGGTTTGTTTGCTCCATTTTAACTGCATCCTGGCACAAACCAAACGCAGGATGGTTCTCAGCATACTGGCTCTTTCAGTCTTCTCCAACCTGGTGCCTGCGAGATGGGCTGGCCTAACTGCAATGGCCCTAAACTGATGGCTATCTGATGGGCACTGGGTTAAAGTACGGCTTGGTCTTCTTCATTTTTAACAGACTTCCAACAGAATTTTTAGTACACAATTTAAAAAAATAAAAATGTCCCAAACTTTGTCCACTGTAATGATACAGAACAGTAGTTTCTCAGCCTTGGCAACTCTTAAGTTATATGGGCTTCCAGGATTCTCCAGCCAGCATAGCTCACCCTCTTACAATCCCTTCTTCTGCAATCTCTCCACTTCAAGGGGTAAGAGAAAAAAAGAAATCAGGCATAGCTGGCTGGAGAATTCTGGGAGTTGAAGTCCACATGTCTTAAAGTTGCCAAGGTTGAAAAAACACCGATATAGAAGATTTAAAAAAGGAAAAAAGGAAAATCAGAAACAAAAGAACATCAATCATCATGGGCCATAGTTTTGAATACAAAAAAATACTCTAAGGATTACCCAAATCTTCTTTGCTTTGAAAACCACAAGAAAATGAAAATTTCACTGTAACCTCTGACACTAGGCCTACGAATTAGGATCATCTTATGGACATCTGAACATCCACACATTCAGGATGTTCTCACAGGCAATTTCCATTATTCCTCTTAGGGTTCCAAATATCCCCTGGTTGGAAGTCAAAATTAATCAGACATGCAGAGAGCTTGGGGGGGGAGGGGTGTCTGTATGCTGAGATGTTGACTCCACCACTTCTGATCCCTTGACATGACAGGAAGGTCCCTCGGGTGGAACTTACTGCTAAGTAGAGGAGTCACAAAGTGCACGTTTCTCACTACACAACAAAGCAACCTTCAACAGAACTCAGGAAGGGGAAATGGGGTGTTAAAGGAGACCAGGCTCATTTCAGTGAAGGATGCCCCGAAAAAAACCAAGCGGCTCACTTTCTGACCGAAGGATAAAACTGAACTCGAGTTGTGGTGGCAGGTTTTTACTACAAAGATACTCACATGTCGTTTTTTTTTGCAAGCCTACGGACCGGATCCGTGCTAATATCGCCAGGGAGGTCTTGATGGAGACCTGCCCAATTGACCATCATGACAATTATTCCACCTCCCCGCTCCGCCCCAATTGCTTCCAATTTGGGGGGGATCAGCTAGAAGAAAACAGGACGTGCAAACCATTCAGATGAAACAGCCAACAAAAGAAGAGCAGAACTGACCTTTCCTGGGAGGCCTGTGGCCAAAACTAAAACTAACTCGGACCAGGAGGGTCACTGTATAATTTTTTGCATGAAGAAAAAAAAAACAGTTTTTTTCACTTTTGCAGGGTGGAGCATTGACTCCTACTGGCATCTTCAAAAACAACCACAAGAACAACAAAAACTAGGATGTCCCCTTCTTGCAGGGGTTAATTGGACCTTCGCAAATCCAGGGCAAAGTGTCTCTTTAAGTAAATAAACCAAAAGTGTGCTGCCTTTCTTTGTTATATCGGAATATATGAAAGGGTTGGGTTGATGGTATAACTCAGGGGTCCCCAAACCTGGCCACTTTTAAGACTTGTGGACTTCAGCTCCCAGAAACCTCCAGCCAGCATAGCTTGCTCTCTTGTAATCCCTTCTTTGCAATCTCTCCACTTTAGCTGGTAAGAGAAACAGAAACAGACACGGCTGGCTGGGGAATTCTGGGAGTTGAAGTCCACAGGCCTTATAGTTGCCAAGTTTGAAGATGTCTGGTCTAACTAGTTCAAGCAGAAGGTGCCCAACCTTGGCCACTTTTAAGAGGTGCGGACGTCAACTCCCAAGGCTGGCTGGGGAATTCTGGGGATTGAAGTCCATGAGTCTTAAAAGCCGTCAAGGTTGCTCACCCCAGTAGAAAGGAAGGATAGTTAAATGAAGGGGAAAAGGAGTCAGCTCCTTCAGGATCTTTGACACAAAAGTCTCCAACATCTCCCATGACTTCTGGGCCCACAGTCTCTCTGGCTCCTTCCAAGGAGAGGGCCTTGTCTAGGCCACCGTCACAAAACGGCTGCCCTTATTCTGAGCGAGAGCTGTCCTTTGTTCCTTCAGGATCCCGAAGCGCTCGTTGAGGGTCATGCTGGTCTGTGAAGCCGAAAAGAGAGAAGTCATTAGTATGACAATATTGTTAAGCACTGATGACGTTACCTAGTTCAGTAGTGAAACGTCAGCGAGAAAAGCTGTGGGGATTCAATAGCCAGTCATTTGAGTGTCCAAAGATGTCTGACTGCCTGGGCAGTGTTTATTCTTTTTTATACCATTTTTACAAGCAGAAAAGAGCAGCATAGATACAGCATTGGGATTGGAGAATAGATCCACATGGGTGAAACCCTTCAATCACATTGGCATAACCCCTCAACCAACCCTTGAAGTTAGTGGTGATGTAGTAAATGATATCACCTGTACACCTGGAAAATCAGAGACGTCCCATCCCAACAGATAAGAGAATGAATAGAAGATGAGCTCATGGGATAGCAAAAGTGGCCCCCTCCACCAGGCTGCAGTGTGCTGCCAGCTACTACCGTGTTTCCCCGAAAATAAGACCTACCCCGAAAGTAAGACCTAGCACTATTTTCTAAACCTGCCCTAATATAAGACCTACCCCAAAAATAAGACCTAGTGTAAATCTCCAGTTCCAGGAAGACTTTTCAGGGAGCAACCGTGCACCCGCGAAACACCCCCCCCTACACACTCACTATTTGGCACCATAAATATATAAAACCTACCCCGAAAATAAGACCTAGTGTGTTTTTGGGAGCCAAAAAAAATATAAGACAGTGTCTTATTTTCGGGGAAACACGGTAGTGTCATCCAGAGAACCTCAGTGGCTACCACAAAAAGCCACCGAGCTCAGAGAGCAGATCAAGGACGACTCCTGTGGAGTCGCAGATCAGCCAGATGTTTTGACTGGGATGTGGCATTTTGACCCACCCATCAAGGTCTTCCCAAGAACCTGGGATAGGCGGACATTGCTGTTTAATAATAGCAAAGGTGTTGTGGTTCGCCGGCAGCCTGTGCAGACGGCAGCGGAATCGGACAGCGGGGAAGGAAGGGGACCAGTCAGGGACTCTGGAGAGGACTTGGACGAGGGTCCTGCATCCGATGCAGAGATGGGGCCAGGACCATCTGGGAGTGGGGCGCTGACTCCGGAGCCGCTGGAGTCTGGCAGCAGCGAGGAAGAGAAACAAGGGGAGTCTGTTCCCAGTGCGCATGCGCGCAGAGCTGCTAGAAGGTAAGAGCAGCTGAGACAAAATGGGGGACTCAGGAGTAAGGCTGGGAGGCGATTGCCCCTCCCCTAAGGTATAAAGGACAGGCAAAGGTGACAAAACCTTTGCAGGAAGCAAAGTAGTTCGTTCAGTTCAAATTCATTCTTGAAGCTCTTCGTACTTCGGTTGGCTTTTTCTCTAGTTCATTTGACACTTCTGTTGTTGGCAGCATTTCACAAGAAAGAAAGGTGGGTGCTTATCTCGAGGGACTGTTTGAGATTCATTACTGGCTGGGAATGAAAACAATTCCCAGCGTTGCAATAAAAGCAGACTTTTGAAACAAGCATGTGCGTAATTACGGTCTCGGAAGCCTTGATCAGAACAAAAGGAATTGTGGCAGGATGTAAGCTGTTCGGAGCAAAGCTGCCTTTTGCAATTGACTGATGTGGTGATTTTGTCAATGACAGTGGTGTCCAACTGGTACTCCCAAGATATTTTGGAGCTGCGCCCAAGGCTCCTATCATTATTGGTGCTTCCTTTGCATTACTTTTGCCAGTGTCATTCTGCTTCTATTTGCAGGTCCTTTGTATTTTGTGATTTTTCTTTTTCCAGTTGCATTCCATTGAGGATCTATTCACTGCACCAACCAGAAAGAGGACCGAGAGAATAAGTACAGACCCTTCACATCCTGGACACAAACTGTTTTAACTTCTCCCTTCTGGATGCTGCTATACATGTCAAAATACTTAAGACACAAAGATGTCCCCGTGTGCCATCACTTTGCTGAACACCTAATTCCCACAGCACTGTCTTAAGCCTAAAAATATTTACCCGTGTAGTAAGTTTTATTGCTATTAATTATCCTTCTCCTCTTCTCCTGTTTCCTGCTATCTTCTCCTATTGGTATTTTACTTATCTCTTGTTGTTTGTATCTTATGCTTAATGGTTGCAACTTTGATCTATCATCTGCTTAGGCTCCAAAGACAAATTCCACGTGTGTTCAATTACACTTGGCCAATAAAGAATTCTATTCTATTCTGTTCTTTTCGATCCTGCCCTGTTCTTATTCTTTTACTAGCTCGATAGCCATGCTTCCTTACGAAACTATGTGGTCGGGCTCAGTTTTTGGGGAGGAAAATAGGGGGCGGGGAGAAATCTTGCTTCTGCCTACCAGCATCCATCAGTATTCATCTGGCTAGTGTCCTGTCAGTGTGTGAGAGAGTGCAGGGCTGTTTGGAAACTGAAAGAGTATTTGCCGTGTGAGCAAGAAAGAGACAGCAAGGAGCCTGGGTGTGGCTTAGCTCAACTGTTCTGTATTAAAGCTGCTTGGTGCTTTGAAACTGAAACTCCTCTCCTTTCCTTGTGTTTTGCATTTGGAACAGATTTCTTTCCAGGTGGGGAGGGGGAGTAGAACTCCTTAGCATCAGAGCGTGATAATAATAATAATAATAATAATAATAATAATAATAATAATAATAGAAATACTAAATGCTCTGAGGGTCATTTCGAAAAATCCTTTCTTAGTGAGCCCCTAGAAGCCAAGAGGAACCTATGTGCCAAATTTCAAGTCTGTAGGCTTGACAGTTCTGGAGATTTTGTGATGATGTGAGGGGTCTTTCGTCCTCAAGTTACCTTTTTCCCGCCCCCAGAAGTTAACGTACACACTGAAGCCACATGAAAGAATTGTGGACGATCCTGGGTACCTTTACAGAATGATATGTACATTTCTGATAGGGGATCAGAGGAGGAGAAATTGAGGAGGGCAATCTGGCAACGGGGATAGCCGGTCTTGGGAGAAAAGAACACCAAGAGGAAATGCCATGCAGGTAAACCTCGACTGACGACCACAATTTTATCGCTAAGCAAGGTGGGGGAGAAAGTCAGTCGTGCGACTTGTTTTTACGACCTTTTGGGGTCACCGCTGCTAAACGAAACGCTGCCGTTGGTTAAGTTCGACTTCGCTTGTGGGAAGCCAGCTGGGAAGGTCCCCCAGGATGCTGCGACCATCGCAAATTCCTGCGGTCACCGTACGCTCCAATTTGGATGGCGACGGCCGTACAAGTACGAGGGGGACCGATTGTGTCTTTCCTCAACGCCGCTGTGAATTCGAATGGTCACTAAATCTAGGGCCGCCCATTGCAATGCAGCTGCTTGAGCTTATCTGGGGGGGGGGGTGGAGAATTGAGAGAAACAGCACGTTCAATTTTGGACGACAGTCAGATCGGAGCAACTGGTTCTGACCCAGGCTTCCCCAAATCACGAAGCAGGACTCCTTGCCCCGACAAAACCCCTTTTTGTTTAGGCTAATATTGTGAATTCCTCTCATTCACATCCAGCAAAGTCCCGGCAAACAGTCGTTCAAGGGTGAATTCACAACCGCAGACCTTTTATCAGACTTGGAGAGTTGCCAGGCCTATAGCCTCCAAACGCCACACTGTAGCAGACAATACTTGGCAAGGAGTCAGGAACAAATCTTCACCCTAATTAAATGAACTAATTGTCTCCTGCAAACCCCACTGCCCTTTTGCTCCTCTTTATTCCCTATGGGAGGGGCCATTCACTGTCCACCTGAGCCTTTACTCCGGATTTGACCCTTGTTCCTCAGCTGTTCCCTTCTCCTGGCAGCTCTGTGCATGAGCACTGGGCATTGGGAACAGGCTCCAGCTGTTCTTCTTCCCCGCTGATCTCTGACTCCGAAGGCAGATGATAACTGTTGGATGGCCCTGGCCCCATCTCTGCCTCTGACACAGAGCCCTCATCTGAGCCTTCCCCAGACTCCAGGACCGGCCCAGGTTCCTCCCCAACCTCCTCACTGTCCGAATCTGCCGCCAGCTCCACTGGCTGCTGGCGGTCCACAACACTACCAACCTGCTTCCCGACACTGTTGATGTCGAATTGCAGAGGGACACCTTTGGGGACCTTCTTCTCTTCTGATGGTTCCTTCTTCAGGAGAAAGGGGGTATGAGATTGCTGGTGAGTCTTGGCTTCAAAGAGCTGTAGAGCAAAAAAACAACAACAACAGATTGTGATAGCACACCAGGCAGGTTTGTCAGTGTGTTAAGAATTTATAAACTGGAAGAGCCATGGCAACAAGTCAGCCAACAGGGACTGTTTGATGACTGAGA
Organism: Naja naja; assembly: GCA_009733165.1. NCBI lineage: Eukaryota > Metazoa > Chordata > Lepidosauria > Squamata > Elapidae > Naja > Naja naja. The sequence goes on from CM019151.1 coordinate 186,035,560, forward strand.
CACAGGATTTGTTGTGTGAGCCATGTGAGACAGCTTGGAGCCTGGGCGTGGCTTAGCTTAACTAAGTTCTGTGTATAAAAGAGTTCGTTTGTCTTTGCTTGAGAGTACTTGCTACTTCTTCTTCTACCACGTTGCAAGAGCTGCATGGGTATTGTATACATGCATCACGTTTTATATTATTGTACATAAAGAAGTTTCTTCCATATAATGAATCCTGCTGAATTATTTGCTTGTGTGCTGGCTGGATTGCTACAAACTGCGACAAGGTTCAAACAAAAGGTTTGCTTCACCATAACTAGAAAACGTCTGCAGGATATTCGAATGGGAAATAAAAGTGGTTTTTTGTAGGAGGACGACAGGCAGCGCCTGAGGGTGGAGTCAAACAAGGAATAAGCCTGGAGTTGTTACATTCCCACAAGCGGTCCGTCTCTTCAATTCCATTAACTCTTACGTCTATGGGGATTCTCAGCAATCCAGGTCATGATTGTACCAAGTTTTTTTTTTTTTTAAAGAGGCAACTGGACTTTTTTTTCTTTGAAGACATTTCGCTCCTCATCCAAAGAAGCTTCTTCAAGCTGAAATGGATGAGAAATGAAACGTCTTCAAACAAAAAAACAGAAAGTCCAGTCGCCTCTTGAGGAAAAAAAAGCACTTTTGGGACGTTCACTCTTATCCAATCCATCCCTGGAGGTTTTTAAGAAGAGATTGGACAACCATTTGTCTGAACTGTTGTCGTCTCCTGCTTGAGCAGGGGGTTGGACTAGATGACCTCCAAGATCCCTTCCAACTCTGTTATTCTAATTTAGGACTGACTAGAATCTTGTGAGCGGTGTGGTGGCCTAGAGTTGGAGATCTTGCCTCACAATCAGTAGAGGCAGACATTTTCTCTCTCTCTAGACACCTTGAGAATATATCTGCTGAATATAACTCCACATTGGCAACAGGAAAGGCATCCGGCCAGTAAACACTCAGCTCCATTCAGTTGCCCAGACTCCACCCCGCAAGGGATTATGGGATCGTTAAAAGATGAATAAATATCAGTTTTTATGAATTGAATAGGTTGATTTTTCTTTTTGGAATTATATTTTTTATGTAACTGAAGGGAAAGTACCATGCAGAATCAGACTTAAAAGATATATATGCTATGAAGTTGTTAGGAGACTATTATTAATTTTTTTAAAGCAATAATTAAAAGTTAAATGATGACTGGGATGTAAAGGGGGATTAATTAAATGATAAATAAGCTATAGGGGTGGCATACTCTAATATTTATTGTATTGTACGTTTTAATTGTGAGCCGCCCCGAGTCTTCGGAGATGGGGAGGCATATAAGTCCAATCAAATAAATAAAAATAAATAATTGGTCATTGTGGGGGAAACTTTTTTGAAATGTTTGAATTGAGATGGAATTTTTTGAAACAAGGAAATAAAGCGCATGCGATGAAACTGCAAACCTGACAGATAAAAGTATAAAGTACAATGAACATGAAGACATGAGAGTTATTTAAAGTTTAAGGAAACAGGTTAAGAAATGAATTGAAAAATTTATAAAATAAGCTGGAAGAAAGTACTTGAGAAAAAATAATAAGAAAATATGTAAAGTAATGGTAAGATAGGAAACTAAATGTGAAAGGTGAGCATGTAATCAAAGCCACGTTTCTATGGAAACGTGAAAACCTGGAATCATGCTGTTCACTAAAAAAAGATGTTTTTAAAATGTGGAAAACTGAAATAAAATTTCATTAAAAAAAAAGAAGGGATGATGAGTGATTCCCTTCCCTGAGTGGTGCGTGGCCTAGTGGTGGATCTCTCGCCTCACAATCAGGAGGCTTCCAAGTTCGATCCTAGATAGAGGCAGGTATTTCTCTCTCTGGATATAATGAGAACATATCTGCAGTGAACTCCGCACTGGTGTCAGGAAGGGCATCTGGCCAGTAAAACACTCAGCTCCATTCAGTTAAGGTTATTAAAGGACCAAAAGAAAAAAGAAAAAAAAAGTTGACTAGAATCTTGTGTATCAGCATAAGCAACGAATCAGCTTTACTAGAAATCTACTGCGTGGTCCAGATTCTTCGTGCCTCACAGTGTTACTCACATTGGGGAGAGAACAGCACCGGGATTGTCAATGGAAATAGTCAAAATCCCTCCGTTTCTGGTAGACGTTCGCCATCTGCTTGGAAAACACAGCTCGTTAATTCCGAATTAATTTACGGGAAGTTCATGACATAGCATATGGCACCCACTGTAACTTTTATTTTGCTATAAATCATAAATACGGAGGACACTTGGACAAACCACATCATTCACAGCTGTATCTGGAAGTGGCCCACTGGTTAGAATGCAGCATGGCAGGCTGACTCTGCCCACTGCCAGCTGTTCGATCCTGACCGGCTCAAGGTTGACTCATCTTTCCACCTTTCTGAGGTGGGTAAAATGAGGACCCAGATTGTTGGGGGCAAGAGGCTGACTCTGTAAACCGCTCAGAGAGGGCTGGAAAACACTATGAAGTGGTATATAAGTGCTATTGCTATTTTCCTTCCTTCCTCCCTCCTTTTCCTTCCTTCCTTCTCTTCCTTCCTACACAATGGTTAGAATGCAGTATTGCTGGCTGACTCTGCCCACAGCCAGCAGTTCAATCCTGACCAGCTCAAGGTTGACTCAGCCTTCTATCTTTCTGAGGTGGGTAAAATGAGGACCCAGATTGTTGCGGGCAAGGGGCTGACTCTGGAAACCGCTTAGAGAGGGCTGCAAAGCACTGTAAAGCGGTATATAAGTCTAAGTGCTATTGCTATTGCTATTGCTATTCCTTTCCTTTCCTTTCCTTTCCTTTCCCTCCTATGCAATACTGAAGACTGACCCTGCCTACAGCCAGCACTTCGATCCTGACTGACTCAAAGTTGACTCAGCCTTCCGTCCTTTTGGCATCAATAAATTGAGGACCCAGATTACTGAAGGCAAGAGGCTGACTCAGTAAACCGCTCAGAGAAAGGCTGCAAAGCACTATAAAGCGATATTTATTTATTATTTATTATTTTATTTTATTAATTCGACTTATATGCCGCCCCCTCTCCCAAAGGACTCGGGGCGGCTCACAGATTAAAAGAAAATACAACAATAAATTACCTAAAAAGCGTATTAAACAAACTAAGCCGAATTAACATTAAAACCCCAAAAATTAAAATCAAGAAAACCCAAGGAGTCAGCATAGCCCAGATTGTAAAAACAGCCAGGTTTTTAACTCGTGGCGGAAGGTACGGAGATCAGGAGCAAGCCGGAGCTCCAGTGGAAGGAGATTCCATAAAGTGGGGGCCGCCACAGAATAGGCTCTCCCCCGAGTCCCCTCCAAGTGACATAGAGCCGCGGACGGCACCCTGAGGAGGCCCTGTCTATGCGCCCGTACCGGGCGGTTGGTACTTGAAACTGGGAGGAGTCGTTCTCGTAAGTATCCTGGACCCATGCCATGTAGGACTTTGAATGTTAACACTAAAACCTTGAATCTCACCCGGAGGGCAACCGGAAGCCAATGCAAGTCGCGCAGGAGGGGTGTAACATGGGAGTATCGGGAGGCTCCCAACACTACCCGCGCGGCCGCATTCTGCACCAGCTGAAGCCTCCGAGTGGTATGCAAGGGCAGTCCTAAGTAGAGAGCGTTACAGTAGTCCAGTCGGGAGACAACGAGCGCCTGAGTAATCGTGCGCAGGGCATCCCGGTCCAGATATGGGCGCAGCTGGCGAACCAGCCGGACCTGGGCAAAGGCCCCCCTGGCCACGGCTCCCACCTGCTCCTCCAACTTGAGCCGCGAGTCCAGGAGGACCCCCAGGTTCTGTGCCCTGTCCACGGGGGGTAACACCTCCCCCCCATGACCAAAGATGGAACCTCAGAACTGGACCGGGATGTTGGTATGCACAACCACTCTGTCTTGGCTGGATTGAGTCGGAGCATGTTCCTATATGTGTTGCTGCTATTGCTATCTCTGCATGGGTTACATTAATGATGCTGGAAGTCACCTTTCAAATCACTGAATTCCGGTTTTCCAAAGCTGCTTCCTTTTAGTAAATTATACCAAATTATACACAGTCCTCGACTTACAACCATTCATTTAGTGACCAAAGTTACAACAGCACTGGAAAAAAGTAACTTAGCAGGACCGTTCATCACACTCACAACTTTGGCGGCCTCCCCGTGGTCATGCAATCCAAATTCAGCTACTTGGCCACTGGCTCATATTTACGACGGTTGCAGTTTTTCCAGGGTCGCGCAATCCCCTTTTGCAATTTTTTTTTAACAAGCCAAGCCAAGGTGGAAAGCAGATTCACTTAACAACCAGGGCGAGACGGGTCGTAAATGAGGCCAAACTCAACAACTGTCATACTTGGCATCAGAAATTTTGAGCTCAATTGTGGTGGCAAGTTAAGCACTGCCTGTATTTACCGAAGGAGAGGCAGACCCTGGTGGTGGCAGAGTCAAGAGAGGAATTAGCCTGGCATGCTTATGTTGCCACAAAGAGTCTAAATCCAACCTCTCACGTATTCTGTTAACTGTTATCTATTCTAGAGCTACTTTAGTGTTGATGATTAATTAGCCAATAAGCACGCGCATTGAAACAGCTTAGCTGGGACTTGAAACCGTAATCCTCAGCATACGACAGATGTTCGAAGTTTACAGCGGCACTGAAAAAATGTGAGTTGTGATCATTTTTCGTAAGTTTAACTCGCTTAATAAAACGTTTCCCTGACTTTAGTTTAGTTTACTTTACTGTCCTTGCACCTCGTGCAACGAAATCAAAAGCCATCTTCAGTGCACATCATGACCATGAAAATAAACACCAACACACATCCTTCACACTCCACACATTGAATTGATAAACCCCGGATATCGCATTAATATTGCACTAGGCAGTAGAATTCAAAAGAGCTACTGCCCTGGGACAGAAGCCGTTTTTCAGCCTATTTGTCCTTGTTTTTATTATTATCCTGTACCGTCTGCCAGATGGTAATAGTTCAAAAAAAGGGTTCCCGGGATGAGATGGATCTTTGAGAATGTTTTGAACCTTCTTAAGGCAGCAGGAGCTATAAAGCTCTTCCAAAGAAGGGAGAGGGCAACCCATGATCCTCTGGGCAATGATGTTCACCCTCTGGAGTGCCGTCCTATCTGCCCCTGTGCAATTGGCAAACCATACAGAGGTGCAGTAAGTTAAGATACTCTCACTGGTGCAGCGGTAGGAGGTCACCAGCAGTTTTTCATTCAGTTGTTGTTTTCTGAGCTACAGGTCAATTTGGGTCGTAACTCAAGGACTACCTGTACAGAATCAAAGAGACCTCTTATTGAACTCTTTGCTTCTCCAGTGACGGAACCAGTTCCACCTTCTGACCCAACTGAATTCCCGTGCTGAATTTCAGGATTAGTTTGCAAGAACAAAAGATACTCGCAGTGCTTAAGACAATATAGAACTGAGATATGTCCCCCCCACACACACAAAAGAAAACGAGAGCACAGACTGGTGATTGCTCGGTCAATGTCTTTGGAATACCTACGGGCGAGTCCGTTTGCTTCCCTGGTTTCTGTAGTCACCTTCTGGATGGACTTGTGTTTGTACCTGGAGAGGAAAGGAACAAGAAAAGGAAAAAGGAAAAGGGGAAAGGAAAGGAAAAATTCAGATACCTGTGGATAGCAAACTAGCAAGTTGAAGCATGCAAGGAAAAATATAAGCTTGGGATTCCTACTTCTAGTTTCTACAGTTTAGAAAAAGTTCTCCCATTGGGCTCGCTCAGCGTTTTCCAATCTTGGCAACTGTAAAGACGTGCAGATTTCAACTCCCAGAATTCCCCAGCTGGAATTCTGGGAGTTGCAGCCCCCACGGCTTAAACTTGCTAAGGTTGACAAACACCCTACCAGAGGCTTATGGACTTTTGTGAAGGCTTCTAAAGTGCATTTTTCGTATTTCTACGCCTATAATTAAACCACCGCCTTCCAGTTTGTTGGCAGCAGGAAGGGCAAGGTGGAATAACAGAGTTGGAAGGGACCTTTGGAGGTCTTCTAGTCCAACCCCCTCCCTGCTTAGGGTTAGAAACCCCATACCATTTCCCCAGGGATGCCCCAATACCGAAACAGGAATCTTAAAAGTCCCTCACCTTTATAGTTCAGTCAAGGGTATCCACAGGTACAGTTCTTGGTGCTTAGTGGTTTCCTTGCAGACATTTCATGACCCAACTAGGATACATCATCAGCGCTAAAAGGGAAGGGGGGGTTGTGGCATGCAAGAGGAGGAGGAGGAGGAGGAGGAGGAGGAACTGATGCACTCTGAAAGTGGTTGTTTTGTTTCAGACATTTCATCACCGCACTAGGTAACATCATCAGTGCTGGAAGGGAGGAGGATGAGAAGGGGGGAGGGGGAATTGATGATCTCTTGAGTATTGTTTTCTTGCAGACGTTTCATTACCCAACTAGGTAACATCACCAATGCTAGAAGGGAGTAGCTCTCTCATCAGCAATCAACAGGGATTAGCAACAAGATTAATACTAAAGCAAAACTCAAGAAGTAAATAATAACCCAATCAACGTAGCCACCATCTCAGATAAACAAGCTAACAGTAAACAACAGCCTAACCAAGGAAACCCCCAAGGCCACTCCCACCAACACTGACAGGCCGAGCCCCTTGGGTATAAAGCAGAGTGCAAACCTCTTTGCCTTCTAACACTGATGATGTCACCAAGGGGTAATGGAACGCCTGCAACAAAACAACCGAGCTCAGCAAAGTCCACTCCCTTCTAGCACTGATGTTACCTACCCTGTTTCCCCGAAAATACAACCTACCCTGAAAGTAAGTCCTAGCTTGATTTTTACACATGCGCCAATATAAGCCCTACCCCCCAAAATAAGCCCTAATTAAGATCCCGCCCACTCTGGAGTGGGCAGGTAAAAATTAAGCCAGGGTGGGGAATGGGGGTAGGTGGTGCTGCCCTACTACTTACCTTTGGACAGGTGTAGCCAGGCCTCACACCCCCCGACACCTGCCTTGCTGGCCCATTTCTTCTGCAGCTGGCAAGTCTGGCAAGGCTTCCCTGAAGGCTTCTGGAGCTGAAAACAAAGCTCAGGATCGATCCAGAGCTCAGTTATGGGATGCAGAGGCCTTCAGGAAAGCCTTGCCGTCTGCAGAAGAAGTTCCTGAAGGCCTCTGACAACGAAAAGGAGGCCGGGGCCGATGCGCGCAAGTGAGGTTAGTCAGTGGATGACATCCCCCCAAAATAAGACCTGGTGCCTTTTTTGGTGGCAAAAAAAATATAAGACAGGGTCTTATTTTCAGGGAAACATGGTAGATAAGGGCTAACGGAATTCAAGAGGGTTTGGATTTAGTCCATTTATGGCTACGCAACAATTCCAGGCTTGTTCTTCTCTTGACTCCGCCACTCCTTCTCCTATCCCAACCAACAACCGAATCTCCTGCCCATCACGTCTCTCCAGACCTTCAGCCTCCATCGGAACATCGTAAGCTGGCAGAGGGTGGGCATGTGAAATCACGTGAGATCATGTGAAATCACGCAAAGCCCCCCCAAAATAAGACCTGGTACCTTTTTTGTTGGCCGAAAGAAAACATAAGACAGGGTCTTATTTTCGGGAAACATGGGTGTGTTTCGTACTTTTACCTCTGTAAAATATGATGTGAATGTTGCCATACAATAAATGCAGACTGCATTTCAAGCACGGATTGAGGCGGCTGCCCCTTCATGCCTTTTTTGGCTTCTCTTAATTCCTCCTTTTTCTCGCCCCACCCTGCAGGGTCTTATTTTCGGGGAAACATGGGTAGTGCGGTAATGAAACGCCTGAAAGGTAGGCTGCCCTGGGAAACAGACCCCAACGGGAGCCAGCCTCTGAGTGACCAGATTTTAAGATCGGCAGAAGAGTGGGTCAAATCTTTCCCTCAGATTGACCGGTCCTTCCAACAGGAGAAATGCAGATATACAAAGTACCTTCAGGCCCCGCCGAAAAAGGAAAGTTGCTTGGCGTGCATCTTTCTGCTGGTATAATTTATTCCCAATTCTGGTGGACAGGGACTGTATGCTTGGCCTGTAAATACAAAAAATAACAATCGTAGCCACATGCCCCTCATTATCATTTTTTGCAGGGGCAAGGAACGGTGGCCTTTGTCCACCCTGAGGCCGATTTGTTTGCTATGGGTGTATTACTTGGAACCCTGACAGCCCTTTTATGACTTGTGGACTTCAACTCCCAGAATTCCTGAGCCAGCATATTTTCCCCCCACACACAAATAGGGGAACGGACTCGTATTTATGACGGGTCGCAGTGTCCCAGAGTCGTGTGATCCCCTTTTATGACCTTCTGACAAAGCAGAGTCAATGGGGGCAGCCTGGTTGGTTTAACAACGGTGTGACTTTCTGAACAACTTTGGCAAGAAAGGTCGTTAAAACGAAGCAAAAGTCATTCAACAGCTGCCTCGCTTAGCAAAGGGAAATTTGGGGCTCTGTGGTGGTCGTAAGCCAAGGACTCCCACAAAGGGGCTGCCCCAAAGAAGAGGGAGTCAAGCCATTCTCCAAAGCCCCTGAAGGCAGGACAAGAAGCAACAGGTGGAAAATAAACCACGAGAGAAGCAACCTAGAACTAAGGAGAAACTTCCTGACAGTGAGAACAGATAACAAGTGCCTCCAGAAGCTGTGAATGTGCCAACACTGGAGGTTTTAAAGAAGAGACTGGATACCCGTTTGTCTGAAATAGGAATAGTGTTTCCTGCCTAAGCAGGGGTTAGACTAGAAGACCTCCAAGGTGCCTTCCAACTCTTCTCTTCTTCATTCCATTATTCTATTCTATTCCATTCCATTCCATTCTTCATCCAATATTTATTCTATTCCATTCTATTCTTCATCCAATATTTATTCTATTCTATTCTATTCCATTCTATTCCATTCCATTGCATTCTTCATCCAATATTTATTCTATTCTATTCTATTCTATTCCATTCTATTCTATTCCATTCCATTGCATTCTTCATCCAATATTTATTCTATTCTATTCTATTCTATTCTATTCTATTCTATTCTATTCCATTCTATTCCATTCCATTGCATTCTTCATCCAATATTTATTCTATTCTGTTCTGTTCCGTTCCATTCCATTCTTCATTCCATTCTTCATTCCAATATCTATTCCATTCCATTCCACTCTAGTCTATTCTTATTTCTACATTCTATTCTATTCTATTTCTTATTCTATTCTATTATTCCTATATTCTATCCCGGTGATGGTGAACCTATGGCACGTGTGCCACAGGTGGCACGCAGAGCCATTTGTGCTGGCACGCAAGCTGCCGGCAAACTTACCTCACTGCACACGCAGGCGCCTCACAGAGGCTTCAGGAAGGCTTCTGCAGGCTTTTCAGGTCGAAAACTAGGCCCGTTTCATCACTTCCTGCTTTTCCGGCAGTGACAAAACAGGCCTCAGTTTTTGGCCTGAGAAGCCTTCCTGAATCCTCAAACCGGCCAAAAATCAGCTATGAGGTGCAGTGCAGGCAAGGGGGTGGCGAGGAATGGGTGGGTATTTGCATGCACATGCATAGGGGGCGTGCATTGTCTTCTGGGTGCTGGCACGTGACCGCAAGCATGCAAGCACGCAATTTTTGGCACAGGAGCCCAAAAAGGTTAGCCACCACTGTTCTATACTATTCCATTCTTCATTCCAATATTCTATTCCATTCTATTCTTATTCTATTCTTATTCTATTCTACTCTACTCTAATCTGTTCTATTCTATTCTATTCCATATTATTCTACACTCTACTCTCTACTCTACTCTAATATTCTATTCCACCTATTCTGTTCTATATCTATTCTGTTCTATTCTTCATTCCAATATTCTATTCCATTCTATTCTTATTCTATTCTACTCTACTCTAATCTGTTCTATTCTATATTCCAATATCTATTCTGTTCTATTCTATTCTATTCCATTCTATTCTTCATCCAGTATTTATTCTACTCTACTCTATATACTCTACTGTATTTCTTTCTTATATGCTATTCTATTCTATTCTATTCTACTCTAATCTATTCTATTCTTCATTCCAATATCTATTCTGTTCTATTCCATTCCATTCTTCATCCAATATTTATTCTACTCTACTCTACTCCTTTATTCTATTCTATTCTACTCTATTCTACTCTACTCTATTCTTCATTCCAATATTCTATCCTATTCTATTCCAATTTCTATATTCTATTCTATTCTTTCTGTGTTCTGCTCTGTTCTATTCTATCATCATTTCTATATTCTATTCTATACTATTCAGGGGTGGGCTGCTGGGGGTTCGCGAGAGCCCCTGCAGAGTTCAAGAACCCCCAAATCCCACTCCGGGCTGGCTCCACCCATCCCACCCCTCCCTGGAGTCCCCATGCGGCCCATTTGGGATGCAGGTAAGTGCAGGCTGCACGTGGAGGCTCAGGGAGGTAAAAATGGGCCTTCTGGAGGAAGGCCCTGTTTCCGGCTTCCAAAGAGCCTCCAGAGGCCGGGGAGGGCAAACCCCCCCACCCCACCCCACCGTAGTGCAGGAGGCCGACTAGGGCATGCCCACCCTGGCCACGCCGGTCCAGCAACCGGGCAGAGAGCCCCTTGCTGAATTTTTTGAAGCCCATCCCTGATTCTCTTTATTCCACTCATAGATGCAACCCCTTTCCTTATGTGGTGAGGCTTCCCCACCCTCGGAAGCTCCTTCCAAAGGGCTAACCCAGGCAGCTCACCTTCGATTTAACAAGCTGGGTCTTCGGAAGCGAGCTCCCTGCTTCCTCTGTAGCTCGGGTTGTCTCTGGATGGGCATCTTCCTTTTCAAAACGGAGTAATTCCTTTGCAGGTTCTTTAGGGAGATACACAAAAAGTCAGGTGTGTGCTTATCCAGAGAAACAAGGAGCAAGAGCAAAGCCCCACCCACCCCTCAAAGGTGCCTTTTTCAGGAGGCAACTGGAGTTTCTGGTTTTTCCTTTGAAGACGTTTCGCTTCTCATCCAAGAATCTTCTTCAGCTCTGACTGGATGGTGGGGAATGGAAGGATCTATACTTCTTGCAGACAGCTGGTCATTTGCATCCTTTTACAGGGTCGTTGAGGCCACTTGGAGGTTTATCTATGTCCTCAGGGTGCTTTTTTCAGGAGGCAAGGTTTTTCTTTGAAGATGTTTTGCTTCTCATCCAAGAATCTTCTTCAGCTCTGACTGGATGGTGGGGAACGGAAGGATCTATATTCCTTGCAGACAGCTGGTCATTTGCATCCTTTTACAGGGTCGTTGAAGCCACTTGGAGGTTTATCTGGGTCCTCAGGGTCACCTGAGTGGTGCTCCTGGTTCATGTAGTCTGCAATTTTCCAGAGGGAAAAAAAAAAGAAAAAATAAGAAAAAAAATTGCAGACTATAGGAACCAGGAGCACCACTCAGGGGACCCCGAGGTCCCAGATAAACCTCCAAGGGGCCTCAACTCTCTAAAAGGATGCAAATGACCAGCTCTGTCTGCAAGGAATATAAATCCTTCCGTTCCCCACTATCCTGTCAGAGCTGAAGAAGCTTCTTGGATAAGAAGAGAAATGTCTTCAAAAGAAAAAAGACATGGAAGTCCAGTTGCTTCCTTAAAAACCATCTGTGGGACAACCATGACCTGGAGGACTAAGAACCTCTACAGGCTTTTAGCTATACAATTTGGGAGGAACACCTTTCGAATGATGTGTGTGATGACCCAAAGGGGCGTGGCACAAAAGCAACCAAGTCACAAAAGTAGGCAAAGTCCCTTTAATTCCTCCAACTTGGTCCCCAATGTCCAGTTATCTCCCAAGAACAGTTTTTAAAGGGAAGAAATTCAGTCCGAACCCTAAGTACGTATAGATTATAAATAAAAACCAACACAAACCACGCTGCAGCAATTCAGGAGACAGGGCAGGATAAGGAATTGCAGACTTCAAAAGATAATGAAACACACACAGTTGGGAGGACACCAGAACCCAGATAAGACTTGACAAAGAAAGACAATTCACGCTTTGCTTCCAGCAAGGTGCTGTGCACAAACACCCTTTTTAAATCCTATTTTCCCAGCTGCAGCCAATGAAGGGAATCAGGGCTCTTTCCTCCCCCATAACGCATGTTGCTCCCTTATCCATTCCTCCCTGTGTGCCCTAGGATGAAGAAGGGGTGGGCCTGGGTCTTCCTCTGAATGCCCAGCTGGACTGTGCCCTTCCCCAGTTTCCTCCACAGCCACTGGAGCCACACTCCCATTTCCTGTCAGTTGTTCAACTTTCCCCTCATAATCAGACTCCAGCAGGGGCATGACAGGTGTGGGAGAATGAATGGAGAGAAAAAATTGCAGACCACAGGAACCAAGAACACTACTCAGGTGACCCTGAGGACACAGGTAAACATCCAAGTGGCCTCAACCACCCTCTCAAAGGATGCAAACGACCAGCTGTCTGCAAGGAATATAAATCCTTCCCTTCCCCACTATCCAGTGAGAACTGAAGAAGCTTCTTGAATGAGAAGTGAAACATCTTCAAAGAAAAACCAGGAAGTCTAGCTGCCTCCTGAAAAAGTTTAGACCGGAGGTACATCCCAATTTTAGGAGTTTGGAGATCAGGCAGAAAATTACTTTGAGGATCAAGTGAGGCTTCTAAAGAGAAACTCTGGGGAATTTTGAAAGTTGAAGTCCACAAGTCTTAAAAGTTGCTGGGTTTGGAGACCCCTGACCTAACGCAAGGCTCTGGGTACCATCCATGTACTGTACAGGTATTCCTCAACTTACAACAGTTTGTTTAGTGACCAAAGTTACAATGGCACTGAAAAAAAGGGACTTACAACCAGTTTTCACCCTTATGACCGTTGTAGCATCCCTGTGGTCATGTGATCAAAACTCAGGTGCTTGGCAAAATTGGCAAAAATGTACCCGAAACTACCCCCAAGTGTTGGAAATGTAGCGAAGAAATTGGAACATATTATCATCTATGGTGGGACTGTAAGAAAGCCCAAATGTATTGGCAAAAATTCAGAAATGAATAGAAGGAATGTGTAAAATTAAAATAGAATTTAGACCCGAAAGTTTTCTTTTGGGAATTAATGTGGGAAACTATAACAAAGATGAATATACTTAATAATCCATGTCATCATAGCTGCGAGCTTAGCTTATGCCCAAAGATGGAAAGGTAATGAAATGCCAGATGAGATAGAAGTAATTAGGAAAATTTGGACATGCGCAGAAATGAACAAATTAATTCAAGAATTAAAAAATAAGACCGAATCTGACTACTATAAAATTTGGGGAAATTTTTACCACTGGCTGAAAAAAGGAAGGAACAAGAATATCAAAGATGACTAAAGCTTATGTATATATGTAAATTTGTACTATTGTCTATATTTATTACTTAATGATGTAAGACAAGCAGGTGTGTCAGGATGTATGCACCATGCCCATTGTTTTAAAATGTTTTTTCTTTTTGTTTGCTTCATAAAATTTATTAAAAAAAAGAAAAAAGAAATTCAGATGCTTGGCAAGTGATTTATTTACGACGGTAACAGGGTCACGGGATTCCGACAAGCTAAGTCAATGGGGAAACCAGATTCACTTTAACAACAGTGTGACTAATTTAACCATGGCAGTGACCCATTTAACAACTGTTGACAAAGGAAGGTCTTAAAATGAGGCAAACTCACTTAACAAATCTCTTCACTTAGCAGCAGAAACTTTGGCCTCAACTGTGGTCGTTAAGTTGAGGCGACCTGAACCAGACAGATGTTTTCTCAAGCTCAGCCATTTTAAGATGGGTGGACTTCAACTCCCAGAATTCCCCAGCCAGCCAGCAGGCCGTGTCATGGCTGAGGGACTGAAAATGAGCTAAAAACCAAATTCACCCAACCCTGGCCAGTCCACTAGGCCGTGTCACCTTTTGGCTGATGGGGGATCTGTTGAGGAAGGCTGAAGGGGAGGGAGGGAGGGAGGGAGGGAGGGAGGAAGAAGGAAAGAAAGAAAGAAAGAAAGAAAGAAGGTGTTGAAAGAAAGGGGAGGGAGGAAAAAGGAAAGGAAGAAAGAAAGAAAGAAAGAAAGAAAGGAAGGAAGGAAGGAAGGGAGTGAAGAAGGATGGAGGAGGGAGGAGTGAAAAGAAAAGAAAAGTGAATGAAGGGAAGAAGATGGAGTGGGATGAAAAAGGAAAGAAGAAAAAGAAATGAAGGAAGGAAAGGGAAGGAAGGAAGGAAGGAAAGAGAAAGAAGGAAAGATAGAAAAGTAAGAAGAAAGGAAGGAAGGAAAGAGAAAAGGAAGAAGGGAGGAAGGAAAGAAAGAAAAAGAAGAAAGAAGGAAAAGAAGGAAGGATAGGAAGCGGAGGGAGGGAGGGAGGAAAGAAGGAAGGAAAGGAGGGAGGGAGGAAGGAAAAGAAGGATAGGGTCCTTCTCATGCCAGAGAATAACCTTGGGAAACAGAAGGAAGAACTGAACTAGATAACTGTCATTCAAAACTTATCTCAGCCAATAGAAGGAAAAGGGGAGAGGGATGTGGGAAATGTCTTGGAAGGGACCCTCCCTAGTCTTCTGGAAAGTAAAAGTAAAGGAGAGGAGTTTTCAGACTTGCAAGGAGGGGCCTGGGGAAGGCTCTGATGGATGCTCAGTGTCGGACGCAGAGATAGAGCCAGGGCCGTCCAGCATTTCCCAGCCACTGGAGAGAGAGTCAGAGATGAGCAAGGAGGAGGAGCAGCTGGGGCCTGTTCCAGATGCGCGTATGCACAGAGCTGTCAGGAGAGGAGAACAACTAGCCCGGGAAGCAAAACAAACGTGGATGCTGACTGCCCCGGCTGGGGACTAAATAGGAGGAAAGGGGAATGGTTTGGTTGCAGCAGACAACCGTTCGCGTTTCTGGAAAGTTTCCTCCTTGCGTGTTTCATGGGACAAAGCCTGCCTTGCCGAAGCTGAGGTTCGTCTATTTCTCTGACTTAATTTGCAGCCTCCTGGGTGGGTGGGTGCTCAGGCCTTGCATTTATCTGAATGAGCTGGTAAGGACTAAAGCTTCACTTGACCCCTTGCAGGACTCTTGCCTGGACTTTCTGTTGGTGAAGACCATTAACTCCCAAGGTCTAAAGCAGAGGTCTCCAAACTTGGCAACTTTAAGACTCGTGGACTTCAACTCCCACAATTCTCCAGCCAGCCATGCAAAACATAGTCACCGAACCGGTAGTAAAATCGGTTGAATCCCAACCCTGCCATCAGAGCATTAGTATTTCCTATATTATTAACATTCAAAGTCCTTCGTGGCTTGGGTCCGGGGTATTTGTAGGAGCGTCTCCTGCCGACATCGAATGCCGATCGCCCTGTGCGAGCGCACAGACTGGGACTCCTCGGGTGCCGTCCGCAAGATAGTGTCGGCTGGTGGTACCCCGGGGAAGGGCCTACTCTGTAGCGGCTCCCGCCTTGTGGAACCAACTGCCCTTGGGGCTCCATTTGTCCCCGGATCTCCGCTCTTTCCACCACGATTTGAAAACTTGGCTGTTTGAACAGGCCGGGCTGGACTGACCTCTTGGGGATGGGGTTAAACTGATTTTATTTGGGCTTGTCAAGTTTAATTTGTTTTTAATGTATTTATTGATTGTATTTTTAGTTGTGAGCTACCCTGAGTCCTTTCGGAGAGGGGGCGGCATACAAGCCCAATTATTAAATTATTAAATTAAATAATAATATAATAATAATAATTATTATATTATTATTATTAACATGCTCTGATGCTAAGGAGTTCTACTCCCCTTCCCCACCTGAAAAGAAATCTCTTCCAACGGCAAAATACAAGCAGGGGAGTTTCAGTTTCAGAGCAGCAAGCAGCTTTAGTACAGAACAGTTGAGCTAAGCCACGCCCAGGCTCCTTGCTGTCTCCTTCTTGCTCACACAGCAAATACAGTTTCAGTTTCCAAACAGCCCTCCACTCTCTCACCCACTGACAGGAATACTGATGGATGCTGGTAGGCAGAGGCAGAATTTTTTTCTCCCCTTATTTCCCTCCCCCAAAAACTAAGCCCGACCACATAAGTTTCGTAGTGAAGCACGGGCATCAAGCTAGCAACAACTAAAGGCTGTTAAAACCCAGTCTTCAGTTGTACATGGTCTGACTATAATAAAATTGAAACCACGGGCCTTGGATGGTTCCTCTCAGTTCCGTGAATACAAACCATGTTCCCATGAAAGTATAACATAAATTTTAGATCCAAAATATATCTCATATATATGATGAAACAAATACCATGTTTCCCCGAAAATAAGACACTGTCTTATATTTTTTTTGGCTCCCAAAAACACACTAGGTCTTATTTTCGGGGTAGGTCTTATATATTTATGGTGCCAAATAGTGGGTGTGAGTGTGTAGGGGGTGTTTCGGGTGCACGGTTGCTCCCTGAAAAGTCTTCCTGGAACTGGAGATTTACACTAGGTCTTATTTTCGGGGTAGGTCTTATATTAGAGCAGGTTTAGAAAATAGTGCTAGGTCTTACTTTCGGGGTAGGTCTTATTTTCAGGGAAACACGGTAGCTTAGTTGTATACAAGCAATAATTGATAAATATATAAGAATGTCTTATTGATTTATTTTATTTATTTATTTTATTCATATTTATATGCCGCCCTTCTCCGGAGACTCAGGGCAGCTTACAATTTTTGGAGCGCAACCCAATGCGCTCAGCAATAGCCTTCATTCCATTGTATATGCCTGCTTATTGCTAAGCGGCATTTTTTACAAAGTCGGCTTATTGCCCCCAACAATCTTGGGTCCTCATGATATGAGAATTCTTGTTTTTGATAACCTGTGAGTGATGACTATGAAAAAATAACACAAAGGATTTGTAACCAACTGACACGCCGTATGTACATATGGAAGATGGGTTTTTTTTAATGTTTTGTATGCCCTGTTTGTTTGTCTGTCTTAAAATAAAAAAACTTTTAAAAAAACAACAACAACAACAACAAACCACGTTCCCCGAGAGTCAACCAACCTGCATAGTCTTGAATTCCCCACTTCATCCGCCTCATCCGGAACTGTCGCAGGCCGTTCTGTGGGAAGTTTCTCTTCATGCTGGAGGAATTTTGCTTCCTCTCTTCTCTCTTGTTCAACTTAATTATGTCATCTGCGGAAGACAAACCGGTTCGGCATTGAAGAGGTGGCAGCTCAAGCAAAGGGCCCAATACCGGTTAAGTCCTCGGCTGACAACGGTTCGCTTAGTGACCGCTCAAAGATACAACCACACTGGAAAAAGTTGACTTAGGACCTGGTTGTTGTTTTTTTTAGCAGCGTTGCCCCACCCCACACCGGTCACGTGATCAAAATCCAGATGCTTGGTAACTTGCATGTACTTATGACAGTTGCAGCATCCCAAGGTCTTGTGATTTGCTTTTGCGACCGTCTCGCAAGCAAAGTCAATGGGGGAAAGCCAGATTCGCTTCACAACCATGACTTTGTTGGTCAATCACCAGGAGGTGGTGAGTTCTAGTCCTGCTTTAGGTGCGAAAGCCAGCTGGGTGACATTGGGCCAATCACCAGGAGATGAAGAGTTCTAGTCCCGCCTTAGGCAGGAAAGCCGGCTGGGTGACTTTGGGCCAATCACCAGGAGACAGGGAGTTCTAGTCCCGCCTTAGGCATGAAAGCTGGCTGGGTGACTTTGGGCCAATCACCAGGAGACGGGAGTTCTACTCCTGCCTTAGTGATGAAAGCTGACTGGTGACTTTGGGCCAATCACCAGGAGTCTGGAGTTCTAGTCCCGCCTTAGGCATGAAAGCTGGCTGGGTGACTTTGGGCCAATCACCAGGAGACGGGAGTTCTAGTCCCGCCTTAGGCATGAAAGCTGGCTGGGTGACTTTGGGCCAATCACCAGGAGACAGTGAGTTCTAGTCCCGCCTTAGGCATGAAAGCCGGCTGGGTGACTTTGGGCCAATCACCAGGAGACGGGGAGTTCTAGTCCTGTTTTAGGTACAAAAGCCAGCTGGGTGACATCACGCCAATCACCAGGAGACAATGAGTTCTAGTCCCACCTTAGGCCTGAGAGCTGGTTGCATGATTTTGGGTCAATTACCAGGAGATGGTGAGTTCTAGTCCCACCTTGGGCACCAGGCTAGAAGCTGGGAGATGCTGAGCTCTAGCCCTATCTTAGCCAGGAAAGCCAGCCCACCTTACAGGGTTGTTATTGTGAGGAAAGAGGAGGAAGGGGGCATTAGGTATATTCACCACCTTGAGTTATTTATAGAAAAATGAGAGGGTGGATTTGATTTAAATCAGGTCGATTTAAAACACGATTTAAATCGTGATTTAAATCGCCAGTAAAACAGGTTTGATTTAAATCAACTCGATTTAAATCGTAATTTTTAAACAGCTACTGTCATCTTTGCCCCACAGCTGCTGCTCCTCCTGTGACCCGCTGTTGACTCCTCGACAGTCCCAATATTGCAGAATCTACAGCCTCATGCCACAGAGCCAAGCTCCATTTCCTGTTGAATAAACTACAGTATTAACGTATCTTAAATGGAAAACTATCTTTAGCTAGATTTTTACTCCACAAGCATTTTATTAAAATAAAGTTGATAAAAATAAAAAAAAATGCTATTTAAATTTTTAAAAATCTTTTTTTTTTAACTTTAAAAAATTATCGATTTTTATCCACCCTGGAAAATAATAAACAGGGGATGGAATAAGTCTAATAATAATAATAATAATAATAATAATAATAATAATAATAATAATAATAATAATGTGCGAAGTGTGAATTTCTACAGGAAAAGCGAGAAACCCTTTTAAAGACCGTTTGCCAAACCAGGATGGAAAAATGGGCCATGAAGCCCAGCTCAGCCCAACAACTCAGTGAAAGGAGAATTGGGATCTGCAAAAGGACATTGCCCAAAGGGAGGAATTCAAATCTGACCCGCTTACGAAATCTCTCCGTGATCTCTCCCCTGGAGACAGGGGTGTTTTTCCCTTCCCAATTCATTTTCAAATGTTATTAATTCTCTAACAAATAGTTCTCTCTCTTGAGCCTGGCCTGTGATCAAATAGACAGCCTTAGAAGAAGAAAAAAAACACACACAAAAGGACGGTGGAGATGAATTGGTGTGAATTTCCTCCGGCGTCTCTTTTTGTAAATCTGAAGTTGAAACAAGGGCACCGAAAGATTTCTAAGCCGGGATGCTGAGTGAATGACGATGGCTTTTGTCAAAAGGAAATCGGGGACGCTCCGAACTGCTAAGGAGAGAGAAGTAACCATTTTGGCGCCTGCAAGTGGAACCTATTTTGGGTGAAAGCATCTTAAATTGGCTCTTGGCCTCTGTGTTTAAATGTTAAGTCTCCGGCTGGCAAAGGAGAATTTAATTTAATTCGTTGTCGAGAGAATTGCAGGAGTCAGAAAAGGCTCCAATAGAAGGAAAAGGCCCATCGACATTATGCTATACCAGTGGTGGCTATCCTTTTTGGGCTCCCGTGCTGAAAATTGTGTGCGGAATATTTCCGGAAATGCCGAAACGGACCCGCGCACATGTGCAGTGCAGGTAAGTTTGGCTGGGGCTCGCGTGCCTGCACAAGTGGCTCCGTGTGCCACTTGTGGCACGCATGCCATAGGTTCACCATCATGGCTATACACTATACCCATGATGGCGAACCGATGGCATGCGTGCCAAAAGTGGCACGCAGAACCACATCTGCCGGCACCTGAGAGGTCACCTGGAACAGCCCCACTGTGCATGCGTGCCCCCTGCCAGCCAGCTGATTGTCAGCTATCTGCCGTGCATGTGCGGGGGGAAATGTGCGCATGCGGAGGCATGCGGCACAGAGGGGTCATGTGCACGTGCGCAGGAAGGCGGTGGGGTCATGCGTGCATTGCATTATGGGTGGAGGCACATATGGACGTGCATACACACTTTCAGCACACGACAAGAAAAAGGTTAGCCATCACTGCACTATACTATTACTATACTATGCTACCGGAATTCCGTACCATACTGTCATGCCCCTGTTAGAATTTGATTCTGAGGGAGAGGAGGAACAGCCGACAGGTAAGCAGGGATCATATCTTCCTCCTCTTTTCACCACAACCACCACCCTGTGAGGAGGGTCGGCTGAGAGGTAATGGCTGGCCCAAAATCACCCAGCCAGCTTTCATACCTAAGACAGGACTAGAACTCACTGTCTCCTGGTGATTGGCCCAAAGTCACCCAGTCGGCTTTCATGCCTAAGGCGGGACTAGAACTCCCCATCTCCTGGTGATTGGCCCAAAGTCACCCAACTGGCTTTCATGCCTAAGGCGGGACTAGAACTCACTGTCTCCTGGTGATTGGCCCAAAGTCACCCAGTCGGCTTTCATGCCTAAGGCGGGACTAGAACTCACCGACTCCTGGTGATTGGCCCAAAGTCACCCAGCTGCCTATCATGCTTAAGGCAGGACTAGAACTCCCCTTCTCCTGGTGACTGGCCCAAAGTCACCCAACCGGCTTTCATGCCTAAGGCGGGACTAGAACTCACCATCACCCAACTTCTACCCTGGTATCCAAGAAGGGACTAGAACTCCTCACCTCCTGGTGATTGACCCCAAAATTTTGAAACCAGCTTTCATTTCTAAGGCGGGACTGGAACTTTCACACTTATGACCATTGCAGCACATCCCCACGGTGATCAAAACTTGGGCGCTTGGTTAACTGGCATGTATTATGACAGTGGCATCTGGGAAAGCGGGGGCTCATGTGGCCTTCCCAGCCAACCTCTGGCAAGAAAACTCAATGGGGGATGGAGAGATTCACTTAATGGCCACATGATTCACTTAGCAAGTGGGGCAGAAAAGGTCATAAAATGGGGCAAAATTCACGGAGCAATGGTGTCGCTTAGCAAGAGGATGCCAGCTGCCACCTAATGGGTGCCTGTGCTTTGCAACTATGGGGTTAAGAGAGGACCATGAACCGTGGAGAGGGGGAGTGAAGGGGAGAGAATGCTTGGGGGAGCGAAAGTAACTGCTGTTATCTCTTCCAGATGCTGCCTCAAGGGCACCCAGCTGGGAGAAGGAGGGGGCTGAGTACCAACCTGCGCCTGGACTGAGCGTTAGGAAAGCATCTTGGCTGAATCCGAAGGGAGGGAAATGTAGGACTTCGGGATTTCTGCATGCGATCCTCACTTCTGGCTTTGCAATGGTGCAATACACTTGATCTCAAATAAACCATACCTTTCTCAGCAAATGGAGCCAAGTATCGTTTCTATGCAGAGGTTTAAGTGTAAACAGGGCCAACAGAACGGCTTATAAATAAAAGCAATGGATAATAAAAGTGGTTTGTGGGCTGCAAAGAGCAGTTTGGTCTAGTATTTATTAAGGCAGAAAGCTAGAAAGCAGGAGAATGTGTAACTTTCAAATCCTGCCTTTGGCATGAAAGCTGGCTGTGTGACTTTGGAACAACCACCAGGAGACGGTGAATTCTAGTTCTGCCTTTGGCATGAAAGCCAGCTGGGTGACTCTGGAACAACCACTAAGAGATGGTGAATTCTAGTCTCACCTTAGCCATGAAAGCTGGCTGTGTGACTTTGGAACAACCCACCAGGAGACAGTAAATTCTAGTTCTGCCTTTGCCATGAAAGTCAGCTGGGTGACTTTGGAACAACCACCAGGAGACGGTGAGTTCTAGTCTCACCTTAGCCATGAAAGCCAGCTGGGTGACTTTGGAACAACCACCAGGAGACGGTGAGTTCTAGTCTCACCTTAGCCATGAAAGCCAGCTGGGTGACTTTGGGCCAGTCATTCCTTCTCAGCTCACCCCACCTCACAGGGTTGTTGTGGGAAAAAGAGGAGGAAGATATATTTGATATGTTCTCTACCTTGACTTATTTGTAAAGCAATAAAGGCAGGATTAAAAAAATAGTAAAAGTAAATAAAATTGCCTAAGAGTTTAACGCCACCACAAAGAACCAATCCTGTGGCTCCAGATTGTTAGCAGGGATTTGGAAATGGGAACAAATTTATTTATTTATTTATTTTATTGGACTTATAGGCCACCCTCTCTCCCGAGGGACTCAGGGCAGCTTACAATAAAAACAAGAATACAAATATTAAAATAGAATTAAACTAAACTAAGCCCAATAAAATTTAAAACCGGATTAAAACTAAAATTGATTTTTAAAAAAACCACCCCCACCCCATTCAGTCCAAGCTGGCCTGTTGAAACAACCAAGTCTTCAGGTCGCGGCGAAAGGAACGGAGGTCAGGGGCCAGCAGGAGCTCCAAGGGGAGCTGATTCCACACTCCCACAGAGAAGGCCCTACCCCTGGGTGCCGCCAACCGACAATGTCTGGCCGACGGCACCCCCAGGAGGCCATGACTGTGGGAGTGTAGGGCATTGGAGGTCAGCTGGCGGAGACGCCTCCAAGTACCCCAGACCCAAGCCATGAAGGACTTTATATGTGATGACTAATACCTTGAATCTCACCCGGAGGGCAACCGGCAGCCAATGGAATATTGTTCCATAGTCAAAATAACTGTTATATTGGTTTTCCATGGGCAACTTTAAAAGGTGAGTACAGCAATGCAAGCCCTTGGAACTGAATCACAACCGTGTGTCAGATTTACTTTAGCACCAAGGACCAGTTTCATGTGAGATTCTGGACTGGACTGACTTTTATTGGAGACAGTTCCGAGATCACCCCAAGAAAACTAGGGGTGCTATGCTCAAGGCGTTCAAATGGGAGCAGGAAAGTCCAGCTCCCCCTCAGTGTCAGGCCAGGTTAGGAAATAAGAAATATTGAAATAGAAATTAGCATAGGATAGGGGAGAGGATTACTATAGAATAAATCAGAATTAGAAATTGAATTAGAATGAGTAGGATAGGATAGAGGGAGGATAGGATAGGATAGGACAGAATTCATTATTGGCCAAGTGTGATTGGACACCCAAAGAATTTGTCTCCTGCATAAGCTCTCCGTGTACATACAAACAACCAAGTGATATAATCATAAGATACCAATAAGAGAAGGTAACAGGAAATCATGGCTGGCTCAGGAATTCTGGGAATTGAAATTCACACATCCTAAAGGGGCCATAATCACCCAACCCTGATCTATCTCTTGCAACAGAATCTGGAAAAATGGTGGGCATTTTAACTTCTCTCCTTCTTCCACCAAAGAGAATCAAGGCAGGGTGACCTTCTCTTTCTTGCTAACACCTTCCTTCTTTCCCTGGCTTAATCCAGACTTCGCTAGCTGCTGTAACCACCTCTGTGGTCCTCTACACTCAGGCACAAAAACTCCCTTGCTTGTCACTCTCGCAATCCAACCTACTTCAGAAGGTTGTGGTTGTGTGAAAAAGGGAGAAGGTACTGCTGTGTATGCAGTCATCTTCCTGGAGGCAAGATAAATAAAGATAATAATATAAATAGAATAAATGGGACAGCTCCTAACCCTAATCCTGAAGAGAACTGCCAGGTTTATTTATATTTCATTTATATTTCATAATTCCTAATTGCTCATCTCCCTTCGGTTTTTTTTCTCTACATTCTTACTGAAAAAAATCTTGCCTTCAATCAATATTTCGCTTACATCTTTTTAATTGTTTGTCCTCCCTAGAAAGCTTCCTGAAACATTTCTAAAATATACTGATTTTCTACCACCAACAAGGCATTTGGGCTTTATTTGCTACTATTTTGCTTTTTTACAACTGTTTTTCCTTTAGTCATTCTGTTATTTCATTCTCTAAACCTTTTTCAATACATGTAAACGACCTGTTAATTTGGACTAAAATACAGGTGGGACGATTTTTGATTTAATTTGCTAGGGAAAACCCAACCACCATCTACAATACACACATTGGGAATGCCACACTTTTAAGCCCTTATCTATCCCAGCTTAATGTTCAGTGTGAACAGAGGCCCACTAATCACTATTGTTGTATGTACACTGAGAGTTTATGCACCGGAGACAAATTCCTTGTGTGTCTAATCACACCTGGCCAATAAAGAATTCTAATTCTAAATTTGTGCAAGCCCAAATGTAGGATATCCCCATACAGAAAAAAACAAGGCTCAAATACCAAAGTTAGTCTAGCCTGTTTTCAGCTGTGCACAAACAACCTACAGACCAAGGCTAAACCGTATCTTTCAGCAGCAAGGAGACTCAAATAGATGTTGGGAAAATTTCTTCCTCCAAACTACAAACGGGCCTTTTCCGTCCTAAGGCACAGCGTCCAAAACCAAAACCTAAGGGCAGGGAGTAGCAAGCAAACTCTGGCTGCTGTCCCAAAATGAAGGTTAATTATTTTTATTTTATTTAGCATATATGGCATCTCTCTACAGACGTCATGCAAGCACCAATATGCAAACACTAACAAAACACATTATACACACAAACACAAGTTTAAGGGGAGCATCAGACTCTATGGCACCATATTATGGCAATCTTATTATGGTTTAACCTTAATTTAATACTTTATCTCATATATTGTACTATACACACACATTCATGTGTGTGTACGCAACACACATATATACATACATGCATATTTGTTTTGTAGATTTTCACATAGGTCTTGGTGTATATCTTGTCCAACATATCTCATATTCATATACAAGACATAACATACTAAACATATATACATATATATATATATAAATATATACACACACGTATATATACATACCCATACACTACACATACACATATAAACACATGCATATACATACATACATTACATACACACACACACACATATATATTATACACAGATATATATACATACATGCACACATTTATACACACACACGCGCGCACACACACACACACACACACGGTGATGCTCTCCCGGACGGGAGACCATCAGGAAATCCCAGATTGCAAAGCCAGCTGACCTCGAGCCAGACAAAACCAGGAAGTGACAAGGTTGGACCCAAAAGGAGACTTCCCCTCGAGGGCAGAGACCCCGTCTCCCCCGCTTTCGGGCCACGCCCACCTCTGGCCCGGAGGCCCCTCCGCATCCCCAGCCAGCGTCCCCATGGTTCGGCCCGAACAACCCCCCTCGCCAGCGTCCCCAGGGTTCGGTCCGCGTAGCCCCCCCACGCTGGTGTCTCTCCATGGTTTGGTCCCAGCACACCCCGCCGGTGTCTCCATGGATCGGCCCGAACACCCTCAGCCAGCCTTTACATGGTTCGCTCCGAGCCACCGCCCCCCTCCACTGGTGCCTCCATGGTTCGGTCCCAGCAACTCCCTCCCCCTCGCCGTTATGCCCACTCGCCCGCCGCGCCGCGTCTCACCCAGAGACATGTCGATTTTTTCCAGCGTTTTCCGCCGCCGCCGCTGCTGCTGCTGTCACCTCTCTGGAGCGAGAACACCCCAGCGCCGAATCCGCTCATGGCCGCCGCCGCCGCTGGTGCTCTCGTCGCCATCCCAGACGCGAAGCAAAGCAGCAGCCGACGGAGAGGGGGCGGGGGTTCCTTTTAACTTTCGGCGCCTGCGTCAGTCGTGGCCGGCGCCTGCGCATTCGCGGCCGAGAGAGCGAGCCAACCGCTTCGGCGCGTGCGCGTAGCGACCGAAGCGGGGCGGGTGGGGGAGATGAGCTTCGTTGCTCTGGCTTCTCCGCATGCGCAGGGATTGCGACGCTAAGTGGCGAAGAAGGATGTGGAAGGGAGCCCTCTGCCCCCTGCAGGCGGGGAGGACTCAACGCAGCCAGGACCTGGCTGGTATTATATATAGCTCAATATGGTTTATTTTGACTGAGTTTAAACCAGGTTTTAAATCAGCAGCACCACGATGTTACCTAGTTTGGTTAACCAAGCTCAGAAGGCCCCAGGGGCCCCAGTTCAACCCTGATCTACAAAATATATATTCTCCTTTATTGAAACCAGGGTTTCTTTGAAAATCCATTTTGTTCAATTCCCAGAATGCCCTACTACCTTAAGAGGTTCATCCATCTTAAAGTTGAGAAAAACGTTTAATGTTGTATATAACACCCAGGATCATTGTGTGAGTTTGCTGGCTATGCAAAATTCTAAAATAATAAATAAAACAATTAAAAACAGGCTTAGACAACTCATTTAACCTATGTGAACTGAATCATGGTTTATTCGCTTGACAAATAAATAAATAAATAAAAAATAAATAAATAAATAAATTCAACTGTTGTAGTTTTCACAATGAAGGCCTGAGGGCTAGGTGCTTGTTAATTCCCTTTTAATAGGTGACATAGAGATAGGTTATAATTTTTGTGTGTGTGTGTGCGTTTTCCCTGATAAACCAGTTGCTTTTAACATTACGTTGGGCAATTGTTTTGGGTTTAATATTGTGTATTTATTTATTAGTCAAATATATATATGGCCACCCATCTCATGGAAAGTAACTCTGGCTGGCTTATAATAACCTAATAATAGATAAAACTGCCCAGAGAGCTTGATAATGTGCTAGATAATAAGATGGGAAGCATATAAATTCAAAAACTAAAAGTATAAAACAATTGTTACAAAAAAAACCCATAACGCATAATTATTAAAAATTTAAAACTATAGAAGCAGAACTAAATAAGAAAAACAATAGACGGTGGGATATCCATAGTAACGGAACCATAATCATTTTGTGAAAGCTTCCCTGAATCATTCTGGCATCTTGAGAGCCTTGAAATATTACAAATATTTGTGACATAGCTCAACTAACAGGGTTAGGTTTAGTTTAGTTTATTGTCATTGCACCTTGTACAACGAAATTAAATGCCATCTTCAGTGTACGTTATGACTATGAAAATAAACACAAACACACATCCTTCTCATTCTATACAATTGAATTGAAAACCCCTGATATTGCATTAATATTGCATTATACAGTAGAATTCAAAAGAGCTCCTGCCCTGGGATAGAAGCTGTTTTTTAGCCTATTTGTCCTTGTTTTTATTATTATCCTGTACCGTCTGCTAGATGGTAATAGTTCAAAAAAAACAAAACAGTGCCCAGGATGAGAGGGGTTATTGATCACTACGGGTAGTCCTCGAGTTACAACCACAATTAACAACATTTCTGTTGTTAAGTGTTAATATTTGTAAAGTGAGTTTTGACTCATAACTTTCCTTGCCACATTTGTTCAGTGAATCAGATAACAGATAGATAACAGATAATCAGAGTTGGAAGGGACCTTATAGGTCATCTAGTCCAACCCCCTGCCCAAGCAGGAGACCCTACACCATTTCTGACAGATGGCAGTCCAGTCTCTTCTTGAAAGTCTCAAGGGATGAAGCTCCCACAACTTCCGAAGGCAACTTCTGTTCCATGGGTTGATTGTTCTCACTGTCAGAAAGTTTCTCCTTATTTCCAGGTTAAATCTCTCCTTGTTCAGTTTCCATCCATTATTCCTTGTCTGGCCTTCAGGTGCTTTGAAAAATAGCTTGACCCCCTTCCTCCTCTCTGTGGCAGCTTCTCAAATATTGAAAGACTGCTATCATGTCTCACCTGGTCCTTCTCTTCCCTAGACTAGCCAGGCCCAGTTCCTCCAACCGTTTATGGTATGTTTCAGCCTCCAGTCCCCTAATCCTCCTGGTTGCTCTTCTCTGCCTTCTTTCTAGAGTCTCAACATCTTTTTATAGTGTGGTGACCAAAACTGGATGCAGTAATCTAGGTTTGGCCTTACAGAATAGTATTAGTCACATAAAATTTGCTAGCCAGCAAACTCACAAAGTTAACTCATAACACACCATGTATGTAAATATTGATTTTTTTATTTAAAAAAAGAGCAACTTTTACCCAAAATCAGGCAAAGCAGACAGGCAGATTGAGTTGCTCACAGAATCACAGGTTCACTCAGAGATCTACCATTCTGCCATCTGCTACCTGAGTCCGCACTGAAAAATAGAAGCTTCAGTCTTAAAGAAGGCTCAGCTCTGCTTTTAGATTAGTTAGAAAGCAAGAAATCCAACTATTTCCTGCTTTCTAGCTGATCTAAATCTCCTGGCACAGCAGAATAGCTGATAGTTGGGACAAAAAAAATGAACAATAGCAACTTACCAAAAATTAGGTGAAGGCACAATGCAGGCAAGTTTGATGGCGCGCATGCCAGGTAAGGAGTGAGTGGGAGGGGCAGGGCCAGTCAGTAATGCGACTTGCCAGTTCTCCAAATTGCACAGAATTGTAACAACTGGTTCTATAGAACCGGTCCGACCAGGTAGAATCCCACCCCTGGATTTGTGGATTCTCCGAACTGCACAGAATCTTAGCTAGGGGCTCTCCCGAACCCCTCCGATCCCCAAGCAGCCCACCCAGTGGTGGGATTTGAATTTTTTACTACCAGTTCTGTGGGCATGGCTTGGTGGGCATGGCAGGGGAAGGTTACTGCAAAACCCCATTCCCTCCCCACCTCACTGACCTGCTTTCCAGCTCCGTTCTCCTGTGCAGGGCAACCAAAGAAGACCCAGCCGATCAGCTGGGACTCAATGGGAGGCGGAGAATAGAGGGGCGGGCCAGTCAGAGGTGGGATTGGCTGGTTCTCTGAGTGACTCAAAATTTCCGCTACCAGTTCTCCAGAACTGGTCAGAACCAGCTGAATACCACCTCTGAGCCCACCCCTCTGGGGATCAGAGGAAGGGTCATATTGGGAGGTAGGGCCCAGGTGTGGATGGAATGAACACGTGAGTGAGGAATATGAATTCTGATTTTTAAAATAGCATCTTTTTGCCTTAAAACAGACAATTAAGCAGCTTTGCTCCTTCCTGTCTTCTCTCTCTGCAGAAGGAGGGTGTGTGTGCTGCCTTGAGCTGCTCTGCAATAGGAAGCGGGTGGAGCTACACATGTAGCGAGGCAGAAGTTAGCACCTCACCTGTTAGAAAACCACTAGCCAGGGTATTAGCAACAAGAATAGTTCGCTTATAAGAACCCCCCCCAAACCACATAGCTGGCTGTAATAGTAATCACAAAACAACTGGAGACACGTGAACATTATAGAAGAGCTTTATTAAGCTTTCGCAAAAGGGAATTCTGCTCATGGCAGAAGACATGGTTTCCAGGAAGGCTGGGGTTTATATACAGGTTCAAATATACAGTTTGTGCCCCTTTCCTGTGTTCACAATCTATCCAAGCTACATATCTCCCTACGCAACACCCATATTATTGTAGCGTAACACCTGTTTCCTTGTCCTTGGAAACTACCCTAGTTCCTCATGGCTTCTTCTTCCTGTTATGGTCCTGTTATGACCATCTGTAATACAATAGATCATTAACCAGTTCCTTTCGGGTCAGGATAACCTAGTATCTCCTACACATATTGTTAAGGATATCCCCGTTAGGAGAATGAGTGTGCTCAGGGTAAACGTAGTGAGAGTAGTAATAAATAACACACGCAGCACACAGATACACTGAATAGGAAAATGTAGGTTTTACTGCCAGTAAACAGTAAGCAAAAAACAATAAGCAGTCCAAGTAATACACAGTGAATGCTGGTAGTGTTCAAATCAGTCCAGGGATAATCCAAAAACAAAGTCCTTTTCCTTACCTGTATCATAAACAAAGTTCAGTAGACGGGGTTTGCGAACAGCAACAAACCTCATAGCAATACAAGTGTAGATAATCAAATGATAATGCAAACAGTGGCGAACCAGGTTGCTGGCTCCATCTTATGGCCGTTGGAGTAACTTCAGCCAATCACAATTACAACATTCTCTTAAAGATACAACAACATGAAAATGACTATTCTGGTTTATATATTGCCAACCCAACTGTTAGGTGACTATCATTCCTAACACATATCCTTATGCCAAAAAGTACAGGTTCTACCCAAAAGCCTGATATGTACTTTAGAACATAACACGTTACAAAACAGTACATGTTTATTAGATATAGTTATATAACTGTCCAATAATCATTGCATAGTTCAAATATTGGATAAGTATGGCTTCCCTTCTGTTCTTCATTTCCACAGGGGTAACTCATAATATGTAATTTCTACAATCACACTTGCACATGAAACTAGGACACTTTGCAAGATACCTGTGACCTGGGGTGGAAAAACAGGTGGCGCAATATTTAGCTGTTTAGCATAACAAGCGGAAAGGTTTTAGGGGGCTGAAATCCAAATAACCAATCAATATTATCGGTTATGCATGCATTATTAGGGGAAGGGCAAAGGGGTTGAATGTGACTACCCCTTGACTATAAGGCTTGCTGTAAGATTGTAAACTGGGGCCTTGGTCCTTATATCTTGGTAGCAAAATAAAAGTATAATTTTGTACCACACCTTGTGTCTGGTGACTTATCAGCTATGACACCAAGCAAGAGCCCCATTTTTGGGGACAACATTGCTAACTGCAGTGATTCAGTTAATAATTGTGGCAAGGAGGATCGGAAAATGGGGCAAAACTCAACAACTGTTCTTCTTTTAGCAGTGAAAATTTGGGGTTCAGTTGTCGTAACTCGAGGACCAGCTGTAGCAAAATGTTTAATGCTGAACGAAAGGCCCAAAGCACTGGACTTTACCTATTTCTGGAGATCAGAAGGGAACTAGAAATAACTAGTTTACCATTTGCACTGAAAGCCAGTTTCTCTTTTATTTGAATAGCTTATTCTTCACTTTTCAAAAAGCTACTATTAAATTTTTAGCAGCAGTTCCTGCTGTGGCAGTTCTTCCTCTTTCATTCTTATAAGTTCTTCCTTGTTTGCTATCTTCAGACTGCGAAGGTGTGGATAGAGAGTTATTCCTATGTACATACCTATGCGTGAGAAACACACTGGGGCCCGTGAGCAGAATAAAAATCCCTTATTTATCATGAAATTTCTGGGCCACCCATCTCGTATTGATCTCTTCTCATTTTCTTTCTCATTGTCTATTTTACCATGCTGTTATTCTCCTTCTGCTTCATATGACATTCTTTTTCATTTCTTCTTTCATTTCTTTTTTTATTGTTGTGTGGGAAGCTTTTTCACCACCAAAGAATGAAATATTTTGGGAAACATTAAAAAAGGCAGAATATTATATTTTCCTTATATAACCTTAGTAAGATCACACCTAGGGTACTGCATCCAGTTTTGGTCACCACACTATAAAAAGATGTTGAGACTCTAGAAAAGTGCAGAGAAGAGCAACCAGGATGATGAGGGGACTGGAGACTAAAACATATGATGAACGGTTGCAGGAACTGGGCTTGGCTAGTCTAGGGAAGAGAAGGACCAGGGGAGACAGGAGAGCATCTTCCAATATTTGAGGGGCTGCCACAGAGAGGAGGAGGGGCTCAAGCTATTTTCTAAAGCACCTGAAGGCCAGACAAGGAATAATGGATGGAAACTGAACAAGGAGAGATTCAACCTGGAAATAAGGAGAAACTTTCTGACAGTGAGAACAATCAACCCATGGAACAGAAGTTGTGGGAGCGTCATCACTTCAGACTTTCAAGAAAAGATTGGACTGCCATTTGTCAGAAATGGTGTAGGGTCACCCGCTTGGGCAGGGGTTGACTAGATGACCTACAAGGTTCCTTCCAACTCTGATTATCTATTATCTTCCCAAAGGAGAAATGGAGAAACATGCTCTTAAAGACAGAAAGCAGCCCCCAAGTCTTTGTTAATAGCTCACAGCAGACGCCAGCACTTAAGGAGATAAAGAGCTTATTGAAAGAGGAAGACAAGTGTCTAGATAGCTCTATTCATAAGGAAAGCAAACACTGCAGGCAGAAATCTGTTCACGGCAGGATATTTCGAAAGTCCTTGCAGCAAAACTGACAAAGGCAGAATGATGGGATTAGAACAAACAGCCCCTCACCCAAGATCCAGGAGGAAAGCCATTAAACCACAATAGGAATTGCCCAGCACCCTATCAGAACACAAGTCCCTTCATCACACAACATCCCCAGAACAGTTCAAACTTCAAAGTAACAGAAACCTGTAAAGATTAATCCACTCGTTCAACTGTTTGTTCAGCTGTCCCAGAACTGCATGCTGTGTGGTTCTGTTCATCATTAAACCTTCTTTCCAATCAGCCTCCACGTTCTTTCCAGCATCTTTCCTCCAGCTTGGAACTGAACCAGATGGATTTTCCTTCCAACAGTTGTAAGACGCCCTAGAGTAGCCCCGCAAGCGAGACAGGCAGCCCGTAAATTTAACACATAAATAGATAAGAAACAAAATAAGCCTTGCAGTCACACAACTCTGGGCATCTCACAAGGTAATAAAAACAGTATCGTAAAAGATTAAGACAGTAAAACTTAATTGAATATGTCCACACTTCTATTTGGATTTAATTAGGTGTTTACCTGAATTATTCCCAAGGGGTAAAGTGCAAAGTACCTTTTTAACTTTAGATAACCCAGTCAGCCCCAGCTGTCTGGATCTGAGACCGAATAGCATAAAAACATGCTTTATTTCCTTGTTACCTTCAAGGTACAGCTGGCCATTCTCCCCATATAGCACTCAAAAGCATCTCCAATCAACACACAAAAGTACAAATAATTGCAACTAAACCAACATTTACAATTCCACCCCGAAAGGCATATTTACCTCCAACTCTCCTAACTATTGGGAAATGTTAACCGTACTATTAGTTTGCAGAATTTTGCAACCATAATCCAAATATTTTTATACCCCGCCTTTATTTCTTCATAAGGGCAGGCCGTCCTCGACTTACAACAGCTTCACTTAGTGACCGCTCAAAGTTACAACATGGCTGAAAAAAGTGACTTAGGACTGTTTTTCACACT
Organism: Naja naja; assembly: GCA_009733165.1. Lineage (NCBI taxonomy): Eukaryota > Metazoa > Chordata > Lepidosauria > Squamata > Elapidae > Naja > Naja naja. The sequence goes on from CM019151.1 coordinate 186,068,210, forward strand.
TACGACCGTTGCAGCCATCCCCACAATCACGCAAAGCAAAGTCGGATGCTTGGCAATTGACTCGTATTTATGACAGTGTCCTGTGATAACATGATTCCCCTTTTGTGACCTTTTGGCAAGCAAAGCCAATGGGGAAGCCAGATTCACTTATCAGCCACGTTACTAAGTTCACAACTGCAGCGATTCACTTAACAACGGTGACAAGAAAGGTCGCAAAATGAGGCAAAACTCACTTAACAATAGTCTCGCTTAGCAACAGCAATTCTGGGCTCCATTGTGGTCATTAAGTCGAGGACTACCTGTAACTCAAGGCGACAAATACACATAACCCTCCTCTTCCTAGTTTCCTATTTATTGCACAACATTAATGGGTAATAATGGTTCTGCAACCCAACAGGACAGACACAGACTTCAGAGTAGTTAGGACTGCAGAGAAAACAATGGCTACCAACCTGCCTTCCATGGAGGACCTGTATACTGCATGAGTCAAAAAGAGGGCTGTGAAAATATCTACAGACCCCTCACATCCTGGACATAAACTGTTTCAACTCCTTCCCTCAAAACGCTATAGAGCACTGCACACCAGAACAACTAGACACAAGGGGAGTTTTTTCCACAACACCACTCTGCTAAACAAATAATTCCCTCAACACTGTCCAACTATTTACAAAGTCTGCACTACTATTACTATTAATCTTCTCATCACTCCTTATCACCCATCCCCCCACTTGTGACTGTATGACTGTAACTTTGTCACTTGTATCCTATTTTTATTGACTGTTTCCTAGTATGATTTGATTGCTTATTGTACCCTATGACTATCATTAAGTGTTGTACCTTATGATTCTTGACTCTTGATGAATGTATCTTTTCTTTTATGTACACTGAGAGCATTTGCACCAAGACAAATTCCTTGTGTGTCCAATCACACTTGGCCAATAAAGAATTCTATTCTATTCTATTCTATTCTATTCTATTTCTATTCTATTCTTATTCTACCCTATGACTATTAAGTGTTGTACCTGATAATTCTTGACTCTTGACGAATGGATCTTTTCTTTTATGTACACTGAGAGCATTTGCACCAAGACAAATTCCTTGTGTGTCTAATCACACTTGGCCAATAAAGAATTCTATTCTATTCTATTCTATTCTATTCTATTCTATTCTATTCTATTCTATTCTATTCTATTCTACTCTACCCTATTCTAATGGCAATCCTATATGATTCTTATTTCTGCCACTCAACTTTCTTCTATTAGTGTTATACTCAGTCCGTAGATGCCACATGCTAAATACATCAATAAAACCTTAGCTCTGCAGATATTTTGTATGTGCAAGTTATCTTTCCTAGTTAAAATCCTGGGCGGAAGCCCGTTCCCGTCATTCACACACACACATCTAGATACGCATCCCAGACCTCCTATAATATAACTCACATCAGTAAAGGCCAAAAAAAAAAAAATCCAACCAGGCCGGAAGAGCCGGCAAAGCTTGTCGGGAGTTGAAGTCCCTCCGAACGCGAGAAAGGCGACGTACGCACGCGCGCGGCGCTCCATTGGCGGAGGCGGCTAAAGGAGGCGGGGCGCGGCGGACGGAAGCCGCCCGGGGCACGCCGGGAGTTGTAGTTCGTGGCGGTGACTGAGCGGCGGAGCGAGGAACGGGAGGCGGCGCCGGGAAAGAGGCTTCCCGCCCCGGGCCCGGCCATGGCAGTGGGCGGCGGCCTCGGACTGAGCGTCTCTCGGGCGGGCGGAGAGACCGGGGGTCCCTGAGAGACGCTTCCCCCCCCCTCCGGGGATGGAGGTCAGAGAGCAGGAGGAACGCAGGTGGGACGTTGCGCGGTTGGGGGAGGGAGAGGGGAGCCGTGGGGCCGGGTCGCGGAGTGGGGGAGGGGCTGAGATGAAGAGGGGGGACTAAGGGAAGGGGGAGTCATTGGGGGGGTGGCATGAGGGAGGGGTTGCAGTCATGGGGTGAGGCCATGGGGGGGTCTTGAGGATAGAATACAGGCAGTCCTCGACTTACAACCGTTCGTTTAGTGACCGTCCGAAGTGACAATGGGCACTGACCAAGGGGACTTAGGGACTTGTTTCACGCTTATGACCAACAAAAGGGACTTAAGCGGGTGTGTTTCGCGCTTACCACAATTGAAAGGGACGAGTTTCACACTTACGACCGACAAAAGAAAGGGACTTAAGGGGTGTGCTTCGTGCTTATGACTGATGGAAGGGACTTAGGGCCATGTTATATACACTTATGACCAACAAAAGGGACTTAAGGGGTGTGTTTCACACTTACGACTGACAAAAAGGACTTAATGGGTGTGTTTCACACTTACGACCGACAAAAGGGACTTAAGGGTGTGTTTCACACTTACGACTGATGAAAGGGAGTTAGGGCCATGTTCATGCCTACGACCGACAAAAGGGACTTAAGGGGCTGTGTTTCGCACTTACAACTGATGAAAGGGAGTTAGGGCTATGTTTCACACTTACGACCGGCAAAGGATACTTAGGACCATGTTTCATGCTTACAACCGACAAAAGGGACTTAGGGATGTGTTTCATGCTTACGACCATTGTGACTTAACGATTGTGCGTGACACACCTAACAACCACATCACTGAATGGTACAAGTTTCAGTCCCAGTTGCGGTTGTAAGTTGAGGACTATCCGTGCAGCTCTGAGCAGTAACTGTGCCAAAAATGAAACTACCTTCTACTGTAATAATCGTAGTTTTCTTTCATGGGGTGTTGGCAAGGAAGGTGTGGCAACAGATTAAAACACGCAGTAGAACTACCCAGTTATGAGCGCAAATTTAACTCTCACAGGCCGTCCTCGAATTACAACATTGTGTTACACATTAAGAACAGAGTTGGAAGGGACCTTGGAGGTCTTCTAGTCCAACCCTCAGTTGAAAGCAGGCATACTTATATCAACCCGTTCGAACGGTTCTCCAGTCTATTATTTGAAAAGAAATAATTGATCCATTTGTTTGTGTAGAAACACTGTCAATATAGAGTTAGTGGTTATGTTTTGTTTATTTGTAAGAGAATAGAATCATTCCATCATTCTGTCGAATGGCTGGAAGGGACTTTGGAGGTCTTCTAGTCCAGCCCCCTGCTCAAGCATTAAACCACTTCAGACAAATGGCTCTGCAGTCTCTTCTTAAAAACTTCCAGTGTTGGAGCATTCACAACTTCTGGTGGCAAGTCGTTCCACTGGCTAATTGTTCTCACTGTCAGGAAATTTCCCCTTCGTTCCAGGTTGGTACATTAGTATTACATTATGCCATAACATACCTTAACATCTATTATTGGTAGTCCTTACATACGACCACAATTGAGCTCAAAATCTCCATTGCTAAATGAGGCAGTTAACTTTTGACCCACTTTACAATGTTTTTGCCATAGTTGTTAAGTGAATCATGCAATTGTGAAGCGAATCTCGCTCCCTCCCACTTTCACTTGGCTTGTCGGAAACCAAAGGGGAAGGTTACAAATGCGTGACCCCGGGACACTGCCATAAACCATCGTTAAGTGTGAAAAAGGGCCCTTCGGTGCCATTATAACTTCAGACGGTCACTCAGCAAATGGTTGTAACCAACAAATGAGAATATTTGTAGCTCAGGGTTGAAATGAAGTGTCTTTGGTGTATGGTTGTAAGTCATATATCCCTCTTTGAAGGAGATGGGCTGTTCAGAAATATGAAAAAATAAATTATTGTTATTTTCAAAAGGATGCCTGACCAGATTTAACAGGCCAAGGCAAGGAGGAAATGCTTCTTACATGCAACTAACTTCTATTTCAATGAAAGCCCTTTGGGAAGGGTTGAACAGTGTTTTAACGCTGATGATAGTTTTCCAAAACCATCATTTAAAAAATTGTGGCACATCAGCAGCTGTGAATCACAGCTATGTGCATCCTCCAGGTTGTGTCAGGATTCCAGCAACCGCTCTTAATTAAATCATGATTCTTGAGCCAAACTTCCAAGAAACTTCAAAGGATTCATTAGAGGCGACACACTGGCCCTGCCCTGAATGAAACCAACTCTGGCCTACATAATTCACAGTCCCCTGTGACCCTGTTTTCCCCGCTCCACCTCGGTATGTCATAAATCAGATTCTCCAACTGAGCACCTTCACCGGCTGGGTGTCATCATTCATGTTCTCCAATTAAATATATTCCTGGGCAAAAGCTCTGGTAGTTTAGTCACAAGCTTTTAAAGATAAAGAGTTGGAATGTACTTTCGATTTCAAACCGCTGCACTGCTGTTCCAGATTTCCTTCCTCCCCACTTTTTTAATGGCTACTAAAACAGGCATAGGAATGTTTTATGAGTTGACAGGTTGCCTCCGAATGACAGGTGAGCCACAAACAGAGGCATGATGATTAGAATTCTTTTATTGGCCAAGTGTGATTGGACACACAGGAATTGTCTTGGTGCAAATGCTCTCAGTGTCCATAAAAGAAAAGATCCATTCGTCAGGAGTCAAGAATCATCAGGTACAACACTTAATGATAGTCATAGGGTACAATAAGCAATCAAATCATAGTAGGAAACAGTCAATAAAAATCGTTAGGATACAAGTGACAAAGTTACAGTCATACAGTCATAAGTGGGAGGGGATGGGTAATAAGGTGTGATGAGGAGATTAATAGTGATAGTAGTGCACACTTTGTAAATAGTTGGACAGTATTGAGGGAATTATTTCTTTAGCAGAGTGATGGCGTTTGGGAAAAAGCCGTCCTTGTGTCCACTTGTTCTGGTGTGTGATGCTCTATAGCGTTGTTTTGAGGGTAGGAGTTGAAACAGTTTATGTCTGGGATGTGAGGGGTCTGTAGATAATTTCACAGCCCTCTTTTTGACTCATGCACTATGCAGGTGCTCCATGGAAGGCAGATTGGTAGCCATTGTTTTTTCTGCAGTCCTGATTACCCTCTGGGGTCTGTGTCTGTCCTGTTAGGTTGCAGAACCAGACAGTTATAGAGGTGCAGGTGACAGACTCCATCATTCCTCTGTAGAACTGGATCAGCAGCTCCTTGGGCAGTTTGAGCTTCCTGAGTTGGTGCAGAAAGAACATTCTTCGTTGGGCTTTTTTGATGATGTTTTTGATGTTAGGTGTCCATTTTAGGTCTTGTGATATGATGGAGCCTAGAAATTTGATGGTCTCTACTGTGCAGTATACAGGGCCTCCATGGAAGGCAGGTTGGTAGCCATTGTTTCTAATAGTATGGACTTCCCTGGAATTAACTATGGTCAAAAATAGGAAACTGGGAGAGATTTATGTTCGATCTGTTCTGGATTTTTTCTTTTTTCTTTTTTAAAAAAAGACCAGCTTTGGAATGAGGGATAACAGGTTGTCCTCAACTACGACCCCAATTGAGCCCAACATTTGTGTTGTTAAGTGAGAAGTTTGTTCAGTGAATTTTGTCCTATTTTTTCCAACTTTTTTTTTTTTGCCAGTTTGTTTAAAGTGAATCACTGCGGTTGTAAAATTAACAACATGGTTGTTAAGTGAATCTGGAGGTAAAGAAGGAAAGAGAATAAAGCCTCTAACAATTTAAAGAGAAAGTATGGAAATTATAAGAAGTATGGAACGTTTTAATACTGTTTTTCTTCTTGATGATGAAATATAGTGATATGGATATTAAATGGTAATAAAACGGAAATATCTTAAATAGAAATGAATGAAGGAGATAAATATTAACAATGGCTGAATTGAACTTCAAAAGAAATAATTACTTTAATTATTATTGTTATATGTATGCATAATCTTCTTTTTCTTTTTCTCTTGTAAAGAATCTAATGGATATTTGTAGGAATGTACCAAGCAGAATCTGATTAATAATGGCTAGATGATATAAAATAGAGGGTAACAGAGGTAATAATGGTAAAGGTGAAATATAAAAGTTAAACAATAATTGGTTAGAAGAGATAGAGGTCTTATCCTTTAGGGTAGTAATTACAGGGTAAAATATGTTTTATAAGATAATATAAAATTCTAAACAAGATAGACAAAAGTGTAATAATATTGATTGGCAAGATATTGAAAATTGGAAAAAGAAATGTAATTAATGAAATGATGAAATAACTGAAGCAAGACTATAGAAGCTAGAGAAAGGGGGGAAATTATGGAAAATAGTGGAATTTGCTATGATAAATGGAATAGAATATACAAAATGAGTGTATAATTGAAATTATAGTCGCATGTTCTCAAAAAAAGAATTTTTTGTTTTTTGTTTTTTATATTTGTCTGTATGCATTTGTTTGCTGGGAATGGTTCTGGGATGATAATACGAAGTGTTATAAGATAAATTAATCTAAAAATATGGAATATTTTGTATGTGAGAATATATAAAAATAATTAATAGATGAGAATGGAAAAGATGTACAAGGAGCTTTAACCTACCGGCATACCATATGTTTTTTCTGTGTATGTTTGTCTAAAATAATAAAACTTTTTCCAAAAAAAAAAGTGAATCTGGCTCCTTCCCCATTGACTATGCTCTTCAGAAGGTCGCAAAAGGGGATCACGTGACCCCCCCTGGGGGACGCTACGATGGTCATAAATGTGAGTCAGTGGTCAGGCATCCGAATGTAAATCACATGAGCACATAAAGTGTGAAAAACGATAAGTTGCTTTTTTCAGTCCTGTCATAACGTCGAACAGCCACTAAATGAGCTGTTGCAAGTCTTCCTGTAAATTCCCAGAATCTGTTTTGCTTTTCTGCTTCTGTCTTAATAAGGGGGTAAAAAAAATGCAAACAGAAACATGTTTTTGACACCGTGACTGAAATGGAAAGTAGATTTCTGGCAACAGCTTAGCTTGCATTAGAGCAGAGGTCTCCAAACTTGGCAAGTTTAAGACCTGTGGACTTCAACTCCCAGAATTCCTCAGCCAGCTATGCTTAGAGGCTAGTTTTCTCCTGTCAATCATTTCGGCTTTCTGCTTTTTCTTTTGCCTCTTTGGCTCAGGATTGTATTTAATTTGATCTTATTTAATGCAATCAGGAGCTCTTTCTACTGCACAGGTTGTCGCCAATTTATGGCCATCATTGAGCCCAGCATTTATGTTGCTAAGCGATCTTGGAAGAAATATCCTTCTGGGTTCAGTTCCAAGTGGGGAAGAAAGACATTGGGAACATGGTGACTGCTTGGAAAGATGGTTTAATGGTGGACAGAATCACAGGCCTTGGGTGAAGAAAGAAGAAAAGGGCCGATATGCTGAGTTTGCCTGGGTTTTATATCCTCTGTTGGGATTTGAATTTGAGCTTGTGTTCTGATTGGTTGCCAGACTCCCACGAGGCCATGCAGGGGCAACTCTGTAGGCTGTCCTGAGTCCCAGGCTTGGTTGAGCCTTGCTGGGTGATGATGTAGTGAAAGGGCTTTGAGCAATTCCTGTTATGGCTCTCCCTGGAGATCTTTGTTATGTAAAATAGGCTGGCCTAGGTCAGAGTAATGGTCCATTAGCAAAGGTGGGGGTGAACTTCTGCCTCTCTGAGTTTCTGCTTCTGAGTTTCTACTTCTCCTTTTAGGGGAAATATTCTGCCTTTTCAGTATATCCTAAAATATTTCATTTTCCTAAGAGAGGGGTGGGTTTTAACTTCCAACGGCGAGACCACTTGTTAAGCGAATTTTGCCCCATTTTACAACTTTGCATGCCACCGTTGTTAAGCGAATCCCTGCAGCTATTAAGTTAGTAACACAGCCGTTAAGCGAATCCAGCTTCCCCATGGACTGTGCTTCCCCATGGTCGCAAAAGGGGATCACGTGACCCTTGGGGACACTGTGACCGTCATAACTATGAGTCAGTTGTGCCAAGTGTCTGGATTTTGATCACGTGATCGCGGGGATGCTGCAATGGTCCTATGTCACGTTTTTCAGGGCCATTATAACTAAATGGACTGTTGTAAGTCGAGGACTACCTGTGTTCTGGATGACTTACATTTCCCCCAAAAATGAATAGAATAGAAATAGAAGAGTAGAAGTAACAGATAACAGATAATCAGAGTTGGAAGGCACCTTGTAGGTCATCTAGTCCAACCCATGCCCAAGCAGGAGACCCTACACCATTTCTGACAAATGGCAGTCCAGTCTCTTCTTGAAAGCCTCCAGTGATGAAGTTCCCAAAAACTTCCGAAGGCAACTTCCGTTCCATGGATTGATCGTTCTCCCTGTCAGAAAATTCCTCCTTATTTCCAGGTTGAATCTCTCCTTGATCAGTTCAGCTGCAGTAGAAAAATGTTCTCTCTTTTTCGTTTGGACTTGTGGGCTGAGTCAAGCACCCTAAATTTAGAGATTCAACTCAGTCAAGAGGGTTCAGTTGGAAAAGCCAAACGACCAAGGGTAGATCGAGGGCAAAAACATCCAAGATGGCGGAATGACGTTTCTACAATGGGGCAGATGGACGCCATTTTGGATGTTTTAAGCCCCCATTCAGATATTCCCTTGAAGATGAGGGACACGGCTGGAAGAAGGTCTCTGGAATAGAACTGAACAGAATAACAGAGTTGGAAGGGACCTTGGAGGTCATCTAGTCCAACCCCCTGCCCAAGCGGGAGACCCTACACCATTTCTGACAGATGCCAGTCCAGTCTCTTCTTGAAAGCTTCTAGGGATGAAGCTCCCACAACTTCTGTTCCATTGCTTGATTGCTCTCACTGTCAGAAAATTTCTCCTTATTTCCAGGCTGAATCTCTCCTTCTTCAGTTTCCATCCATTATTCCTTGTCTGGCCTTCAGGTGCTTTGGAAAATAGATTGGCCCCCTTCCTCCTCTCTGTGGCAGCCCCTCAAATATTGGAAGACTGCTATCCTGTCTCCCCTGGTTCTTTTGTTCATTAAAATCAGATTAAAGTCAGATTAACAGAGTTGGAAGGGACCTTGTAGGTCATCTAGTCCAACCCCCGCCCTCAAATATTGGAAGGCTGCTCTCCTGTCTCCCCTGGTCCTTCTCTTCTCTAGACTAGCCAGGCCCAGTTCCTGCAACCGTCCATTGTATGTTTTAGTCCCCTAATCCTCTTTGTTGCTCTTCTCTGCACTCTTCCTAGACTAGAGTCTCAACCTCTTTTACAGTGTGGTAGAAGGAAGTAGAAGAATAGAGCTGAAATAGAGCTAGTCCAGCCCCCTGCCCAAGCAGGAGAAATTATATCATTTCAGACAAATGACTGTGAAAACAATACAAAGCAGCAAAAGTCCAAAAGAGTGATAACATGGATTGTTGGGTGACATTCCTTTCCCGGCAGAGCCCAGCTTTCATTTTCGTTTTCCCAAGAAAGACGTTGAGTCGGATGCCATAAACCAAGTTTTTGCTTGTCCTCCAGGAAACTTGGCCAGCTGCTTTCAAAGCAGGCCGTGTTTGTCTTGGGCTTAAAGCGAATCGAGGCCTGCAGAGAAACGGTCCTTTCAGCATTCTTGGAATAGATTCCGCTTCATTCAGGAAAACTGATTTTTTTTTTCATGCCACGGATCAAATAAAGCAAACATTTCAGGGGGAGAGAGAGACACCCCCCCCCTATACATCCCATAATTCCCAGCCCTCCTTTCTGCCATTTGCAGTACAGGGTGTCCTTGACTTATGTAGTTATGTAGTTAATACCCACCCCTCTTCCTAGGAAAATGAAATATCTTAGGATATGCTAAAAAGGCAGAATATTTCCCCTAAAAAGAAAAGTAGAAACTCAGAAGCAGAAGCTCACCTCAGAAGCAGAAGCTCACTCCCCCCCCTCCACCGCACCTTTGTTAATGGGCGGGCCGTTAAGGCCTGGGCCAGAGCATTCTACATAACAAAGGCCTCTACCCATCTCACCACCTCCAAACAGCCTCCATGTTTCCAGTGTCTTTCTCCCCACTTGGAACGGAACCCGGAAGGCTATTTCTTCCAACACTTCCAACAGTTCGTTTACTGACCGTTGGAGGTTGCAACAAAACTGGGAAAAAAAATAATTAACTCAGGGCCGTTTTTGCACACTTGCTACTGTTGCAACATAGCCTCAGGATCAACATCCAGACTCCTGCCAGACTGACTCGTATCTACGACGGTCGCAGGATCCCGGATCCCGGATCCCCCTTTTACGACCTTCGGGGCAAGCGAAGTCCATGGGGGCAGCCAGATTCATTTAACGACCGTCAGGCTAACTTAACATTGACCGCAGCGAATCCCTGAACAACTCATACAAGTTCAAATAATAAATAAATAAATAAACTCTTGGCAGGGATAGTCCCAAAACGGGGCAAACCTCACTTAACAACCGTCTTGCTTAGCAACTTAGAAATGTGGGGCTCAACTGGGGTCGTAAGTCGAGGACTACCCACAACGGGCAGCCTCCTGGGATCCTGCTATCGCCGTTTGAGGCCTCCCCACCCGGCGAGCAAAGTCAATGGGAAAGCTGGATTCACTTTAACGACGTAAGTCACTTAGCAACGACTTGCTTAAAACCCTGGCAAAAAAAACCAGCCATAAAACCAGGCACGACTCTGCTTTCGCAATGGGCAATTCTGCTCCCAATTTTGGTCGTGAGTCGAGGACTCCCTGAGAAGCAACCTGGAATTAAGGAGAAACTCCCTCAACAGGGAGGACAATTCACCGGTGGAACTACTTGCCACCAGAAGCTGCAGGTGCTTCAACACTGGAGGTTTTTAAGAAGGGGTCGGACAGCCACTTGTTTGAGATGGTATGGGGTCTCCTGCTTGAACAGGGGGTTGGACTAGAAGACCTCCAAAGTCCCTTCCAGCTCTCTCCTGGTTGATTGGTATGTTCCTTGAGGGATTCTGAGAGGTTTGATAAACTTTCTGTCCCTCCAGCATCTTCTCTCTCTGACCTGCGGGATGTGCCTTGGCTGAGCTGACAAGCGGAAGGGTGCAAGTTGTCGCCCAACCTGTCAGTTGAGCTCTCCTCCTCCTCCTCCTCCTCCTCCTCCTCCTCCTCCTCCTCCTCCTCCTCCTCCTCCTCCTCCTCCTCCTCCTCTCTGCAAACCCCTCTCCTTTCACTGATGATGTTACCTAGTTTGGCAGTGAAACATCTGCAAGAAAACAACCAAGCTCAGAGAGAACCAAGGACCTCACAGTCATCCTCCTCCTCCTGACCCTCCTGACCCTCCTCCTCTTCCTCCCCCCCCTCCCCTCCCTCCTCCATCATCCCCGTTCTGGAAGCTTCTTAGAAAGCAACATCCTCTTTTTCCCGGAATGTCACTTTGGCTGCTTGCAGCTGCCATGAGTTGCATGACAGATTTTATGACAATAGAAACGTTGCCAAGCTTTCAGGGTGAGGAATGCAGCACCGCTTAAGAGTTGAATCCTCACGTCCTGGATTTGAAATGTGGCGAGGTGGTTTGTGGCTCGATTTTGGAACGGAACCAAGATAGTTATTGTGTGATTCAGCGGGAGGCATGCTGGGTCATAAGTGAGTCAACACTTTGCTGGAATCCCGTCTTCAGACCTACAATACGAAGCAGACCATGCCATGAAGAGTATTTAGCAAGAGCTGTAGGACTTATGTACCACTTTATGGTGCTTTCACAGCCCTCTCCAAGCAGTTTACAGAGTCAGCCTCTTGCCCCCAACCATCTGGGTCCTCATTTTACCAACCTCGGAAGGATGGACGGCTGAGTCAACATTGAGCAGGTCAGGATCGAACTCCTGGCTGGGGCAGAGTTTGCCTGCAATGCTGCATTTGAAGAAAAGGAGGGAGGGAGGAGAATAGAATAGAATAGAATAGAATAGATATTGGAAAGAAGAATAGAACATAGAAGAGAAGAGATATTGGAAAGAAGAATAGAACAGAATAGAATAGAATAGAATAGATATTGGAAAGAAGAATAGAATAGAATACAGAGAATAGATATTGGAAGAAGAATAGAATGGAATAGAATAGAATAGATATGAGGAAAATAGAAAAATAGAAGAGAAAAGATGGAAAAATGAATGAATAGAATAGAATAGAATAGAATAGAATAGAATAAATGGAAATGGGAATGGAATTGGAATAAGAAGAGAAGAGAATATAGAATAGAATAGAATAGAATAGATATTGGAAAGAAGAATAGAACAGAATAGAATAGAATAGATATTGGAAAGAAAAATAGAATAGAATATAGAAGAGAAAAGAAGAGATATTGGAAAGAAGAATAGAATAGAATAGAATAGAATAGATATTGGAAAGAATAGAAGAGAACATAGAAGAGAAGAGAAGAGATTGGAAAGAAGAATAGAATAGAATGAATAGAATAGAATAGAATAGAATAGATATTGAAAAAAATAGAAGACATAGAAAGAAGAGATTGGAAAAAGAACAAAGAACAGAACAGAACGAATAGAATAGAATAGAATTTTATTGGCCAACATGATTGGACACAAAGGAATTTGTCTTGAAATCTCTCAGTGTACATAAAAGAAAAGATACATTCATCAAGAGTCAAGAATTATAAGGTACAACACTTAATAATAGTCATAGGGTACAGGAAGGATAATGGTAGATAGGAAAGGAAGGAAATAGGTAGGAAGGAAGGGTAGATAATGGTAGGTAAGAAAGGAAGAATAAAGGTAAGTAGGAAAGGGAGGGAGGGAGGAAAGGAAGGAAGGAAGGATAAGGGTAGGTAGGAAAGAGAGGGAGGTTGGTTGGTGGTAGATCTTTTGTTATTCTGGAGGCCGGATTAATTATATGGTAACACGTCTGTGTGTAAATAACACACTCATTTTGTAACTTGCATGTGAATGCAATAGCATGGCATGCGCAGCTACTGGAAGAGCAACAGATTAAACACTTGTGGTGGCAAAGACATGAAGCTTGCTTAAATGTGCTTTGATGATGCAGTCTGTCCCAAATGGTGCTGTGCCCACGAGTCCAAATGAAAAAGAGAGAAAATTTTTCTACTGCAGCTGAACTGATCGCGGAGAGATTCAACCTGGAAATAAGGAGGAATTTTCTGACAGGGAGAGCAATCAATCCATGGAACAGAAGTTGCCCTCGTAAAGTTTTTGGGAACTTCATCACTGGAGGCTTTCAAGAAGAGGCTGGACTGCCATCGGTCAGAAATGGTGTAGGGTCTCCCACTTGGGTGGGGGTTGGACTAGATGACCTACGAGGTCCCTTCCAACTCTGTTGATCTAATCTAATCTAAAAATGGAGTAAACCTCACTTAACCAGTGTCTTGCTTATCAACGGAAATTTTGGGCTCACTTGTGGCCGTGTGTTGAGGACTATCTATATCCAATGGGCAAGATTTTGTTAACATAGCCTTACAAAAAATTAGAATTAACTCTACCTGCAAAGGCCAACAGCACCTCAGAAGCCAATGGTGTCAATGAGAGCTACCCATAATATGTCCATTCTGCCATGTTATGATTCTGGGCCCTTGGCAGATATATCTTCCCTGGGAACAACCCTGAGTTTAAAGTCCATGTGGTTAAAGCCTATCTGTTTGGTAACCAGGAAACACACAGACACACACAAAACCAAATGCACAATCTTGCAGGTGTGGCCCAGCCACCATGTTTTTCCCTTTTGCAAATGCAGATTCAGGACCTCCCAAAGGTGGTTTTTTTTTCTCAAAAGGCAATTGGAATTTCTGGTATTTTTTTTATATAAAAAGTTTTATTTTTAACAACAAACATAAACATAAAACAACAAATAAAACCTTTTTTCAATTGGACAGTGTGTTGGTCGGTACATATTTCTTGGGCAATATCTATAGTCTTTTCCTCTTAGATTTAAATTTACATTCATATTAATCAACTTTCCATGTCATATTATATTATTACATCATCATTAAACTTTAATTTCAAATCCGCATTATCCTTTAGAGCAAATCTCAGTCCTTACTCATTTTAATTCATATTATAATTCATTCCAAAATAATCAATTATAACATATCATTGCTATTGTATTATACTTCAATTTCCTACTTTTCTATCTAACCATTGGTAAAATAAATCCTATATCTTAAAAGTATTATTTTTCTTCTTGCTCTCTAATTAAATTAATTAAATTAGACTTGTTACTGTTTAATATTGTTTTAATTTATTGTTGTGTTCTGGTTTTAATTGTGAGCCGCCCCAAGTCATCGGAGATGGGATGGCATACAAGTCTAAATAAATAATAAATAAATAAATAAATAATTGCTAATATTAATCTACTCATTTCTGCACATTCCATTATTTTCTTAATCACCACCTCCTCTATTGGAATTTTCTCATTTTTCCAATTTTGAGCAAATACAATTCTAGGTTGTTGTTTTTTTTTGAAGACGTTTCGCTTCTCATCCAAGAAGCTTCTTCAGCTCTGACTGGATGGTGGGGAAGGGAAGGATTTATATTCCTTGCAGACAGCTGGTCATTTGCATCCTTTTAGAGGGTCGTTGAAGCCACTTGGAGTCCTTTCAGCAGTTCCAAGAAGGCTCCAAACCCATTTGTAGCACTCAGGTGACCCTGAGGACACAGATAAACCTCCAAGTGGTCTCAGTGACTCTCTAAAAGGATGCAAATGACCAGCTGTCTGCAAGGAACATAAATTATCAATCCAATTCTGATTATTCAGCAGCATTTGACTGTCCTGGGAGAGGTACACCTGCTTACCTTTGAACTGATCTCACCCAGCAGGTATTAAATTGCTTGCTTTGAATGTATATTTGGATGGTATTGTTTGGAGTTTGGGGAGTGGCTTTGCTCTTTGCCTTATGCTGCTTTTTTGGGCTTGTAAACGTCTCAGAACTTGGAAACTTAAAGGAAGTCAGACCTGTTTAAAATCCAGGATAAAAGCCACTCATTTGAAAAACAGAAAGAGCAACGCAAGCTAACACATAGATGAAAATCTTGTAATTTTAATTTATGCCATTCTTGCTCCATTTGTTTAACTCTCTAATTAGGCTACTTGGAGGAAGAAACCCTTATTTTCTTCGAGAAGTTCCATTGAGAGTGTAGGAACCTCCCCCCGTCCCCAGATTAAGATATTCTATATTCTTAATATCAAAAGAGGCAGGATAGAATATTTGCCCAAAGGAGAAACAGAGAAACATGTTCTTAAAGGCAGAAAGCACCCCACAACGGCCTCCAGCAGATGCCTGAAGTCTTTAGAGATGGATATGTTGTGCCCATTAAGAAAGACTGGGCCAATCTGTTCACAAACAAGACACCAAAAAGATAGGCTCAAGATCCAGCTGGATCTTGACAGACTAGAACACTGGGCCCTATCTAACAAAATGAAATTCAATGTAGAGAAAAGTCACGTCCTACACTCAGGCAAGAGAAACCAAAAGGACCCATATAGACTGGGTGAAACCAGGCTCAACAGCAGGAACTGGGAGAGGGATCTTGGAGTCTTAGTGGACAACCAGCTAAATAGGAGCCAGCCGTGTGCAGCAGGAGCCAAAAAAACCAATGCAATCCTAAGTTGCATTAACAGAGGGATACAATCAAGATCAAGTGAGGTACTAATGACACTCTACAAAGCCTTAGTAAGGCCACACCTAGAGTACTGCATCCCGTTTTGGTCACCACCCTATAAAAAGGATGTTGAAACTCTAGAAAAAGTACAGAGAAGAGCAACCAGGATGATTAGGGGGCTGGAGGCTAAAACATATGAAGAACGGTTACAGGAACTGGGCTTGGCTAGTCTAGTAAAGAGAAGAACCAGGGGAGACATGATAGGAGTCTTCCAATATTTGAGGGGCTGCCACAGAGAGGAGGGGAGGCCAAGCTATTTTCTAAAGCACCTGTAGGCCAGACAAGGAATAACGGATGGAAACTGACCAAGGAGAGATTCAACCTGGAAATAAGGAGAAACTTTCTGACAGTGAGAACAATCAACCCATGGAGCAGAAGTTGCCCTCAGAAGTTGTGGGAGCTTCATCACTTGAGACTTTCAAGAAGAGACTGGACTGCCCTCTGTCAGAAATGGTGTAGGGTCTCCCGCTTGGGCAGGGGGTTGGACTAGATGACCTTTAAGGTCCCTTCCAACTCTGATTATCTGTTATCTGCTTCGCCTCCATTTTACAGCCTTTCTTGCCACACAGTTATTAAGTGAATGACTGCAGTTGTTAACTGGCAGGTGAAATGAACGGCTTCCTCGTCGATTTTGCTGGCCGGAAGGTCGCAAAAGGGGATCACGTAATCTTGGGACACTCCAGCTGTCATAAGTACATGCCAGTTGCCAAACGTCTGATTTTTTTTTTCATCATGTGACCCTGAGGATGCTGCAACGGTCGTAAGTGTGGAACACGGTCATAAGTCACTTTTGTCAG
Organism: Naja naja; assembly: GCA_009733165.1. Classification (NCBI taxonomy): domain Eukaryota; kingdom Metazoa; phylum Chordata; class Lepidosauria; order Squamata; family Elapidae; genus Naja; species Naja naja. The sequence goes on from CM019151.1 coordinate 186,084,441, forward strand.
TGCTGTTGTAGCTTTGAATGGTCACTAAAGTTGTATTTAAAGGATCTACTGTATCCTTTAAACCAGGGGTCGCCAACCTTTTGGACCTCAGGGACCACCAAACTCATACTTTTAAATCCTGGGGACCACTAATATGAATTTTGACTGACGGTGGCTTGCTGACATTGGTGGGAGAGAGAGAGAGAGAGAGAGAGAGAGAGATGGGAGAGAGGAGAGAGAGACATCTGATCTAACCTTGAAGGGCTGGCAGTGATGTTCTCTCTCTCTCTCTCTCTCTCTCTCTCTCTCACACACACACACACACACACACACACACACACACACACACACGTCCCCCACACCTCCTCCAAGGCAGCCACATTTCTAACCTGGTTTTCAGCTCCGTTCTTAGGGGGAGAGAGAGAGAGAGACTTTTCGCTTCATGCAAGGAAAGCAGCAGAAGCAGCAGAAGATCTTTCTCCCAAACTCCGCCAGAAATGAGTCTTTGCTGGTGCAGCCTTTTGGAGCAGAAGGCTTTGCAGGGTCCCCAAGACTCACTTCTGGTGGAGTTTGAGGGGAGAAAGAAAGACTTTGCTGCTCATGCATGCAGCCAGAAACAGGAAGAAAAGAAGCAGAAAGCAGCCTGGTGGCCAGGCCAGGCAGGCGCAGTGGGGCAAGTTCCCCCCTCCATCCTTTCCCCCTCCCCTCACTACCTCGTGTTCACAGTACTGCAAGCGGCTTAGCCTTGTGTTCCCTTGAACCATGTGGGTGCAGCCTTGTGTTCCCGCGCAGCCTGGATGAATTGCTTTGGGGGGGGCATTTCTCTGCAGACCACCAAAATTTCCTCGCGAACCACCGGTTGGCGACCACTGCTTTAAACTGCTTTGCTCATTCTGTTTTCTCTATTCTCCATTTCTGGCAGCTCAATAAGATCACGGCGTTCTTGGCTGTTAAAGATGGATCTGGTGTATTACGTAATCTCTTCTAGCTAGAATGGAAAATTTGAGATCTCTGCCTAGAAGTCCTCACGTTCCGCCATTACTGTTTACAGGTTGTCCTTAGGACCAGAATCGGGAGCAGAGTTTCTCTTGCTAAGAAAGGCGGGCATTTAGTCACTCGCATCTGATTTCATAATTTTTTGCCACAGTCATTAAGTGAATCCCACAGTCGTTAAGCAAATCCGGCTTTCCCCATGGATTGCGATTGTCAGAAGCCGGGTCTCAAAGTGGCAGGCGGTGATCAGATGACCTGGGGAATGCTACAACGGTTGTAAATAACATTTTGATTAGGCGTGGTCCTCGACGTACGACCACAATAAGCGAGGCACTCCTTAAGTGAGCTTTGCCCCAGTTTACGTCCTTCCTTGCCACTGTGGTTAAGTGAATCACTGTGGTTATGTTAGTTAACTGAATCTGGTTGTTAAGTGGATCTGGCTTTCCCATTGACTTTGCTGATTAGAAAGCCACAAAAGGAGATCCCATGACGCCAGGACACTGCGGCCGTCGTAAATATGAGTCAGCTGGCAGGCGATCAAATTGTGATCATATGACCCAAGGGATACCGCAGTGGTTGTGTGAAAAGGAGTCATAAGTCAGTTTTTCCAGTTGGCCTTGCAACTTTGAACCGTCACTAAATAAATGGTTGTAAGTCACTGTACATGACAGTGAGCGTCGTAAGTTGGAGGACTGGTTTCAAGTGCCTTTTTTCAATACCGTTGTATCTTTGGATGTTCGCTAAACTAATGTTTGTAAGTTGAGGACTAACTGTACTTCTAGGAAAAAGAATACTTGCTTTTCTCTTGACTCAGCCTTCTTAAATGACATAAAGAAACAGGAAGGGTGGATATAGAAACTCTCAACATTCTTGGTAGTGAAAAAAGTTTGTTTTTATTTTTGGGGCTGAAAGCCAAGCTTTCTCTTAAGGTGATAAATAACTGTGGAACCGTTGGGTGGGTTTCATCCTTCCAAATCAGATTTTACTGAGAAGAGGTTGATCCAGCTGATTACTTTGGATTGTTTTCTGAAGATAAAAATAATTTGCATTAGTGTCGTTTTTGACATATTCAGAGTCGGGTGCTATCAGGATAGTTGGATGCTCTACTCTGCTCTACTCTATATTCCAATATATGTTCTATTCTATTCTATTCTATTCTATTCTATTCTATTCTATTCTATTCTATTCCATTCCATTCCATTCCATTCCATTCCATTCCATTCTCCCTTCCCTTCATCTATTCTATTCTGTTCAGTCTATTCTAATCTATTCTGTTCTATTCTACTCCATTCCATTCCATTCTCCCTTCCCTTTATTCTATTCTGTTCTGTTCTGTCCTATTCTATTCTTTATTCCAATATCCTATTTGACTCTTTCCTCGTATAATTTTTTTTTTAAATTCATATTTATATCCCGCCGTTCTCCGGAGACTCAGGGCGGCTTACAATGTTTGGAGCACAACCCAATGTGCTCAGCAATAGCCTTCATTCCATTGTATATGCCTGCTTATTACTAAGCGGCATTTTTACAAAGTCACCTTATTGCCCCCAACAATCTTGGGTCCTCAATTTACCTACCCCGAGAGGATGGAAGGCTGAGTCAACCTTGAGCCTGGTGGGATTCGAGCCTGCAATAATTACAGGCAGCTGGAACTAAGTGCTAGGCTATTATCAGCGTGCACCACCAAGGCCCTTTTATTTGCTTGCTTATTGTACCGTATGACTATCATTAAGTGTTGCAGCTGATGATTCTTGACGAATGTATTTCTTTTTCTTTTATGGACACTGAGAGCATTTGCACCAAGACAAATTCCTTGTGTGTCCAATCACACTTGGCCAATAAAGAATTCAATTGTATTCTATGCTGATGGCTGGCTATTAAGTTGGCTGTTGTTTCCTTGTGCTGCCAAGTCCTGGCTCCTAAAGTACAGGTAGTCCTTGACTATACGGCCACAACTGAGTCCAGAATTTAAGTGAGAAATTTGTTAAGTGAGTTTTGCCCCATTTTACAAATCTTCCCCCGTTTGTTAAGCGGATCACTGCAGTTGTTAAATTAGTAACACAGTTGTTAAGTGAATATGGCTTCCCTATTGACTTTGCTAATCAGAAGGTCGCAAAAGGGGATGACGTGACTCGAACGTCATAAATATGAACCAGTTGCCAAGCATGTGAATTTTGATCACATGACCATGGGGATGCGGCAAGGGTCATAAGTGTGAAAAATAGTCATAGGTCACTTTTTTTCAGTGCTGTTGTAACTTCGAATGGTCACTAAGTGAACTGTTGTAAGTTGAGGATTACCTGTACCTGATAAGCTGGTAGTAAATCAGCACTCCCGTTGACTGGCCAGGGGCCCATTTCCCAGGCTTCAATTATTTCCCTGGCTGTTTTTGTACCTGCTTGGTCAATAATCTTAGTAGCTGCAAAATTGAATATATGACCTTGTTAGTTGCAATATCTTGTGTTTGTTGGACTGCTTTCCTTAGGAGATAATTGTTAAGGATATCCCCGTTAGGAGAATGAGTGCGTGCAGGGTAAAC
>CM019151.1:186088951-186107578 GCA_009733165.1 Naja naja
TAGATAGATGATGCATAGATAGATAGATAGATAGATAGATAGATAGACAGACAGAGAGAGGAAGGAAGGAAGGAAGGAAGGAAGGAAGGAAGGAAGGAAGGAAGGAAGGAAGGAAGGAAAGAAAGACAGAGAGATAGACAAACATAGACAAACATAGATACAGATAGATATTATCAGCAATGTTATCCTGAGACTCATACATTCACCTTCACTTGTTTTGAAAGCAACTTCCTTTTTCCCCTATGCCAGACACCAGCCCGTATCTGCATCCAGGTGAAGGGATGTTCCGGAGGCCTACGAAAGGCCAGTCCCTGATCAGCTACCTGTCGGAACAAGATTTTGGCAGCTGTGCAGACTTGGAGAAGGTAGGGCTGAACAAGTCCTGAGACAGAGACATTGATTAGTAAATCGGTGGGAACCATGCAAAGGAGTTTCTCAAGTCCTTCTTCTTCTTGTTTTTCTCAAGATTTTTTTTACACGGTTTAGGTAAAGGTTTAGTCTGGCAAGATTCTGTCTATTGGATGTGAGCAAATAAAAACTTGAATTTTTGCTTGGATTGTTCTGCCCTCAATGTACGACCATCATGGAGCCTGTAAAGCAAGTCTCCCAGAGCATCAACCCAATTTTACATCCATTTTTGTGGCAGGGGTTAAGCGAACACCATGCTCCCAAAGTGACCGTTGCAGTCACGAAGCAAATGCCGTGGTTTTTAAGCAAATCCATTCTTTCCTATGGGGCCGGTTGTGCCAAAAATCAGAAGTAAATGTTAGGTTTCAGCAAAAAAAAAACCCCCACTGTAAAACACAGTCATATAACTCTGGAACAGTGCAAATGGCCATAAAAGCAAGTCAGTTGCTGAGTGCACCAAATGTGGTCATGTGATTGTGTGTTGGTGGGGGCATAAAAACTTCAGAACCAAGTCCTAAGTACCCCTAAAAGGGTTTTTTTTTGTAACTTTAAATGGTCACTAATAAGCCGAGGATTATCTGTATGTCATTCTTGGGTTGATGAATGTATTTTTTATGATGACTATGATCATGATTTATCACTTATAACTTTTATGTACAATGAGAGCTTATGCACCGAAGACAAATTCTTTGTGTGTCCAATCACACTTGGCTAATAAAGAATTCTATTCTATTCTATTCTATTCTATTCTATTCTATGCTATTCTATTCTCTATCCTGTTCTATATTCTATTCTTTTCCTCTATTCTATTCTATTCTATTCTATTCTTTTCCCCTATTATATTCTATTCTATTCTATTCTATTCTATTCTATTCTATTCCTATTCTATTCTATTCTATTCTATTCCTATTCTATTCTATTCTATTCTATTCTATTCTTATTCTATTCTATTCCTATTCTATTCTATTCTATTCTATTCCTATTCTATTCTATTCCCCTATTCTATTCTATTCCTATTCTTTGTTTAATATAGTTTTAGGTAATTTATTGTTAGTGTATTTTAGTTGTGAGCCACCCCGAGTCCTTCAGGAGAGCGGGCAGCATATAAGTCAAATAAATAAATAAATAAGTAAGTAAGTAAGTAAGTAAGTAAGTAAATAAGTAAATATTCCTATTCTATTCTATTCCACTCCATTCCATTCCATTCATTTTCTATTCTATTCTTCTAATTTCTATTCAATTTCTATTTCCATTTCATTCCATTTCTATTTCTATTCCATTCTATTATTTCTATTCTATTCTATATTCTATTTCTATTCCATTCTATTACTTCTTTCTGTCCTGTCCTGTCCTGTCCTATCCTTTTAATTTCTAGTCTATTTCCATTCCATTCCTATTTCTATTTCTATATTCTATTTCTATTCCATTCTATTCCTTCATTCTATTCTACTCTACTCTACTCTACTCTACTCTTCTAATTTCTATTTCTATTCCATTATTTCTATTCTATGCTATTCTATATTCTGTTCTACAATTCTGTTCTATTAATTTCTAATCTAATTTCTATTCTATATTATTGTATTCTATATTATTCTATTCTATTCTAATTTCTATTCTGTATTGTATTCTATTCTATTCAAGCATTTAATTCTCAGCTTCGCGAACCGTTTGACAGCTTATCTCCCTTCGTCCCAGGAAAACGCTCACTTCAGCATCTCCGAGTCGCTCATTGCAGCCATCGAGCTGATGAAATGCAACATGATGAACCGTCAGATGGAAGAGGAGGAAGAAGAAAGCGACAAGGTGATACAAGACCTCAAGCAGAAGATCCGTATCCGCCGGCAACAAATTCGGACCCGCTACCTCCACCAGGATGTGGGCTCTGACAGTGAGTGCTTCCTCTGACAGGAACCTTTGCAGGAAGCAACTTTGTTTGCTCTGTTCAGTTTGAAACCTGAAGCTCTGTGTTGAATTTGTGCTCCGGTTGGCCTTGTGTAATTAATTGGAAATTTAGTCATTGGCAACATTCCAAGGAAGATAAAGGTGTGTGCTTATCAGACTTATCCCGAAGGACTTTGGCAGACTTCCATGGGTCTATTTACAAACTATGTTGAGACTCATTACGGGCTGGGAATGACTAAAATTCACAGCTGTTGAAATAAAGTAAAAAGGGTTTTGGGACTAACGTCTGTTTGTTAGTGTCTCAATAAGCCTTGGTCAGAACAAGCTCTCAGGGAAAGGCAGGCATAGACGTGGAGACGAGAGCAGAGGAAAACAATAAGCCGGCTCCCAGGGAAAGACAGGCGTAGACGTTAGCGAAGGCTGGGTGAGAACAGTAGTAAAGCATCTTCATGATCAGGTCGTTGAAGCTTCCTCCCTCTTGCAGGCCTGAAAGCGACAGACAGCGGATCGTATTTCAGCTCCCAGGACTCAACCTGCCCCTCTGACTCGGGATCTGCGGAAGAGGTGGATGAGTATGAGATCCGAGGTAGGATGACCTCGGTAGAATGAGCCCTGAGCTACCCTTCCTTTACAGGTAGTCCTTGACTTATGGCCATTCATTTAGTGACCGTTCGGAGTTACGATGGCAACTTGGGAGTGTCTTCCACACTTAACTGTTGCAGCATCCCTGTGTTTGCACGATCACTTAGTAATGGGCTGGCTTCTTTATTGGAATAAATCGAGGACTAGCTGTATTGCAATTGGTCTTTCCATTCTCCTGTTGAGACACGCCCTTCTGTCATCCCCATGTCCTGCAGATGGAAACGAAGGATCCAATCTGATCCACATGTCCAACAGTGACCTGTCTGTCTCTATGGCCTCGTTGTTTTCAGGTAATCACTTTCCCTTCCTGAACCCTTGGTAAGTCCATATCAGATATGGCAGAATAGATTAGGTGTCAGACCTGCCCAGATTTGGTCCTTTAGGCAAGAAAGACCCCCAACTCCAACTGTAGTAAAAGGTATACTTTACTAAAAGCCAAGTGGTTTACAGTATACCAAAACCAGAACTGAAGTTTACACGCCAAACTTTCCCAGTTAACTTTCCCTGTCCAGTTGCTCCCCCTTGTTGGTCCCTTATTGTCCAATTATATTTGAATAAATTGTTTTGGGAACTGTCTCTTCAACGGTGGGCTGGTTGGTGAGCTATTACATTCTATTCCTGGTCCAGAAGTGGATAAAATCTAAACTTGAAGATGTGTGAACTCCCAGAGTTCCCCAGCCAGCATAGGTTACTCTCTTGTAATCCCTTCCTCTGCAGCCTCCCCATTTTAGGAGGTAAGGGAGGGGGAACCCAGGCATGGCTGGCTGAGAAATTCTGGGAGTTGAAGTCCATACATCTTCAAGTTGCCAAGGTTGAGAAACACTGGTAGGCACATATGAGCAGGGGTGGGATTCTACCAGTTCGCACCTATTCTATAGAACCGGTCGTTAACATTCTAAGCAGTTCAGAGAACCGGTTGTTAGAAGAAATTACTGGGCTAATCCTGTAAGGAAGGCAGGAAGGAAACATTCTGGTGTTGCTTACAGAAACTGCCTCTCCGTTAACCCTTATTACATTCTTGGCAGGACTAGACTTCCTGTCTCAGGAACGTCTCTGGAGTTTTTTTCCCCTCCTTTGCTGGCACTTTGCTCGTGTGGAGTGACCACTCAAAGTTACAGTGGCACTGAAAAAAACTGACTTATGACCATTTTTCACACTTACGACTGTTGCAGCATCCCCACAGTCATGAGAGGCCAGGCAAGGAGATGCGTGCCTCAATGTGAGTGATGTTGAGTTGGCCACGCCCAGCCAATAACATGACCACCAAGCCATGTCCACCCAGTCACATGACCACCAAGCCACACCCACCACCTAAGCCACGCCCACAGAACCGGTTGTTAAAAATTTGAATCCCACCCCTGCATATGACCCTTTCTTAGACAGGAGAAGATGGATCTGAAGGGTGAGGAGAAGGAAGTTGGTAGCCTTGTCCTCTATGGACCACATGCAGAAACCTGCTTGGCTGAGGATTTGAACCAGCAGATCTGGAAATATCTCTGTTGCATTGAGAACTTCCCTGGCAGAGTTATCAGACGTTTTAATCAGCGGTGAGCCCATTTAGGAGCTTCTTAAATAGGTAGAAATCCCATCAGATCACACATCGTATAGGACCGTGTTGGCGAACCTATGCCACGCGTGCTGGAAGTGGCACACAGGGCCACTTCCCCCGGCATGCAAGAGGTTGCCCAGAAGAGCCCCACTGCACATGCGTGCCCCACCGCCCAACAGCTGATTGTTGGGTATCTGGCACACATGGAAAAGGGGGTGCGTGGGAGACGCACGTGCATGCACAGATGAACGGTGCAGGAGGGGAATTGCGCATATGCGCAGGCGCGCAGCACATGAAGGGGAATTATTTATTTATTTATTTATTTTTGGGGCTTGTATGCCGCCCCATCTCCGAAGACTCGGGGCGGCTCACAGCTAAAACAATAAATACAACAATAGTGAATTAAGAAAAGATTAAACTAAACAAGCCCCAAAAAGACAATTAAATACTAAAAAATAGAACCACCCCCCCAGGAAGGGTCACAGCCCGGGTTGGTCGAACAACCAGGTCTTCAAATCATGGCGGAAGGTGCGGAGGTCAGGGGCCAGGCGGAGCCCCAAGGGGAGTTGGTTCCAGAGGTTGGGGGCCATGACAGAATCACGCACCTATGCGCAGGCGCACGGCATGTGAGGGGGAATTGCATGCACAGGGGCACGGGGGGCCCAGCATGCATTGCCTTCTGGATGTTGGCATGCGAGCGTGCGCAAGTGAGTGCACGGGCAATTATTTGCACAGGAGCCGAAAAAGGTTAGCCACCACTGGTATAGGATCTCCTGCCTTAGCAGCAGTTGTACTAGAAGACCTCTAAGGTCCCTTCCAACTATGTTATTCTGCCTTCTGTTTCAAATTTGACATTTCTTCATCTCTTACGTTATTATTTTTTTTGAAAAAGTTTTTTTTTATTTTAACAACAAAGACAACAAATAAAACCATCTTTCAATTCTACAGTGTGTCGGTTGGGTACATATATCTGGTGCGCATAATAATGTAATACATTTCTTGTTATACATTTATAAACCATTCTAATCAGCATTTTATATCACATTGTACAAATGTTATATTATTATTGACATAATTGTTATCTTTTAAAAACATACCTCATTCTTGCTAAGTTGTATTCATTCTCTACCTCATTCAAGCTTAGTCAGTTATAATATATTATAACTATTACCACATATTTCAATTTCTTATTTTTCTATCTAACCTGTGATGACCCAGGGTGGCATACAAAATAGACACAGTCAAAAAATACAGGTGAAGCCCCTTTTATTCCTTTACTTTGCTTACAAGATCCAAATATCCTTGACTGGAGACAAAAAACTTGCACACAAGCAGTTACAAGAAGGAAGAAATGCCGTTTAAATTATAAAGAGTAAAAAGCAACACAAACCAGACAAAATAAGGGCTGGAGGACGTCCACAGATAACAGAACACACACTGGGAAGGACGCCAAACTCAGAGAGGAACCATAAACTAGAGATATTTCCATGCTTTGTTTCCAGCGCTCGCCCGTATGCATGTCGGTCCTTTTATCCAGTTGTCACAGCTGCAGCCCATGAAGAGGATCAAGGCCCTCTCCTCCCCATAGACCACATCTCTCCCTTATCCTCTCCTCCCTGTGTGCCCTAGGATGGAGAGGGGATGGGCCTGGGTCCTCCACTGACTGCCCAGCCAGCCTCTGCCCTTCCCCAGCCTCCTCCACAACCTCCGGAGCCACACCTCCACTCCCTGTCGGCTGTTCCTCCTCTTCCTCAGAGTCAGTCTCCACCAGGGGCATGACATAGCCATTCATAAAATAAATCCCAAATTTTATAATACTCTTTTCCTTCCTGTTCTGTAATTGCCATTGTTAATCTACTCATCTCCGCACATTCCATTATTTTCTTAATTGTTTCCTCCTCTGTTGGAATATTCTCATTTTTCCAATTTTGTGCAAGTAGCTGCTGTTAATACATTAATAATTAAATATGTTATCTCTCTATTATAACCTTATCTCTGTTATCTTAGATGCAGACATCAAGAGGAACCAACCTCCAAGTAAAAAGTCCTTCCTCTCGTCTGGTTCCACGTACGTATGCCTTCTTCTGATGTTTCGTTCTCCTTCCCTCAGCCCAGCCCGGCCCAACCTGGATTCAGAGACAGGTAGTCCTCGACTTGTGACCACAACTGAGCCCAAACTTTTCTGTTGCTAAATGAGACAGTTGTTAAAGTGTGCTTTGCCCCCACTTTATGAACCTTCTTGCCACTGTTGTTAAGATGAATCCCTGTGGTCGTTCAATTAGTAACCCTTCAATTCATTCAGTGGTTAAGTTTAATCTGGCTCCCCCCCCCATTGACTTTGCTGGTCAGGAGGTCACAAAAGGGGATTGTCAACTCATAAAACATTCCTAGGCCTGTTTTAGTAGTTGTAATAAAAAGTGGGGGGGAGGGGAGGAAGGAAATCTGGAAGAGCAGTGCAGCAGTTTGGAAGAGGAAGTACATTCCAACTCTTTATCTTTAAAAGATTGTAACTAAACTACCAGAGCTTTTGACTGCGAATATATTTAATTGGAGAATGTGATTGATGACACCCAGCCTGTGAAGGTGCTCAGTTGGAGAATCTGATTTATGACACACCCCAGGGGAAACAGGGCCATAGGGGACTGTGAATTACGTATGCCAGAGTTGGCTTCATACAGGGCAGTGCCGGTATGTCGCCTTTAATGAATCCTTTGAAGTTGTTTGAAGTTTGGCTCGAGAATCATGATTTCATGAGGGCGGTTGCTGGAATCCTGACAGGGATCACACGACCCCCGGGACACGGCAGCGGTCATAAATATGAACCAGTTGCCAAGCGTCTGAAGTTTGATCGCTTTTTCCAAAGCCGTTGTAACTTAAAACGGCCACTATACAAATGATCGCAAGTTGAGGACTATCTGTGCTCTTGGTGGGTGTGTAATTGAGTGGTTTTGGATGGGTGGGTAGGGAGGTTGCTAAATACCAGCCTTCTATTTACCTCGACTTCACAATCATTCGAAGTTCTGAGAATTATTTTGAGGCTGGGTCCAATCCAGCTAGAGGGAGAAGCCGGAAGCCATCTTCAGGACTCCTGAATTAAAAGGCAACTAGGGCCGGACTCACTGGAAAGCCTCCATCCATCTCTTGCGTCAGGGAGTAACGCAGGAGCCCTGCCCAGGGTTTGAGAAGAGCATTGACTTCTATGCTCCAGCCCAGGGATGGGGGGAGCCCAGCCTGGACCACGCAGGAGAAGCAGCAGTAGCTAAGAGCAGACGGGAGTCAGGGCAGCCCAAGGCTAGGGAGGGGGTGCTTCATATTGGTAAGGCAGGGGATGCCTTCCAGAGGAGGGGAGAAGGTAAGGAAGGGTAGAGGAAGGGCAGATGGGGAGGGAGGAAGGAAGGAAGGAAGGAATGAGAGGCAGAGCAGGAGATGTGAATGAGAGGGAGGAAGGGAAGGAAGGAAAGAAAGAAGGAAGGGAATGAGGGAGGAAGGGAAGAAAGGACATGGGAATGAAGGGAGAGAAGGAAGGAGGGACCAGGAGTGAGAGGGAGGAAGGAAAGGAAGGAAGGAAGGAGGGGAAGGGAATGAGGGAGGGAGGGAGGAAGGAAGGAAGAAACAAAAGAAGGAAGGGGATGGTGAAGGAAGGAAGACAGGAAGGAGGAATGGAAGGAGGGAGAAAGGAAGGAAAATATCTGGTGTCCCCCCTCACCCCATCCCGTAGGTTCTTCCAGAAAAGCAAGTTCTTCATCCTGCCTGTAGGGGGCAGTCTTAAGTAGTGTTTTTCAACCATGACAACTTTTTAAGAAGGGTGGATTAAAATGCCTCTGCCAACATCTGCTGAGAGTTGAAGTCCACACACAGCTTTAAATTGTCAAGGTTGACTGGTTTGGGGCATTCTGAGTGTTGAGCTCCACCCATACAACCGGGGGTTTATGGGAGCGGAAGTCCCCACAGCTTAAAGTTGCACGGTTGAAAGGCACCAAGGATCCCACCCTGTTCAACCGCTTCCTCCAGGAGCTACCACAGCTTCCTCAACTCCAACTCGGCAGAAGCCGTAGCCATGGGCTTACTCAAGCAGTTTGAAGGGATGCAGCTGCCCGCGGCCTCTGAACTGGAGTGGCTGGTGCCCGAACATGATGCCCCACAGAAGGTAGGTATCTCTGGGCAGAAGGTCAGCTACTACTCTGACTTATTTTACTTGCCTTCCCACCTACTTTGGTGGGAAGGTAACAGCGTTCCAGGTGTCTTTGGTGTATAGCAGGGGTGGGCTGCTGGGGGTTCACAGGGGTTCAGGAGAGCCCCCTAGCTAAGATTCTGTGCAGGAGAATGTGATGACCCAAAGGGGCATGACACAAAAGCAACCAAGTCATAAAAGTAGGTAAAGTCCCTTTAATTCCTCCAACTTGGCCCCCAATGTCCAGTTATCATCGGCTGGAGAAAAAACTCTCCCAAGAACAGTTTTTAAAGGGAAGAAACTCTGTCCGAACCCAAAGTACATATAAATTATAAATAAAAACCACCACAAACCACGCTGCAGCAATTCACGAGACAGGGCAGGATAAGGAATTGCAGACTTCAAAAGGTAACGTAACACATACGGTTGGGAGGACACCAGAACCCAGATAAGACTTGACAAAGAAAGATAGTTCATGTTTTGCTTCCAGCAAGGTACTGTGCGCAAACACCCTTTTTAAATCCTGTTTTCCCAGCTGCAGCTAATGAAGGGAATCAGGGCCCTTTTCTCCCCTGTAAGCCACGTTGCTCCCTTCTCCGCTTCTCCCTGCGTGCCCTAGGATGAAGAGGGGTGGGCCTGGGTCTTCGTCTGAATGCCCAGCTGGACTGTGCCCTTCCCCAGTTTCCTCCACAGCCACCAGAGCCACACTCCCACTCCCTGTCAGCTATTCGACCTCCCCCTCGGAATCAGATTCCAACAGGGGCATGACAGAGAACCCCCAAATCCCACTCCTGCTGGCCCCGCCCACCTCTCCCAGGAGTCCCCACGCGGCCTGTTTTGGATGCAGCTAAGTGCAAGGCATGTGTGGAGCAGTGGTGATATTCAGCCAGTTCACACTGGTTTGGGCAGACAGGTAGCAAGGCTTTGTGGTGTGGGTCGCTGAACCGTAGTAACTTCTGGCTGGCCACGTCGTTGACTGCATTCTCCCCCGCCCAGTCCTTAAGGTATTTTTTTCCCCTCCCGACAATCAGCTGTTCCTACCATCAGCTCTGCCAGGATTGCCCTCGCTGTCTGACTGCTTCGCCCGGGAGGCTTCCCAGAGGCCCAGGAAGGCAAAAAATGGAGAGACGGGGGTGCAGCATCCACCCACCCCTGTGCTCCATTTTTTGCCTTCCTTCCTGGGCCCCAGGGAAGCTTCCTGAGAGCAAAAACGCCCCTCCCAGAGGCTTCCCTGAGACCCAGAAGGTCCCAAAATGGAGCGTGGGGCGGGGTTTGCTGCGTGCCTCCCTCAGGCTCAGTTTTTTTCTTCCCTGGGCTCCAGGGAAGCCTTCTGGGAGCAAAATGCCCCCTAGGAGGCTTGCCTGAGGCCCAGAAGGCCCCAAAAATGGGGGCAGGGGTTGCTGCAAAAAATAAAGTAGGCCACGCCTACCCAGCCACGTGGCCATGCCCACCTAGCCACGCCCACAGAACCAGTAGTAAAATTTTTTGAATCCCACCACTGGCATGGAGGCTCAGGGAGGGCAAAAAATGGACCTTCCAGGAGTTCAAGAAGGCCGGAAATGGGCCCATTTCTGGCTTCCAGAGCCCCAGAGCCCCCACTGTGGTGCAGGAGGCCGACTAGACAAACTTACCATGCACCCGCTTTTCGGCCTCCCAAAGGCTTGAGGAAGGCTTCTGCAGGCTTTGCAGGCTGAAAATTAGGCCCATTTTGTCACTTCCTGTTTTTCTGAAAATACCGCAAGTGACAAAACATGGCTAGTTTTTGGCTTGCAAAGCCTGTAGAAGCCTGCAGAAGCCTTCCTCAAGCCACTGGGAGGCCGAAAAAGGCCTCAAACCGGCCAAAAGTCAGCTGTGAGGTGCAGTGCAGGTAAGGGGCAAGGTGGGTGGGTGGGGATTGCGTGCGCATGCGTAGGGGGTATGGGGGGCATTGCCTTCTGCGTGCTGGCACACAAGCACGAGCATGTAAGCGCGCACACAATTTTTGGCACAGGAGTCCAAAAAGGTTAGCCATCACTGCCCTAGAATCAGGCAGAACTGGGGAGGGATGGGGGCAGGAGAAACCTTTGCCTTCATCCCACCAGCAGTCTTTCCATTGCAACTTTCCTTCCCCACTAGCTTCTGAAAATTTAGAGGGGAATCCCCGTGATATTTTGTCACGAATGAAGGCGAATATACATCTGTAACGTTGCAGGATAGAGTGGTGCGGTGGGCGTAGAAGTGCAGCTCTCGGCTCACAATCAGGAGGCTGTGAGTTCGATCCCAGATAGAAGCAGATATTTCTGTCTCCGGGCACAGTGGGAATATATCTGCTGAACAAAACTCCGCATTGGCAACAAGAAAGGCATCCGGCCAGTAAACACACTCAGCTAGCTCCATTCAGCTGCCCAGACTCCACCCAGCAAGGGATTATGGGGTCATTAAAAGAAGATGTTAATGTTGCAGGATCCAATCTGGGTCGGTCACCAGGGCCAGAGGTTTTGTCTTCTGAGCTTTTGGACATGTGCTGGAGCCCATCTTCGGGGACCTTCTCTCTAGAATATTTTGTGTTGGTTTTCAGGGCCCGATAAAGTTTCTCAAAAAGCTTTTTAAGCGCCCCAAGTGGTATAAGAAAAGACGGCTTTCCGCCAAGCTACTGCTGGTAGGTGCCAAGGGGAGCATGGTGCCGACCGACCGTGTGCTTTTTTCGACACAAAAAAAATGCGTTGGGAGTGCTGGTGTGGTTTGATGTGGAATGTACAGTAGAAGCCAACTCCATTGCAGAAGGACATAGTATTAGGCATGTAACCAGGGCTGTTTGCAGGGGAGTTCAATCGTCTCGGCCTGAGTTTCATCAGTACAGCGGTAAATATTCCATCCCCAGGCCAGAATTCCTCGCGTAAGAATTCAGGTACAATTTGAAAGCATTTTGCAGTGGGATGGGTCAGCCACAGGAGCAAAGTCAAATTGACTTATTCTACCGTGATACAGAATAGACAATAGACAAGCCAAGTCCAAACAATGCCAGGGAATTCTTGAAAGTCTGGCACTCGGAGAAATCAGCCATCAACAGGCCCAGAGAGATAAACAACGTTTGCACGCTGTTCCAAAGAGACAACCAGAAAGACCAAAACACCACCTTGCCAGCAATCTACCCCAGATAAGCAGAGATTAACGCCAGGATTAATACTGGACCAATAAGAACTAACAACATCCAGTTAAGGAAATAACTCAGATAAACAACGTAATCACCAGCCTAATTAAGGACTCGCCAAGCACATTCATGCCAACACTGACAGGGCAAGCCATTTGTATATAGACAGGGAGCAAAATCCATGCTTCATTGCCCTGATGGCGTTACCTAGTTGGGTAATGAAACGTCTGCAAGAAAACCACCAAGCTCAGAGAGCATCAAGGACCCCACAGACCTCCTCACCCTCCCATAAACTCCACTCCCTTGTAGCACTGATGATGTTCCCCAGTTGGGTAATAAAACATCTGCAAGAAAACACCCAGCTCAGAGAGCACCAAGGGCCGCACAATTCAACCTTGAGCTACCAAAATCCAGGCCATTTAATTTGCTCTGGTACGAATCCATAAAATGGGTGGATTTAGTAACCAAGTGGAGGGACGCAGTGGCTCTGTGGCTAAGATGCTGAGCTTGTCGATCCGAGAGGTTGGCAGTTCGGCAGTTCGAATCCCTAACCCTAACCCGAGGCTTCTAGCAATGCTGTGGTCATAAAAAGGTGTTAGAAAAAAGGATTTCAGATAAGAAACAGCCCTGTTTACGTTCCTTGAAGTTTTTTGCTTTGTGTGATAATTTAAAAGGGGAGGGGGAAGGATTTCACACTGTGTTGAGAACAGGACTAACAGTGCTAGTGTGGAATCTTAGGTGGTCTCAGCACGTGGCCAGGATCCCTTCTGCCTTCCTCTACTGTTTTAACTCAAGCATCTCCCGATTCACTCCTGCGTCGGCTTTGCAAATAAGTTGTAGCTGCAACTGGTAGTTTCTGCCTTTCTGCTTCCTTCCCCCCCCCAGTCCTGTCCATGTCGTCTGTCTGTGGTCTGTCTGTCAACATCCTGCTCGCTAAATATCTCTCTATCTATCTATCTCCATTCTCTGTCTGTCTGTCTATCTATCTGTCTGTCTGTCTATTCTATCTATCTCCATATCTATCTATCTATCTACTTTCATCTATCATCTATTCCATCTGTCTTGTTCGTTGTGTCTATATCTATCTATCCATAGATCCATTCTATATCTATCTATCTATCTATCTATCTATTTCATTCATCTATCTATCTAATATATATTATATTATTCAAGTCTGATAAATTCAGAATTTATATATATATATATATTATATAGATAAATTAGTTATAGTATTGTTTGGTAACGCTTTCGGTTTCAAATCTCATCCGTCATCTTCAGGCTGGTGTCTTCAGCTTCGTTCTTCAGCTGAAGACACCAGCCTGAAGATGACGGATGAGATTCATAAACGCTGCGTTGGTACATTTCAATCTACACGGACAAGACCCAAATACACCAAGACCTACATACTTTTACCCGTGAAAATCTACGAAAACAATTATTATATATTATATATTATTTATTTCTTATTTCTTATATATATATATTATATTTATTTTTATTATACATATATATAATCTTATATGTTATATTTATTTATATTATTATTTTATTTTTGTTATTTATTTTTATTATACTATATTATAATTTTATTATTATATATTATCATATTATATGATATATTATTTTTATATTATATATAGATGTGTGTGTGTGTGTATGTTCCAGCATAATTCTGTAACGCCTCGAGCAATTTCAACCAAACTTGGTACACAGATTACTTAGTCTCTGGAAACAAATACCCCTCGGAGCGTGTGTTCTTAAAATACAGCTAGTTGTGCCTTCAAATGGCTTCTACTGTACTGCCTTAAAATGGCTTCTATTGTACAGCGCTGTAGAGTTGCCATGGTAGCAACTTAACAGTACTCCACAAGGGGCTCTCTCTGGTAAGGGGGAAAATCCGACATTACAAATTACGTTTGTCCCGGGTCGCCCAAATCAGGGCTTTTCCTGTCTAGTACAAGATTAGGATAAATAAATACCCAAGCAATGCCAGGTTATCGGCTAGTCCAAAATAAAATCCAGGTTCACCCCATTTCCTACTGTTTATTGAATGCACTGCATGGTAAGGTCAAGGCAAAACTTAACTCTGAGGTTCCCAAACAGTAATTCATAGATTTAAACAATAGAGGTTGTCCTCGACTTACAACCAGCTCGCTTACTGACTGTATTGAAGTGACAACGGCACTGAAAAATGTGACTTAGGACCATTTTTCATACTGAAGACCATTGGCGACATCCCCGTGATCACAATTCAGATGCTCAAAGCACGAGACCCTACGCCATTTCAGACAAGTGGCTGTCCAATCTCATCTTAAAAACACCCAGTGTTGGAGCACCCACAACTTCTGGAGGCAAAGTGTTCCACTGGTTAATTCAGGGGTGCCAAACTTGACTTCACCGAGGGCCGCATCAGTGTTGTGTTCGACCTCGGGGGGCTGGGGTGGGTGTGGCCAGGCTGGGCACAGCCAGCTCGGCGTCACTTGTGTCGGGGGCACCTGTGGTGGCCAAGTTCCAAGGCAGGACTTCCCTGAGAGCCTCCCTCCCTCTCATTATAGTCTTCCCTTCCTTCCCTTTCCTTCCCTCTTCCTCCTCCTTTCTTCTTCCTTCCCCTCTTTCCTTCTTTTTCCTTCCTTGCTCTTTTCCCATCTTTTTCTTTGTCTTTCCCTTTCGCCTTTCCTGCCCCTTCTTGCACGCTTAAATGCAAAAGGGAAAACACTTCTCCCTTTTGTTTTGTTTTTAGTGTCAACTAAAAAAAAACACTCCTTTGGTCTATTTAGTTGCCAGCAGAAAAGAGTAGGGGAAAGCAGTGCATTCCTTAAGTGCCTTAGATAATCACCGTGGCAGCCCAAAGTTGTGGGCAGCAAGAATATTGCTGGAGAGCATGTTTGATGACTCTTGGCTATGGATGTGTCCCATTGGAGAATATAGATCCAGGGGGTGGAGAGAAGACCAGGGTCAAGTGGGAAATGAATGATGTATTTTAGTGTCGGCTGCACCCAGCTAAAGCCAACATGGCCACTCCTAATAAATCAATTTTTTTAACTCTGAGAGATGCGGTTAGAGACTTAGGATTTGAATGGGGGTGGATTTGTTGGAGCGCTGACATTTAATTTCTTTTGCTAGCCCTCTGCCAGTGGAAACAGAACTCGGGGAGGCTACACACAAACACACACACACACCCAGCTATATTTTTGTTGGCAGAGTGCTGCAAGTGGCCATCGTGGCTGAAAATGTAGCTTGGGAGGGCCATGCGTGGCTCTACCAAGCTCTGTTTTTAGTGGCAGAGACAGATCGGGCCAGTCTTGCTGTTTCCAGGGTGGCCCCGCGGGCCAGATCTCAGCACCCTGCGGGCCTTGAGTTTGACACCCCTGGATTAATTGTTCTCCCTGTCAGGAAATGTGTCCTAAATTCTAAGTTTCTTCTCTCCTTGATTAGTTTCCATCTGTTGCTTCTTCTCCTCCCTTCTGGGCTTGGGTTGGCTCGACCTCCCTGTTCTTTGGGGCAGCCCCTCAAATATTGGAACGCTGTTCTCATGTCACCCCTTAGTCCAGGGGTCGCCAACCTTTTGGACCTCAGGGACCACCAAACTCATAATTTTAAATCCCGCGGACCAGAGAGCCTGGGAAAATCCCCAAAAAAGTCTGCAGGAAAATTCCCCACCCCGTTTTCTTTCCAATTGATCATTCTTTAGTTGGGGTCACAGGATACCGTCTCCAGCTCTGTTCTTGGGGGTGGAGGAGAGAGTGAGAGACTTTTGGCTTCATGCAAGGAAAGCAGCAGATGCAGCAGAAGTCTTTCTTCTCCTCAACTCCAGCCAGAAATGAGTCTCCTTGCCACAGCCTCTTGAGCAGGAGGCCTTGCAGGGTCCCAAAGACTCATTTCATGTGGAGTTTGAGGGAGGGAAAGAAAGACTTTTGCTGCTTTCCTTGCATGCAGCCAAAAGCAGAAGAAGAAAGAAGAAGAGAAGCAGCCCAGTGGCCAGGGGTGAGGCACTTGGGGCAAGTTCCCCCTCTGCCCTTTCCCCACTCCCCTTACTCACTGTGCAGGTTAATGCAGAATGCAACAACGCAGCCTTGTGTTCCCGTGGGCATGTGGGGTGGTGCAGCCTTGTGTTCCCGCTGCAGCCTGGATTGCTTTGGGGTGACATTTCTCTGCAGACCACCAAATTTCACGAGACCACCAGTGGTCCTCGCCCTGTGAAGACCACAACAAAACAAAACATTGCTGGTGTTTGTTGTGTACATTGGATTTGCTTCCTTTTTTACAGCTGCTGCCGATCCCCGATTCCGTACCCATATCTCCGGACGACGGAGAACATGCCGATATTTACAAGCTCAAGATCCGGAAAAGGGTAACCTGAGTTCTCCACGCCTGCGAGAGATCATCTTCAATATCCATCCAGCACCAACGTAAGGAGGGCTGTTTACGGCTTGTGATGTTTTGGGTGTGTGTGTGTGTGTGTGTGTGTGTATGCTGACAAAGTTCTGCCAAAGCTGAAGAAAATGGGAAGGAATTTCTAGGAAATGAAGAATTGAAGCAATATAAGAAGTTGTTTTATCCCATGTTCTCCAAGTATTTCTAATGAAACCTGGAATAGCTAAGATAGTGGATCTTAAATGTGTCCTCTTATGTAGACTGTAAGTAGCGGGGTCAAGAGAGGAATCAGCCTAGAATTACAGCCACAAGGACAGTCACTTAGTGATTGCTCGAAGTTAAAACCTTCCTGAAAAAGTGTCAGGTGTGAAAGAGCAAGTCCCATGTAAAGATTCAGTTAAAGTGATTTATTGCTGAATGGTCTGCATGCAGGAATCTTCTCAACTAACAGTCAGCTCCTGCTTGGGGCCACGGAATTCAAGGGAAGTTGGATTTAGTCTGCTTGTGGCTTTGTAGGGATTGTAGGCCAATTCCTCCCTTGACTTCGCTCTTCAGGGAAGTTGGACTTAGACTGCTTCCCAACTAATGGTCAGCTCCTGCTTGGAGTTAGATAAAGGGCCACGGAATTCAAGGGAAGTTGGACTTAGCCTGCTTGTGGCTACGTCGGGATTCTAGGCTGATTCCCCTCTTGACTCTGCCCTCAGTTTTGCCAGTCCTTTTCCTACACATCTCCTTTCTCTGATTCTCCCTCCCGTCTCGTCAGGTGTGAAAGACTAGTTCCACATGGAAAGTTTTGATGAAATTGATTTATTGCTAAAAGCCTACGCACAGGAATTTTCTCGACTAACGGTCAGCACCTACTAAAAGTTACCTAAGCACTCAAGGAAGGGGTTGGATTTAGTTTGCTTGCAACTGCTTCCTCTCTGAGATGATGCCTCAAACCTTGCTCCATCCCTCTAACCACGTCTGTTGATGAAGACCTTCACCTCTTTGTGGCTTGAGAAGTGAGTTGGGGACGTGAGCTTTGAACGTCCTGAATTTCTGTTTTGCAGGAGGAAGGCAGCAGTGGCCAAACAGAACTACCGCTGTGCTGGTTGTGGGATCAGGACGGATTTTGGTGAGTCCTTCCTTGACTTGGATGAGTTCTGAAGGCCCAACGTTGGCTTAGATCAGAGGTGTCAAACCGACATTGAGGGCCTCAGGCTAGGTGTTTGACTTTGGGTGTGTGTGTGTGTGTGTGTGTGGGTGTAGCGTGTGGTCAGGGGTGGGCATGGCTGGGCTCACCACACCATTTTGGGGGCACCTATGGTGGCAAGGCATAGGTAGGATTGGCCAGACCTCCCCTCCTCCTTCCTTCCATCCTTCCTTCCTTCCTCCTCTCCTCCTCCTTCCCTTCCTCTTTTTTTTTTTTTTTTTTCCTTCCTTCTTCCTTCCTCCTTCCTTTTCTCCTTCCTTCTCCTTCTTTCCTTTTCTTCTTTTTTTCTCCGTTTTCCTTCTTCCTTTCTTTCTGCTCCTTCTTCTTGCATGCTTTCAATGCAAAAGGGGAAACATTTCTGGTTTTGTTTTTAGTTTGTTTGGCTAGCTCTCTGCCAGCGAAAACAGAGAGTCGTTCCCCACCCCCCCCGGCTCGGGGACCCAATTTCAGCCACAATGGCCTCCTGCAGCCCTCTGCCAGCGGAAATGTAGCCCACCCATCCCAAGCTCCATTTTCGTTGCCAAAGCCCCGCTGTCAGGATTCCAGCAACCGCACTAATTAAATCATGATTCTCAAGCCAAACTTCAACAAACTTCAAAGGATTTATTAGAGGCGACATACTGGCACTGCCCTGTATGAAGCCAACTCTGGCCTACGTCATTCACAGTCCCTGTGACCCTGTTTTCTGGCTCCATCTCAGTGTGTCATAAATCAGATTCTCCAACTGAGCACCTTCACAGGCTGGGTGTCATCAATCACATTCTCCAATTAAATATATTC
Organism: Naja naja; assembly: GCA_009733165.1. NCBI lineage: Eukaryota > Metazoa > Chordata > Lepidosauria > Squamata > Elapidae > Naja > Naja naja. The sequence continues at coordinate 186,107,103 of CM019151.1, forward strand.
CCGGGCAAAAGCTCTGGTAGTTTAGTTACAATCTTTTAAAGATAAAGAGATGAAATGTACTTCTGCTTCCAAACTGCTGCACTGCTGTTCCAGATTTCCTTCCTCTCCCCCCACTTTTTTTTAATGGCAACTGTTAGTGTATATCCCCGTGAGGAGAAACGAGTGCAGCCAGGAAAGTGTGAGTAGAGAGACAATGAATAATACACTTGACACGAGGAGTATACTGAATATTGAAAACGTTGGTATTACTATCAGTGAATGGTTTAACAGAGTCCAAAAACAATCCGAGTCATACACGAAGCAAGTCAGTCAGTATTTAAATGCTATTCCAAATATCAATGTTCTTGTCCTTACCAGATATCAGTCACAGTTCGTAGTTTGCCAAACAGTAGCAAAACTCACATTCAACAGTCAAAATCGAAGCACAGAGAACCAAAATAGTAAGCAAGCTAACAATGAGAATCAAAACAGAGAGA